>WIQG01000005.1:1800000-2118549 GCA_014925785.1 Mycena galopus ATCC 62051
GACCGTAATCTTCCGGTCCTTACGGTATATGTTACGGTACCACCCGTAACTGTATACAGCCGCTGAAGATGGTATATGGTTACGGTGTCGAAGATTAGGTTGGTCCGGACGTAGACCGAGTGGTGTCCAGGTCGCACCGCACCCCGATGGGCGACAAGGAACAAAGTCGAGTCGAGAAGACGAGCACAAGCATAATCGAGCGAGGGAAGAAATCGAGTCGAAAGGTGGAAAATCCCCGTCCAGTCGCAAAGGCGGATAAAGATTCGAGTCGTCGGAAATCCAGTCGAAACGGATCGGCGTCTCGAAAATTGCTTCGAGGAAGAATAACCGAAATCGAGTCGAGAGAACGACGACAAGCCCCCAAAGGGACCCGCGTCGAGTCGAAAATCGAGCCAAAATGCGAAGGTGAAAAAATGGTCGGAAAGTCCCTCGTCGACGCTGAATCCTCCCCGAGGCGCGAAAAAAGACAGAAATGGAGTCAGGAGAAGCCCAAAAGACCCAAAGGCTCAGGCCTCAGGACTCGAGTCGAAACAACGAAAAATTGAGGAAAAATCCCCGAATCGTCGAAAAAAAGCTCGAGGAGCGGTGTGCGTGTGGTAATTACTGAGGTACTATATCCGACTGGGTAACCGGCCAAACTAGCTAACCGGCCATTAGGGCAATACAAGGGATTGGGGTGTGAAATTCTGAGATCTCACCTCTGCGAGATGGAACAGGACCTACAAGATGCCATATGTCAAATTTGGACGCAAACGAAGGGGCCGATCAAAAGCTGTGGCGGTTTGATGATCAGGTTGATGGCTTGGGAGCATCATTTCTTATCTCCGAACACGGTCCGCGCGGCTGTCGGGCTTGTTTCTCCGCCATTTCCTCACCGATTCTCAAGTTTTTGGGCTTTTTGATCCTTGGACTCAGGACAACGACCTAGAATAACACCTTCCACAATGATTGGTCTCTCCCGCCTCCGTGCTCCTCGAACAAGTCCCGGCCTCATCTCGAGTGGCTCAATTTCGGCCACCTGTATAGTGAACTATCCGTTGCTGCGATGAGCCTGGAATTTTGCAGGTGTAATTTAAAAAACCAGTAGTGTGCCATGCTCGATTTATGAGTCATGAACTATCCACATTGTGATTCGCGGCGGCCCCCAATCCGAAACCACCAAATATCACTTGTGCCAACAGATAAATTTTGTTAAAGGGATTATATATCTGCGGAGCACATGGGACACACTTTGGTACGTTCAAATACTTCCTATGTAGTTGTGCAGACCTTCATTCGAGGGATGGGCACACCCTATACTTTACAGGCCAGGGCATTCTGCGATCACCTCAATCCCACCCATTTTACCTGGGTTAGAAGGGCAACAATTTAGTGTGTATACCCCTTAGATACATGGTGCAAGTAGGTGCAATCATGTATAGTTATCTCATGGACAGTCTGGAATGCACTCGGGTGGATAATACGAGTGCCAACCAATAATTTGGTGGGGTGGCCGGTTAGGCCGTTTATCCCCGTTTCGGAGTTATCGCCGAAAGAAATTCAGGAAGTGACGAAATCATCATATATAAATTCAAGTAATGGTCCTAGCTCAGTCGTAGGATGCATATCTTCATTCTGGAGCCCATACCAGGGCACAATCTTGACTATGTGGATGTGCTCGAGGCATAAAGTGCTAAGGTGGCCGGTTACCCAGTTGGATATAGCAGCGGTACTGATACTGATACTAGAGGCGAGGATGCGAGTGCGTGTACGGAGCGCGTACCGTTGTCCATTTGTCCGTTGCTTGAGGCTTTGCTGATGGTTCTGGTCAAGGAGCGCGCTGGCATTTCATTGGGTTCCCACGCAGCACACGTGCGGCACAGCTTTCGGCGGTCGCGTCAACTCAACAAGTGCACGGAATATGTGCGGAGTGAGAATATTCAAAGGGTCTGTGCTGTCAGGAAAACGATGAAATTTGGAGGAACTTGAAGGCTACAGATAGAAATTTATTTTCATTCAGCGCTACAACTTGAACATGCCCATTGCCAAGCCGTCATCACAAACAATTGACGCGCATACGATGCTCTGCACCATGCATAATAACAACTCCGTCGTCTTCCGGTAGCTTACCCAAATGTGTCTTGATCTTGCTTTTGAGTCAGGTGGAAGTCGGGGTTCGAATCCACCCGACGACATGTCCGGCGCCCTGCTCCGGTTTTTTTCTTCAGTTTATTTAGGAAGTTACCCATGGCCATGGTCTGCCAGATTTAGCTCGAACTTTATCTGCTTGAGTTGTGACTTCAAGTTATGAGTTCCCACAGTTCGCTGCTCCAATACCTTCCCATTCCGTGTCCTTTGTCCATCAGATACAGATACATTCAGAGCCTCCTCAGGAGATAATGATCATGTAGTCGTCGCCCAATGTGGGGAGCAGACATTCTGCGCCTCGTACCGGGGTGGAAGCAGCGATTCGAATCTCCCCGACGACTTGTGTTCCCACAAGTGACATCTTTTTTATTTTAAATCTCGAGTGACGAGCCGGCGCGTTGAATAAACGTTTTGCTTGGAATACTAGTAGAATCGATCCAGACTGTCTAATATTAATTATGCTTTCTTATTTCACGATTATCTCATGTGTCACCCACAGCCATGCATGCACTTGAACGTCGCCGATTCGAGTCGCAGCCAACATTACCGCCGTACCATTCAGGAATTATGACAAGGGTATTCACCAACGGAATCTTACTGCATTCAGCCTGAGGAATCAGAGGGCATAAAGCCCACGGGAGTACCACCCAACAACACCGTCGTCGCTCATGGTGGCTTCCCCTCAATCATGCAGGTGGACAAGCCAAATTGCACGGAGGAAGCGGAGGTTCGAATCCTCCGGGCGACATAGGCTGCAACCAAGCAGACAGCTTTTTTTGTTCCTTCGTTTCCCACTCCCCGGTCTAATCTAGGCTCTTGGTCGAATTCAATGCACTGCAATATTCGAAGCAAGTTCAATCTTCGGGCCTGGTTCCTCTCCTCTCCATTCACTGCATTTAACCGGCTCCTAGACCGGCACCCGGCGAGGCCCGCTGATGTCCGCGGAGGCCGGTGGACGCCTAGACACGGCGGTGCTAGGAGCATAGCAATGCCTAGACCCGCCTAATAGCCGATGTCTAGGCAGGTCTAGGTGTTGCTATGCTCCTAGCACCGCCGTGTCTAGGCGTCCACCGGCCTCCGCGGACATCAGCGGGCCTCGCCGGGTGCCGGTCGAGGAGCTGGTTAGATGCAGTGATTCGTCCGTCGGATTCATACGTGAAGATACTGTAGCGTTTCGACCAAAGGTTCAGGTGACGGGTGACACGGGCCTGTGAATGAACAATTTTGGCCTTGGTGACAGGTGACGGCGAAATTTTGGACCCAAATAGGCCTAAAAACGCGAAAATTTTCCGTCCAGCAACTGCCGAATTGCCCTTTATGGTAATTTTATCGTGATTGCCGAGGAATGAACAATTGACCCAGTGAACAATTGAAGTGACGGGTGACACCCCGTGAACCTTTGGTCGAAACGCTACAGTATGCATAGATTTCCCAATGTTTAGATATATTTAAGACGGCAACGCACCCAATAACCGCGCCGCCGCTCAGGATAGCTTCCTCTCGAAAATAAGTACAGTAGTATTTCCGCGTTCGCACGGAGGAAGCGGGGGTTCGAATCCTCCTGGCGGCATCCAACTTTCACGACAACCGGGCTTTTTTGTTTCTTCCTTTGTCACTGTGATCTCTCGCTTGGTCGAATCTCAATTCCATGGGGGGGGGTAAGGCCGCAAGCGGCAGGTGCCGAACCTGGTTTTTTCTGCTCCTTGGTCTTCTCTAAAGAGTCAATGTGTATCATAAATACTACAAGAGTCTGCATCCTTCCTGCTCAACAAGTCGCCTCCATGCTCGCCAAACTCTTCAAACTCTGGTGAATAGTATGTTTGCGCATCCGATACGTCTCGCGTCGCGCACTTGAGGTGGTGTGGTTCATTCTGACCATCATTGGTGAGCTGCATTAATGGTACACTGTTCCAGAATTTTATGCATCACACAATCTTCTCCTGCTGGTCGCTCATGGCACTTGGTCGGAGTAAAGGCACTCGATGGGCTCCGTTGAGTTACAATATCAGGATGGTCATTTACCAGGGCATGTTTTGTCCCGGTAAATTACGCGACTCCTCGTTCCCAGTTTGTGAAGGAATGATCTAATGAATGGAAAATATTAATTATGATCCAGATGCAAGCTTCCTCCTAGCTTCCTTCCTTCCGCAATGCAAATCCTTGAACCAGCGAATGGAATGGATGGGGGCAGGATGTGTAGCCGCCGCCGCTACCTCCTAAAGTTCGATCCTGGTCTTTGACGCACGCACGGACGGTGGGCCACTGGTCTTATGTTGCGTTCATTCCCTAAAGCTGAGCTGAGCTGAACGTCAACTTCAAGTCTAGCTTTGAAATATTAATTCAAAATGTTCCCGCTAACGATGTTTTGTACTTACTTGCCCAGGCAGGTTTTGTATTCCCGGAATAGACCGCCAATGCTCATCTTCACTTTCTACACAAGCATTGCGTTACGGTACCTCACTCAATAAACCAACCCCAGTACGTGTTTATCATTGCCTCTCTTTCAAAATCAAGCTCAAGAAAACAAATCAAATTGAATGCTCTCTTGCAGTTTCCAGCAAGACATGCGTTCGGATAAAAACAATTAAATTCAAAATATACTGCTTGAATTAATACCTTACATGTTTGACACGACACAGGACAGGACATTGCGCACATCGCGCTTGGTGTCCACTGTCGACTCGGCGCATTCACCGCATGCGATGCGCGAACCCGGCGTAGACATCGCGATGGGACGGACGAGGGAAAGGGAGCGCATGCACCCACCCGTGTCGAGACATCGCGTGCGCGGGACTGATGCAGGACTCCGATGCCCAAGCAGCCTCGTGATCACGTCCGCGTGCACGCACCTACCGCCAACTTGCAGCAATGCGCAACGCGCGTCGAGTGCGGGAGCATCCACCAGCTGGGGCTCGAGCGCATCGTTGGCGGGAGGCGATGGCGTGCACACTGCACATGACGGCACATGGTGCGGACCCACGCACCTGTACGGACACCCGCTGTCTTGCCACGTAGTGCGCTGATCATGGGACCTTGCGCTCTCGAGTTTGAGGTTTTTGTGCGGGCTGGGAGGTGTGCGCGCACGTCGCGACTCCATGCGCTGGTTATGTAGCAGTTTAAATAAGTACACAAGTACGTACGTACGTACCTGGATTCTGGAGAGGCAAAGGGCGCGGGTCCGCCTCATGGTCGCGTTATCGTCCGCTGCACGGTGCTCGTCCCACGTCGAGAAGCGTAGTATGTGCGTGGTTACGTGCGAGCGTCGTCCTGTCGTAGGAGACAGCACGGGGTCAACGAGGAGAGCAGACACAGAGACGTTGCGCTGCGACTTGCTGCAGACAAGGGCGGTATTCGCCCGATTTGGTGTGGACAGTCCGCTCCGAGCCGGTAACGCGGCGCTACTCGACACGCGTGACTCGCGGACGAGGCACCAGGAACCCCTCATCTTGCAGGATCAAGAAAACTGGTAAGCGTTACCTGAGGAAAGGACAGCGTGTTGCGCACTTCCAATTGCTGGGCTCGTGGCCGTGCGAGTCCTCGTCGAGATTGATGTGCAGCCCTTGCGCATCGGGCTCGTACGGCTCGCGCTCGGTGGGCCTGCAGCTCGTTGGGGCCGTGTAATGGGGAGTGAGTCGCAGGGGCAAAGGAAAGGAGAGTAAGGGAAAAGATGGTGAGGTCACTCACCTCGTCATCAAAGAAATGTTGTGCGCTTGCGAACGAGTCCGTATAAACCAGAGAGAAGCAAGAAAGGGCAATAAATAAGTGTGGTGCGGGAAAAGAGAGGGTTCTGTCGCGCACCTTGGTAAAGTCCCCGTCATCCCTCCCCCACCCCCGTCGGACTCATATTCAGCCTCCTCGCTGTTCCCTGCGCCACATGATGATTTAGACAAAATAGAAGTGAGCTGCGAGGTGCAGCACAGGTAGGGTAGCATCACAAAGAAACGCCGGAAATCAAAGCCACCAAAGGAACAAGAGCAAAGGCGCCAGCACAGCATATTCCCATATATAGGCAAAATAGAATGAAGAGCAACTTGCTCTCCTACACTTTTTGTGGCGGAGGCTATGCAACACAGCCCCAAGTCGCTGATTGGCTAACGTCCATCACTACCATATAAAGGCAAGGGGAATGAACAACAATTTCATGTAAGGAGCCTGAACCTAAAGGTTCGGCAATAAATTTGGGTTCTATTTTATGCTCCAACATTCGAGAGCATTTGGGATATGGAAATCCCACGTCCCATGGGATGATCGGTGGGATGCGGATGGGATGATGGTGGGATTTGTAAGACATCCCATCAGCGGCTGACTTCGGCACAGTGGAACAAAACCCAGCTGTATAGAGCAACAGCTAGGATATTACGGTGCGACCTGCTCAGTTAAAGGCTCCTACAGCTACTCTTCCGTGAACGCGGCGATACCAATGTTATTACATCAAAAGTTAAATTCAGGCCCCACGGCATAGACGGCTTGACGGCATCACAGACAGAATATAGAGATTGCCACAACGCCGGTGTATCAAAATCCCCGCACACGCCGGCACAACACTTCAATCTCATAGATGCCCCACAAGCAATTGCAGTCCAATATTCGTGAGGCAATGGGGCAAGATATAGAGGAGGCCGCCAGCACCGCTATTTGACATCGCGCATCAAATTCCATTTCGGCCTATTGGGTGCCGATGGGATTGATGGTGGGATGTTTCGTGGGATTTCCAACTCCCGAATTTCCTGCAACATTCAAATAAGTTCAACTCGAGCTTTGATCCTCATCTCTCAATTGCCCACCATGCTTTGAATGTCTCCCAACGTTCGCATATACATAGAGAGCATGCAGCTCAGTACAATAACCGCACTGTCGCCTATGGTGGCTTCTTCCTCGAGGTGGCTGGTACGATCTTTGGCATGGAGCAAGCGTAGGTTCGAGTCCTCATGGCGACATATTATCGCGACACCGTGGTTTTTCCCCCTTAACTCGGCCGTAAGTTTCCTCTGACTCTGAATCAATGCTCGATGGCTCGAACTTCACTTACTCACGTATCGCGAATCGTGCATCACAATACTTACTTGCTTTCAACCTAGCCAGGCCTGCACCCGGAATCCCACTACTTACATTCAGAGTTCATTATAATAAATCCCACTCTAATATAATACCACTGTAACCCAACACCACAGTCGTCGCTCATGGTGGCTTCCTCTTAATCATCGATGAGGTTTCGTAACGTGCCCGGAGGAAGCAGGGGTTCGAATCTCCTGGCGACATGTGGGACCATAACTCCTCAACTTCACCTAAATCTCACTCTCTTCTTATTTTGGCTGCAACTCTCTGTCAAAGTTGAATTTTGCATCACAATACTCATCGACTTGGAACTTCAATTTTGAGTCCTGCACCTAGAATCATTCATAGCCCGCAGAGTTCACACCTAACTACAAGCCAACAATGCCATTGTCATCCATGGTGGCTTCCTCCTAACCATATGTTTCAGCCAGCACTGAGAGTGCGCGGAGGAAGCTGAGATTCGAGTCCTCCTGGCAATATTCAACTTTTCGAGTTCGGCTTTTGTTTTTGTCCTTTCAACTCGACCTTACATTCCTCTTGGTTGAATTCAATGCACTGCAATTTCGAAGCAAGTTTAGCTTTAAATTGAGATTTGGGGCCTCTGCTCTCCTCGCTATCGTCTTTCGGAACCGTACTTGAAGATATGGTAGATATCCCAACATTTAGGTATATTTAGGATGGCAACGCACCAAATAACCGCAAAGTCGCTCATGGTGGCTTCCTCTTAAAAAACTATTTACACCCAGGTACTTTGAGCGGAGGAAGCGGGGGTTCTAATCCGCCTGGCGACATAGTCTGCAAAAGCAGAAGCGTTTTTGTTTCGAATTTAATTTGTGTCTTTCAGTTTCCCACTCGCCGCTCTACATCCAGGCTCTTGGTTGAATTCCATCCAATAGATTTCAGTTCCATGTTACATGCTGTAAAGTTCAACCTTTGAGTTACCCCTCCTACCAGTCGTCCACCGGTTTATCGTCGTAGATATACTTGCGGCCGGAGTCACACAATAATCCCACTGCTGCCCATGGTGGCTTCCTCTCGAAAATTACTGATCAGGTAGCAAACACATTTGAGAGGAGGAAGCGGGGGTTCGAATCCTCCAGGCGACATATTCACAGGCACGGCGCAAGCCAGAATATCTTTTTTCTTTCTTGTTTCCCACTCGCCGGTACATCTCTCTTGGCTGAATTCAACGCACTGCAATATTCGAAGTTTAGCTTTCGGGTTTGGCTTCTCTCCTCTCCTCTCCTCTTCATCGTCTGTCTGAATCATACTGGATAGATTTAAATTTCCTGGCCTTTAGATATATGTCGGACGGGGGGGAAGTGGGTTCGACTGCTCCTGGCGGCATAAATTGCCAAAACGGACAGTTTTTTGGTTGCTTCCTTTCCCACCTACCGATTTACATCTCTCTTGGTTGAATTCAATGTACTCGCAGACGTGGATTGAACTAGATTTTTCAAGCTTTAGATATACAAGAGCGCGGCGGGGCGCTTTGTGCCCCACCACTTCGGTCTACGTGGACGCGTTGAAGTCATGGCATGAGTTCTTTTGACAGAGAAGCGATGGGGGCGTTTGTGGGGCAGGCGGCATAATGTGCCGAATGCGAGCCGGCATTGCCGTTTGTCAACCTGAGGGTGCGGAAGAGAAATATCCAATTGAGACAGTACGACTCCAGACTTCAGATGGAAGGCAGCCAACCTAGGGAAGTTGAATTGCCCAATAAATACTCACAGGACACTTTGTGTGGCAATGCGGGGAGTCGATCCGAGAGCGGGGTTAGTGGAGTTTGAAAACCTTCGGACAGACAGACAGACAGACAGCCTAATTTTATAAAGAGGGAGATTTAGAACGAAACGCACCTAATACCCGCGCCGCCATGGTGGCTCCCTCTCTAAAATAGGCGCATAGGTACCGCATTTGAGCGGAGGACTCGAGCGGTGCTCTAGGCGACATAAATTGCCGAAACGGACGGGTTTTTTTTGTTGCTTCCTTTCCCACTCGCCGGTCTACACGCCCTGGCCTTTTTGTTTTGGATTTCTGTTGTATCTCGCTTGGCAGTACTTCGAATCTCCATTCCATGAATTTCGATTTTGTTTACGGCTCCAACGTTCAAACAAGTTCAATTTTCGCTTTACGCTCCGAGCCTCTCTTCTTCATTGTCAGTTGGTCGTGCGCAAGGCCTGAAGCTTGAAGGTGGCCACGAGTCTCGCGCAAGCACACCGGATTTACCACCACAGGGCAGTGCAATAACCGCGTCGTCGCTTATGGTGGCTTCCTCCCAAATATAGACCCTCGTTAATGTAAGCACTGAACGGAGGAAGCGGAGGTTTTGAACAGTCCTTTTTGCTCCCCGTTTGTCACCTTCTTTCTCGTCACACCACACGCCATCCGTTGTCCCCAGTACTAGTCCAATCCGTTTTTTTTCCAACCATCAACATATGTTCAACGGTCTCCCAGACAGAGATAGGGTACGTATGGGAAGGAGTGCAGTTCCGTTTAGGTTTGTGTAAGGCCTTTTGACCAACTACGCAGACCTAAACAGACCTGCACTCACCCTTCCATACCTGCCCTATACCCTACCTCTATGTACCTCTATGTAGGAGACCGTTGAATATTGATTTGGATTCCAAATAAATTCGTGCGTGAAGTATCGTTAGCGTTGAGCCGTGGATAAAAAGAGGTGGACCTGTGAAACGACACGAAGGTTTGAGGCCTAAATCGAAATCCAGAACAACTGGGTTGGATTTGGCCACCCCGCGGTTGTGGCAGTAGCCAGGGAGGCACCGGGGAAATCGTGCGTTCTGCTACCCAGTGCGCGATCAACTCAAATTTAATCCAGGCCCCATGGTCTGGCCGTTGACCAGGCCGTCCTCGATCAAGCGCTCACAGACTTGAAAGAGAAGCTTGCTGTTTATGGCCGTATTCTCAATAAAAGCAAGTTTCTGGCTGGCGATGTGAGTATCCTCCGCGTCCTCAAATCTTGATTAATTCCCCCTCACTTGGGATGCCAGGAATTCATATTCGCCGTTGATCTCTGCCACTATTCGTATGCAGCGCTGCTGGCAGTTGGCGGTATCATTGCCATGACGAGCCAGGGACCCAATGTCACGCGGTGAGTACCCTGCTTCTTGTCGTCGGCTTCTTTACTGACGCGCCCACGTTTCCGAAGTTGGTGGAACGAGCTCATGTCCCGCTCCGCGTGAGTCAAGATGAAGGCAGAGGGTTTGCAGAGCAAATCGAGTTATTAGAGGGACAGACACGGAAGAGATTAAAACAAGTACCTGAAAAATCGTTCAGAGACTCGACAGCTCCTCCACGATAACTTCAGGCTTGCACGTTGCGATCAACGGCCGATACTGGCCCGAGAAAACCATCGATTCCTTCGGAGCAGGCCAGACTTTGGGGCGTTTTCCATTTCCTGTTCGTAGGATCGCAGCCGGGTCCGAGGCTGTTCACCCCATTCGTTTCTAGTCTTGATAAAATCCATTCATTTGCCCAATTTCGCTGGCACTCATGTAGGCACGTTACGAGCCTGCCTACAGATGGCAAAAAAATGTAGCGAGCACCGCAGGCAGGCCGGTACAATTCAGCCCTCGGGACATGCCAAAGGGCTGAGCCCGGAATTTGAACCTCTGGCGGGTGCCGATCACACTGATCATCACCAGCTGCCCAAATTGCTTGAACGCATTTTGACAAAACAGCTGAATAGCATTGAACCAAGCCCTATGAGCGCGTGGTCCAGGCTGCCGGCGTTGATTTAGGTGAAGTCGAAGTAATGGGTACACAGAGAGGATGACACCGAGGAGATACAGTGGCCGGCGAACTAGCGAAAGAAAATTTGTAGAATGAGGATTAGGTCGCTGACTGTGAGACCCATTCAGAAATCGGAGGTTGTGAGGTCCCGGTAATTCCGTGAGGTAAGGACCCCGCTAGAGTCGTCAAGAATCCAAGTACATCACGCAAAGCTGAGTAGGTGAGGTGTTGAATTCAACAAAACTGACTATCTACGTATTTACACAAGGGGGGATCGGGATTCAAATTCCGTACGTGGGGAGGGGGGGGGGGTCCAGGTCAGCTGAAAAAAACTTTTCAGTATATAAAGTTTGAAGCTTCAAAACAGCTAATAAACCATGAGGGAGGTGTTAGTTAATTGTAAGAAACATATATAACTGCCCAGGGAGTGTATAGAAGAAGGTTTACTAGTCTGAACCCATGTATTCTATAATTCAAGCCAAGTTGAGGCCAACAGTGGTCAATTCTCAAGTTAGGAATTATTTAGCTGTGAGAGTGCAGTAAAAAAGCATTATCAAGCTTAAGGAGGTGGTGGGAACTAAGTTGAACAGCAGCGGCTGGACCCAGAGAGATCGGGCCGTCCCTAGGGGTGGGAAGCTACTTCCCTATAAGGAAGGAGGGGGAGGGGGGGGGGGGGTCAGCTTGGGGTCGAAAAAAACTTTTCGACCCTATATCCGATTTTCGAATCCCGATCCCCCCTTGTATTTACAAGCTACATAAATACTAACGATGTGGGAGAGTTACCCCTCTCTAATAGCACATCATGTATGGTGGGATACTTGCACCTTCATAATAGCACCTAGTGGCTGATAGAACTTGATAAGAGTGCGAACCAATCACGGTAGAAGTAACTGAAAAAGGAAATGATGGCGCTGAAGGTGCGGAGTTTGAACCCTTCGGATGCAGACGTCCATCCATTACAGAGGTGGTGGTAGCGGTACAAGATAGAAAAGGTCACGCGTGCGCCGTATCGATTTACCTAGTCACAATGAAGGGATCAGACTGTTTTTCAGAAACTACGTAGTACTTGTTGAGATATGAAATATATTAGGCGGAATCGGAAGCATCTGACTCCTCCGAAACCAGCCAGCGGCCTTTGTGCTTGCGTAGCTGGACTGCGTCGGGGTCAGGTTTGGACATCCTAGGATAGAGCCTTTATTCATACTGTGTTATCCCCCTATTAAACTACACATTTCGCTTGACGCAGAGTATAACACTGAACTGTCTGGAATTGAACTATACCTAAACACCGCACCTTTTGCGCGTTTCGGAATAGTCTGATTACAGTATAGGCTTACTTCTGAGAGCTAGTATACGGTCTCGGTATAGCTGGCAGGGTCAGGATCACAGAGTAACGGGTACAAAGGGTAGGTGACTACCCTGCGGACTGGCAGTGCTCGCCTCGAAAACTGTAGAGGAGAGTGTAGCCCACAAACCTTTAAAGACACTATTTCTGGAGCTTATTTCCATAACGAGAAATAAGCCAGAGATACTTACAGCGGGACATGCGGGAATAAGCTTATTTCTGCTCGGCTAAAGGAAAGGCCTTCCATGTGACAGGCATGTGAGGTGGGGGAAGTTCATACCAGAGGAATTCTGGGATAAGCGAAGGTCGGTTAAGACAATCTGATGGGATTGATCTTATTCCGAAGAAGCGAAGTTGGGAATAAGAAACCTTTCTGGGAAAAGGTTGCACTAGGGGTATCTACAGAGAGCTGGAGGCCAGGGGAATAAGGTCCGATGGTCAGGAGCTACGGGAAAGGGACAGGAGACAAAAGGGATAGACGGACGACGTGATATCAGTCAGCCAGGGACTGGTGTTTTCAAATATCCTGGATGACAAAAGCCGCATGGTCGGGAAATCAGGGACTACCTGGGCACTGGCCAATGGCAATACGCTCGCAGCTATTCCTCCGACGGATAAACGGGAAAGGAGGGACGATCTCGGGTCATTTTACTAATTTCTGCTTGGTTTGAGGACTTTCATATGATACTGGGATTTGTATAAGTAGTTGGGACATTATTACGAGTAGGACACAGAATCCCCTTGTACTAGTAGGCATGATGCTTGCGATTTGGGCTATTTCTGGGGTTGGCGCAGTGTGTATCGTCGTTGGGCTTTAACATCAGCAACAGCAGGGTTTCAGTTTAAACTGCCCCATGTCCTATGTGGCCCCTGGGTTTAAACCGGTTCAAACCATATTGGTTTAAACTGGTTTGAACCATGACTGGTTCTCATGTAAAATTTGGTTCTACACCATCACGGTTCCAACCGGTTTAAACCATCACAGTTTCAACTCTGTTCAAACCACTGATGGTTCTAACTGATTTAAACCATGGTTTGAACCAGTTTAAACCACTCATGGTTCTAACCGGTTTAAACTGTGGTTCCAACCGGTTTAAACCACTCATGATTCTAACCGGTTTAAACTGTGGTTCCAACCGGTTTAAACCACTCATGGTTCTAACCGGTTTAAACTGTGGTTCCAACCGGTTTGAATCGGTTTAAACCATTATGCATTGAACTCAAGATGTTCAAAATGTAGCTTTTTTTTTTTTTGGTTAACACATGAAAACACATGGTTCAAACCGGTTCAAACTATGGCCCAACCTGGTTTAAACCATCATGCTTAGAACTCAAGATGTTCAAAATCTTTTTGTTTTTTTTGGTTGACACATGAAAACAAACACAGTTATACTCAATTATTTTCTGCTACTACAGCATTCCAGTCAATCCTCGCATCTGGTTGCTCAGATCTGATATGCTGGGCAAGACTGACCCCTGCACTGGGCCAAGTACCTCCAACATCTGCAAACTTCTTGTGAAGCAACCTGGCTTCAGCATAGGGGCTTCTCGCTGGAGGAGACCTTCGAAGACAGCGCTGCGAGCGCTGACCCAGGATCCAAAGTTGGATCCCCGCCATCGACGACAGTTGGTAGCCTCTCATCCGGACTTCGTGTAACCCTGCAATTGGACCCTTGTCACCCGAGGGAGGAAGGCAGTTAAATGGATGCCTAGCCAAGTTGCTGGGTTAATGGCGGTGCACTGTCCACAGGTCAGACTCGAGCTATACTCAGAGGATGATCATAGTGGTGTGGTGTAAAGATTAACTACTTATCTAATACATAAAGCTGTGCGTTCCATGGAACACTGACTAAGCTAAAGTATGATATAGTGCATAGTGGCATAGAGTGCATAGTAAATGGATGACCTCCCTTCACAGGGCCTCTGGGCATGCTAATAGTGCACAACTCTATAACCCGTTGTCACACTTCTTCTCCGCATCCTCACACATCTGCCCATACATATTTGCAGTCTTCAGTGCATAAGCCTGCTTGCCTAGATCACTGCTGTGATCTTCAGCAAGGGTGGTCCAAACGGTCTCAATTTTGGTGAAACTTTGAATTGCTCATCGGAACTCTTGTACAAGAATTCCAACCTCCTCTTGCCAGTGTTTCATATCTGCCCGGGCATGGTGCCACTGCACATGAGCTGCTGTACAATCTTTAGTTATCAGACATTCAAAACACAATTGAACTTGCAATCCAATGTGTATTCAGCATCCTCTGCTTCAGACAAGTTTCCATGCTTGCCTTTCCACCAAATCCAACACTCAACCTTCCCTCCATCACTCAGATTATGAGGTTGATCAAACTTTTTAGTGTATAGATCTTCATCTTTCAACTCTGGATACTCAAATTTAGGGTCTTCTGGGTTACAGCCTAATGTAATCATTGTAATAGGAGCCTGGCAATACTTTTTGACATAATCCTGAATTTTGGTCTGAACATCCTTGATCTTGCAGACTGCACATGTGTTCTTTTCTTGGCCATGGACAGCATTTTTACATGAGTTCTTGTGCTGTCTAAGTGCCTGGCTAGTCGGATGTGCTCATGCAGCTATGAAGAGCATCCTTTGCTTCACCCTTTTGCAGTTTGAGTTCCTCTCCTCCTAGAATGTCCAACCCAAGTTTGGTGCGATCATTACTATTGAAGTCAGAGGGCAAGAATAATTTCTCCTCCTGAGGTGGGCAGTAGGGTGCTGCAATGATGTATGGAACAACCAAAGGACATTCTGCTGCTGTTGCTGATGCCATTTCTTGAGATATGTCTTTACAGCCTTTTGCGGAACTTAGGGCGCGGAGTGTTTTTTTTTTTTTCAATGAATTTTGCATCGGATGGCTCTCCTGAGCTCAATTCTCAACCGTTTTCCTTCAGAATATGCTCATTATGTTTGCATTGAAAGGCCGGAGGCATGGTATTCTCGGATTTTTTGATGGCCAATCAAATTGCTTGATTGGAAAATATCCGTGTTTTGAGTAGGACAGCTGTAGCATTAGCTACCATTGTACAATTGGTCTGATTTTTGATACAATGGGCTCACAGGTGTACCAGAGGCACAACATGCCGGTATTTTAATGTGACCTATAGATCAGATGCAATCTATATCACGACAACACCCAATTCTCCATTCAATTTTTGAGCCAATATAAGTCATATAAAAATACCGGCATATGGCGCCCTCCGTATACCTGTGAGCCATTGTATCAAAAAACAAATGTACAATGGTAGCTAATGCTACAGCGTCTACTCAAAACACGGATATTTTCCAATCAAGCAATTGATTGGCCATCAAAAATCCGAGAATACCATCCCTCCGCCTTCAATGCAAACATAATGAGCATATTCGAAAAACGTGAAATGAGCTCAGAGACCATCCGACGCAAAATCATTGAAAAAAAAAAACACTCCGCGCCCTAATTCCGCAAAGGCTGTAAATGCTGCTGGTCAAGCATGGTGAAGCCTATCTCAATCATATGCACATAGCTAACTAGTTCAAACCATGGTTTAAACCAGCTCAAACTTTTTTCATGTGTCAACAAAAGAAAAACTCTACATTTTGATCATCTTGAGTTCAAAGAATGATGGTTTAAACCAGTTCGAACCATGGCTTAAACCGGTTAGAACCATCTGTGTTTTGAACCGAGTTGGAACCGGGATGGTTTAAACCGGTTCGAACCATCAGTGGTTTGAACCGAGTTGGAACCGTGATGGTTTAAACCGATTGGATCCATGGTGGTTTAGAGCCAACTTTTATAGGAGAACCAGTCAGGGTTGGAACCATGATGGTTTGAACCGGTTTGAACCCAGGGGGCTCATAGGACATGGAGCGGTTTAAACTGGAACCCTCCTACAGTACTTAACATTGGGAAACCTTTCTGTTGGAATAAGAAGTTGGTTACTGGAAACGTCTTAGGACGTGATTAAGGCTACATAGTACTGGAATCGAAATCGTTTTATCATCATCATCATCGCTCATCGTCAAATCATCAAATCGTATCGCTCATCGTTCCTCGTAAATCGTCATCGGGTTCTCTGGGAAATAAGCTTTCGGGCATATATCCTTGTGGAAATAGTCTATTGTTTGCCTTAAGAGGTCTATCGTGCGTCTCCGGACACAACCACCACCACACACACAACACTTGCTCGTCTCATAGCTGCGAAGCTCTTAAACTATCTTATTTCCATGGCTCGATTATCTCTCAGGCCAATTCCTGGTGATATCTTGTAGTGAAGGTTCATCTTTCTGTGGGAATCTTATACCTTCCCTTCAACCTATTGTTAGGCCCTGTACAAGGGACTACCACTTGTCTGTATCTCAGCTCTTGCTTCCTCTGATCAGCCTATTTCTGATCCTCGTCTTATTTCTGTGGGCATCACTGCTTATATCGGAAAGACTTGGGTTAATTTGGGTGATAATTGGATTGTTTGGGTTTAGTTCGGAGCACATCATTCAACACCCTTCTCGCTGTCCGGCATCATCGGCTGCAGCGTAGTGGCAAATCGGACGCGAGTAGAACTATCCTTGGGCAAGGTAAACGAGAATTACCAACCAACTCGCAAATGAAGACCTGCATCTCCAATATCCTGCAGTGCCAAGTGTAAATGATCAACAACACTTATGGTAGAAGCAGTACTCACGCAAACCGCCATCTGTTGTGCCATCTCCTGGTGAATATCGAAGAGCACGTCCATAAGCAGATCTTACCCGAGGCATGTTCGAGGCCCCCCAAGGAAGCTCAGACTATGAATCATCAGACCAGCACAGGCGGAACCAACATGTACATTGGACTGACAGATTTGCGTACGGACCAATGGCTTCTCTATGGTACGGCATTCCATGAAGCCAGCGGGAGGGTTTGAACTCGTGTGCGTCCTCACCCCAGCGCGACTCCAGTCTATACAGAGGTTAATTCAAAGGTAGTTCAAAGGAGTCATTCATGTGTACCGTTGGTACGAGGAAAGCCCAAGCATAACAATCTGGCCCTTGCGGATACGAATTTCTGAAACAGCTTCGCCGGCTGAGGTCGTAACACTGCCCATCAGAGGAATCACTGTATCTTGGAGAGAGATCTGTTCTGAGATTGCTCCAGCCGGATACATCCTGAGCACCTCCTATGGAACAAATTGCCAACCATGTTTATCCCACATATGCTGCATACACACCTTCATAAACGCATTCAACATGGGCATATTATCGTACGGTACATGGTCTGCGCGAGCAGCGCCGACGATCGAGTGGATTTCGGCCCGCAGTTCGTCTTGTAGCGTTGGATTTTTGGCAAGTTCGAGTAGAGCAAAGGACAGAGTGTTCGTCTGCGACAGAGTTCAAACATTGGTTACGCTCCAGATACCTTCGTACCGTAGTATCCTGCCCTGCAGCTAGAATAATCGAAGTCTGAGCAATGATCTCGTTCTCTGTGAGTGCATTCTTCGAGTGTTCGACATCCACTGAACCACCTTTCGTTAGCAACCTTCACGAAGAACAATTAAAGAGAAATACTCACACAGCTGGCCGTACAAATCTGTGTCTATCTCCAGGCCCTGGCGTGCCGCTTCCCTCTTAGTCTGGATGACCTGGCTCCCAATTTGGTGGGCTAGCGCCTTTACCTTCGTTACAGTCGCGAACGGTTTAATGGGCAGATGGATTGCCGCGCTCCAAACCCAACTGGACAAGTGCATACCAATAGTGTCGTTGATTATGCGGGTCGGGGATTGGGCGGATGCGAGGGCACTAGAACCAATTTTCATTCCGGAAAATTCTGCTCGCGAAGATGTCCTACCCAATCCGGAAGTTGTTGAGGAGGAATTCTTCTCCTAGATCTTTTGTTGAATACCCCAAGACAGCTGATTGGAACATCAGGGACGAATACTGCGAGAGAGCTGGACAACATCCTACCTTCACTGATTGCACTCAAGGTTGCATTGCTGAGGAGGGGCCTACATTGACCGATACATGGGGAGAGCTTTCAAACTCTTCAGTGGCCTGTGATGGATTGAGACATAAACAGTTTAAATAACTGAGCTCTCACCGTCTGCGCCGCCTTCAAAACCCGGGACGATAGTTACGAACGGCGGCAGCGGTGAACCAGATACTCAGAGCGGCACGGAGCCGTTTATGGTCTTCCTCTGGAAAGATTTCGACTCAGCACCCAAGCACCACATCAGATGATATCCAATACCCTTGACTCCCATGATACTTTCCTTCCCATGCAGCAAATGCACGAGTTTCTCCATGAGGGGCCCAAATGCGAAATGTGGGCTATTCAAGATATACTGCAATGACACTGGGTCGGAGGTCATCAGGCGTTCTTGCTGTTGAAGATCAGATATAAAACAAGTCCAGCAGGTAAAAACCCAACCCCGAAGCATCCTCTTAGTCGGTAAATGGGCCCATACAGTTTCTGCCACTCGAACTCGTAGTCGCCGTACGTTCGAGGTAGCAGCAATTGCAGCATGTGCCCTGAACGATGATAGGATATCAGCGGAGCATGTTGAGCGGACATTGGAAGTCCGACCAAAGAGCCATGATGGAGAAGGAGGCCCAGGGAGGTTGCTGATGGGGCTTCTGCGACGTGTCTGAGAGAAGACCACATACAACACCAGGATTGAAATCAAGGCAGAGGCTGTAGAAAGGTTGTGTTCCGCCGCGTATTTGACGCCGGTTTCAAGAAAATTGGACATGGGAAATGGGACGCTGGACCTTGTCTTTGGGGAGAGCAATCTCTGAATCACCTTGGTTGTTCTAAGTATTGCTGCGGTCTACTTATAATATGCGTGATGTGGCAGCTTACCCGTTTTCATCGGCCTCCGACATTAGAGGCTATTTGAAGCAGGTTTCAAAATTCAAGGCGCAAATTTAAAGCCAGCCGCTCCACCACGTTCTCACACTGCCATGTCGGCAAATGCGCACCTCTTTAAACCCCATTCTGGCGACGTGTCGACGTGATTTTGGACGAGAAAATGTGTATGCGTTCCAGGGAGTTGAGTTTTTGGCGTGCAGAAAAGACGCCTCAGCTGGAGATATAGCCCAAAATCCGGGCCCGGCTCCGGATTGGGGTTACGCTCCACCTGTCCCCTCGCTTAGTTCTTCAAATCTCACGGCTCCAAGTTTCAAGAAAAAACGTCCAAAAAGCCGCTTCGAATAGCCTCTATTACAGCAGCAATTAATCGTTCTGATGGATTTAAAAAAGTTGTACCTGTGGGTGCCCTTCAGTATTATGGGAGGTACCAGCACAGTCGCATTGTAGGTCTATCGACGAGAGATTAGTTTCTGCGTTGAGCTGCCATTAAGCTGGTCTATGAGGTACGAGTGAAGATTGGTATAACGTCTATGAAAATACATCCGCCTTACTGGCCACGGCGATCTCTCGCCTTCCGACCTACATATTTTTGTCACCTCAAACCTCAATACGGGAGGGTGCCATAAAAAAAAATTGAAAAGCAATTTTCCGAGCGAAACAGCATTTGAAAAAATGACCCTGATATGTCATCCAGCGCAATATAAATATGTAACCCTGTAGTTGTGATGACAGAAAGGACCGAGGTACCCATTGCCGTGGGCCGCCTCGTCTATGTACAAGCAACAACGCCGTCATCTTCCATCGCTTCCTCCCAATCATGGATGCTAGACAAAACAGTTTGCCCTGAGGAAGGAGTTGAATCCGCCTGGGGACATACGAGGATGAGGGTTTTTTGTTTGTTGCTTCCACCCACACAGCTCTCTTGGCTGAATTCAATCCATTCAATAGATTTCACTTCCGTGTTGGGCTGCAACATTTTACGCAAGTTCAACTCTCAGCGCGGACCCTTGGGCTTCCCAATGTCTACCGTCCTTGAGTGTTGGTTTATTGGGCGTAGATATGTTTGCGACCACAATGCACTCTAATAACCCCCGCTGGCGCCCATGGTGGCTTCCTCCCAAATGTTGAAGCTCTCGTTTCACTGCATTTCAGGGCCATATCGGCAGAGGCTCGACTGAAGCGGGTCAGCATAGGTTGGTTGACCCCTTGTCGGCAGAGCCTGCCGAGCTTCATCGATCTGGCCAGGATCAGGCCATCTGATTCTTATTGTGTTCGAGAACTTCCCTATATTGTACCTGATACTGGGTGACTTCCCGTAAGGCAGATTTGCAAAATATCACATACTTTAGTCAGTTTGCCGAGAAGCTGGCGCTCCCATCAGGACCCCATCACCCTCAGATCTCGCGTACACTCGTTCAGACCCTCAAACAAACGAGGATTTGTTCGGGGGTCCTGACCCCCGAAACAAAACAAAAATTGTCGAAACAAACCCGAAAAGGCCACGGATCAACATCATGTCAAACTTACCTCCCATGTCTCTTGTCTTTGTCCTCATTCTTGCGTCGCTCACCCTCGTACATCGACCACCACCAGTGCAAGTCGCATCTCGGCCAGGTACAGGAGACCACATGCATAACTCCCTCTCCACGCTGCCCCAAATTCACATGGTGGCGCTGCGCCCTCGCGTACTTGGATATTGCTGCATTGGTGAGTTTTTGGGCCTTTGGTGAGCACCCCTCCGACTAAGACCGACCTGCCATGGTGCAGGACGAAATCCTATAGGTCCAACTCTAAATTTTGGGAGCTACTTCTCTGCTAGCCAATCACCTGAGTTGAAGATGAGCCCGAAAGCGTTGAACGCAGTATAATAAAAGGTGCGCAATATTTTGTATCATCTTCATTCATTTCTCATGGACCACTCAGACATCCCTTCTCATTTCGGTGCTCTGAGCACTTTCAGCACACCCCACGTCCATCAGGATGTACGCAACGGGCCGCCGCTGCATTGGCACGGACATTCGTACGCCGCTGCAGTGAGTTTAGGTAGCAAAAGCAGACACCAGATACTCACTATGTTGTGACAGGTCTCAGTGCCTTCTCAGACTCCCATCGGAAACGCGAGCCATGCTGGTCAAGGATACCGCGGGCATGATGGACGCGGTCCTGATGGTCCCGTCAACCCAGACATACATTTGAAACCCCATCTAATCCCTTCCTTTGCTAACTCATGAGCAGGAGCAATACCAGTTCTCGCTCCATCCGGTCACGACCACTACTGCCCAATCAATCCCTATCGACCCTGCTCTACAGCATAGCAGCGATTGCGACCAAGCCCCCTTCGTTCATCCCCAGCACCGTGTTGACCACGAACACCGACCCCGTCCAAAGAAGCCCGACGTTCGCCACAAGCCTTCTCGAAAGCCCAAGAGGAGCAAGGGCAAAGGGAAAGCTCGCACTGTTTCTTCTGACTCAGAATCCGATGCTGACGATGCCCGCAGCAAGCCTCGCAACGGTCGCAGTGGGTTTCAGAACTACAACAAGGTTGACAAGGACCTGCTGTTCACCACTGTAGAGGAGCTACTTCCGACTGGGGAGAAAGGGTGGAAATTAGTCGAGGCGTAGTATAATGGGAAGGCACTCGAAGCAGGCTGGCCGGAGAGGACTGGCTCGTCTCTCAAGGCAAAGTATCAGTCGGTGCGTCGTTGTGTACTCGCTAGATCATTCACTAATTTCCTTTGGCTGCAGTATACAAAACAGAAGAACCCCACTGGTGAGGGTGAACGTCCTCACGAGGTCCAGCGCGCGCATGAGATCGAAGATCTCATCAACACCAAGGGTGGTACGTGGGACCTCGACGACGACAGCGAGCTCGAAGATGACGACCACAGCAGCGACTCGGATGAGCCTAAGGTCGTTGAGCCCGTGCGCTCTGCCATCGCTCGCCGTGCAGCCAGCCCGCCTCTTTGTCGCCCTCGCATGTCTGCTGGCGATGCTGTCAACACCCTCATGTGCAGCCTCGACCCGGCTGCGTTGCGGGCCCGCGACGAGGCGTGCACGCACCACTCATTTGAGCGCACGCAGTTCATGACGCTATCTTTCCAGCTCGATGGACTGCGGAACCGGCTCTCCAATCTTCAGCAGGAGAACAGTGGGATCGCACCGATATGGAACCTACCTGGGCCGCACGCCTCGACGAAGTCGCGTGCGGGCGATCTTATGATCGCTCGTATGCGAGGTCTCGCAGCCCCTCCCACCCTCGCCGTCATGGCAGGGGCCGCAGTTGCACCACATACGCTGAGCGTGATGGCCTCCAGCGTGTTGGTGGAAGGTCCGCACCGAGCAGAGGTATCTGGATGGCGGCGCTGTAACCTTGGGACACGGATGCTTCATCCAAGGCCACCGACTTCGACCACCGGCCAAAGAAGAAGCAGCGCAAGCGCTCCCCAACCCCTTATCACCACCGCACACCCACTCCGAGCCCTCCACGTCATCATCGTCCCATTAGTCGCCGCCGCACACCTACCCCTGGTCCCTCCTGCCTTCCCTTTACCTCCAACCCGACTTCAGACACCCTCATCTCTGGTAATGCTGTAGAGCTCATTGTAACCCCTCGTCGTGGCGGTGCGCCACTTGGTCTTATCATTAGCCCCACTGTGTAGTCATTAGTCTATCCATGTCATACAGGTCTCGCTCATTAATTGGAATGAATTTTTCTGTTACGACTAGTTATTGTAAGCTGAAAAATTATGGAATCGCGCAACACGGTTTTTGCGCTGCTGATCTCCAAACAACATCTTCTCGAAACCATCCCACACCTGCTCATCATCTGTAGTCTGTCGCCACAGTAGCATATAGACCGTCCGGATCTGATTATGCCCAACCCGTTGAAACGTGTGCCGGCGGTCTATGGGTGAAATACGACTATATGCAAATCCGACGGACTGAATGCAATAGGAAAGTGCGCTTTTGTTCAGGATTCACAAATCCCAAAACTAACACAAAACCTAAAACAACAACCAACCAAACTCCACAAGTGATTCCAGATACAATCCCAGAGAGTACGACCGAGTACGGGTCTTTGTGTACCGATAGGAGATACACAGGAACAGTTGGTTCAATATGCACGGAGCGCTATAAGCAGGTTCAATGGTTTGCCCTGTTTAGACAAGGTTCAATTTATAGTTTTGCAACTCTGGGTCACCCACTCTAACCTCTTAAGACAGGAGTAGTTAACCAATTTGAAACACAAACACACAACAAATCCGGAAACACACGTAGCACACTTAAGACACACACACAAGGATATTATCCCGAATAAAGCTGATAGATTTGTGATAACTCGAAAATACAAGCACGTCCTTTATTGGAGTAGCCTCGATGAATCAAGCCAGAGGTTCCGCCCTTCTTTACTCGCTGGAGAGACCGTCAGCCTTCTCCGCTTTCAGCGCCCGGGTAGGATTCTGTCTCGTCTCCCTACATACTGTCCTTCTTATATACTGTACATCTAAAAATAACTTTACAACTTGATATATATAATCTACTGGCGTATCCACGTCCGTGACTTAGTATATGAAATATGATCGCCAAGACCTTGCTGACTGATTTAACTATATCCTAGAAATATCGGTTCCAGATTAGTCCCCCGAGGTATTATGGTCGGATATGATAAAACTATAAAATGCCTCTTTATAGGCACCCTGAACTTGTCCGTAGCCCAAGTATTGCTTTAGACCGTTCAACCGTCGAGGCGGGTCCTGGTTGAGCGGGATACCTATTTGTCTGATTTATTCCTGACGCGATCGAGTTCTTTACTTAGCACCCGATTGATTCTAGTATTCTGGATTTTCTGGGCTCGTTACTGGTGCCCCTGGAATGACTCTTGGAAATCCGGAACCCTGGGTCTTTTGCCTTCAATTAGACACCCTGGTCCCCTTCGCAGCCCAAGTTGAAAGGTAAGTTCCCAAATTGGGTTCGAACTCGGTTGCCATATTGAGCTGATCGATATTTGATGGGCATATGGTACCTTATCCGGATCCAGCCCGTGGCAGTTGAAAGGTTCTGGAGTCATCACGTGATCGAACACTTCATTGTCCCGCTACCAGCATAGATAAACAATGTCGAATCTGTTCAAGATAAACTTGCTGTAGGCTCAACAATTGGCACAGAGTGGATATTATATTCCCTAATGCTTATTTGGACTACCCGCAACCTCCTGCCTATGGTGCCACAGTCGGATCCAGAACCGATGGCTTATTAGTCGGAGGCATCCAGTATATGTGTTTTCTGGATACTCATCCGCAACTGGTTCCGTATTTGGTTTTTAGCGTGTAGCTCCAGGTCTACTGACTTGGACTCATCATAGATTCAGATGTGCGTGTATTCGCAACGTAAATCCGGAAAGTGTTAATTTTCAGGCATGGGTGAATTCACGGCTTATCACCGTTGCGCCCGGCAATTGTGAAGTTGGACACAGATTTCCAGCAAGTTTCCCCACCGCTCGGCATAACGTTCAGCAGTAGACGAAGCCTGCTGAATTCACCCTGCAAGCCGTGCATGCCCCATTCCGCTGTTTGACGATATGACAAGAGCTGGCGGTCAATGCGAGCTTCTTCTCAATGTCGGTGGTCATCCCACGAATGATCTGGCTAGTCTTGATAGGTGCACAATCTTGCCTTCATCTGAGCAGCTTCACGAGGGAATGCAGTGTCCGCAACGAGGTAGAAGCCCTCGGGTGTTTGTGTTCGTAACTTCTCGTATATGGTGTGTGCAACTCTTGAGTCATGCCAGCTCCCGGAGCATTCAGCTTGGATGCAATTATGGTTCCTGGTACAAGGCATCAGAACCACCAACGGATGTTACTATAATGCATTGTACCCAGCCATGGTGGGAGGTACATTGCAATATGGCCAAGGCTCGGCCACGCAGCCGGGGTGTGCCCATAATGCATTGTACCCTCCTCCGGGGAGATATACCCCAAAGGGACTGCCAGCAGTTATATTGCATATTACACCCCCTATCGGGCATATACTGCCATATTTGTTCCCGGGAGCTCGGCGAGCACGGCTGCACCAAAAGCCCGAATGTGGGGGGTGTATTTACGCATCTTTAATCCAGAGGACGAGACAGCGGATGCGGCTGCTTCGTGGCACCGCAAAACTCCAAAAACAGTGTATTTGTGCGTATTTGAAATACAACCCTCACGCGCTGGGGAACCACAGGTCCTCCTCCTCCCCTTCCAGCCGCGCCTCCTGCTCTGGATCCAGCTCATCTTCGAGATCAACCTCCAACGTGACCTGCTGCCGTGTTGCACTATCCCCGCCGTCCAGATACGCATCCGCCTTTTGCAAAATCCGGCTCCACCGCTTTTCCAAATCCGCGCAGCGTGCCCGTTCCACTGACGCGTGTTCAGCAGCATACGCACGCCGTCCTTCTGTCAGCTCCCCAGATGCACCAGGCAGTTCAGCCACTGCCAAATCATTCCACAGGTGCTCCATAGCTTGCCCGTACGCGATGGTGCGGCGCATTTCCTCGCGCAGGACCGCACCTCCTCGTCATATCGGTCCGACGTGCCTGAGCTTTGCACCACTCGACACGCAGAGCTAGAAATACATGTACGTCAGAAACACGAATATAAACTCTGAACAAAAATGTGCACCATCAGCGAGCCTAGGATCATCCTCCTCCTCGGCCTTTCCTACCACATACCAGATCCAGGACATTGTGCGCGAGCCCTCGCCCCTCGCCACCCTGCCGCTCGCGCAATACCGCCCTCTACAAAGGCGCCAGCAATCAACGCCCAATGCTCGTTTTGTGCTTTCTCCTCGTTGGTCAGCGCGCGCTCGTTCAATGCGCGGACGTCGTCGTCAAGGAGAACGCGCAGCCGCTCCTCCCAGTCTCCGTGTCCCCGAAGAACCAGTAGCGCTGCGCACGAGTACCGGTAACGGATTTTCGCGATATGAATACGTACGTTAATTGCCCGTAAAATCCTTGCCCCTTCGTCATCATTCCTTGCCCGGTGTAGTTCCTCAGCTTATATCGGTTTGTCATGGTGCGCCTTCGCAGGCCGGTGCGCACCGCCTCCAATGCCTCCGTGGCCTCACCCTCGCGCATACGAGCCTCGATCTCCGGGAGGCCCAGTGCACACACCTCTTCTCGCCGTCTCCTGTCTGGAATCTCAGACGGCATGAACAGCCGCGTCGCCTCGGGACCTCGTCGCCATTCTCATCAAAAACCTCCTTTTGGGCATCGGATAATATACCCCGGAGCGATGGCATGTAACCAATTTCTGGGTGGGAGAAGCATCTTTCACGGCGCGCACATCCACCGCAAGCCGCCGCCTGGATCATGTCAGGTAGGTCCCAGAATAATGGCCCTTAAATTGAAGACGTACTGGACCTCTTCAATCTCCAGGCCCATCGTGATGAAGGCCCCTGGCGTGTGGTCTCGCTCAATTTCCAGTCCTTTACCGGTGCAAATCAATTCCTCCGCCGCGATCTGGCTTTGGATGTCACGAAGGGTAGTCACTGTAACCGAATCGTTCACACACGATAAGTCCCAAATGATGGCGGCTCGCGTACGCACCTTCTTCCTGCAACTCGAAGGGGGAGTCCTCCGCAGTTGTGTGCTGAACAGAATACCATTTCTCCACTGACACCCTCCATTTCTGAACCTCATCAGGCCGCTCCTGCTCCAAACCCTTCGTGAATGTCCGCAGCGACGCCTTGTAAGCTTCTCCGTCTTGAATGGCGACCGCTAGGCGCTTGGGAAGTACGCGATCTAGGAATGTCGTCAGCCAACTTGTGAGCAAGTCAGCAAGGCACCACCCACGCATCGCCAACAACCGATCATAATTGTGAAAGCCGAAAATATCCTCCAAAGTTGCATGACGCGAACCCGGCCCCATCAGCCGCGTCGAGGCCGCCGCGCCATTGGAAAACACCCAGTTTTGCTCCACACCCTCCCTGTGCGATAAACTGACTCCCGGAGTCCAATGAAAAGAGTATGGGAATGGCACGGGGGTTTGTGATCCGGGAGGTGAAAATTCGGGACTTTCCACCACACATTTGCGGGGGGGATTGACAAACGCATGCGCTCGGGTAGCCCAGTCATGCGACGCCAGAAATTGATGGTGTATTGGTATGCAATATCGTATGACAGGATTAACCAGAGCAGTCGAAAACCGATGAGGCAGCCGAGTAACAAGAAATCCATATTGCACTGTCTGGTTTTCCTTCACGATCAGTCAAAATCTCCCAGAAAGAGGGCGGAAAACGCACCGCTCCCCGACCTGCAGGTCGCCTATCCTGTTGGCCCGCCACATGTTGTGCCGAGAGCACGTAACGCTGCCTATCCCCGTTGTCCTCAAACCCTTCGTCCTTTTCAAGTTCGCCTGATGCATGGCGTTGAAGCTAGAACAGTTCGACATCTCGACCTCCCCCACATTCTTTTCGATGTGGGCGTTGTACCCGTCCTCGCCATAGTGTTTGCAGAAGTATCCCGTCCCGTCGCCCATGATAGGATCCGCGGCTTCTGACGAGACAACACGGTTAGACAGCCGAAAGTTCGCATCTTGCGCCAAAAACAAGTAGTACAGAAATCTCAACAATACAATCAGTTTTTTGCAACTCACCAGTCTCTGACATCACTTACTTGTACACCGTGTCCGCGCTATGCCACCTGTCCGGCAGATTCCACCCGGGTTGTGGACACGCTCGACAAGGTAACACGAGCTCCCCCTGCTGGGTAGCCCTCACGCCTCCCGCACAATGGCCGCGTCTTGCTCTCTTCTGCCGTTTGACCTCCCGCCATTGACGCATGATGTGCATGAAGGGCTTCTGACAATCCTAATTCCCCCGTAAGTCCAACACCGCATCTATTAGACTCTTACGTACCGGCGGTTTGTCCAGCCCATTGTGATTCGTTGTCATTTCCAGGCCGCGGAGGAAATCATATGCGGAGAGCTTGCCCAGACAATTTAGCTTATGGAAGAGGCGCAGCACGCCGAAAGTCGCGCATGTGTTTGGTGCGGTGATCGTTGCGGGCCATCAACATGCGCGCAATAACTGGATTCGTCGTTCCGTCGGGGCGCCGTCGCTATTCACGCAGCTGCAAAAGTCTATATTGAGTTCGTGCACACCCGTTGTGTCGTATAAGACGAAATCATGCGCTGCAGCCTCGCGGAAAGGACAAATCACGCCCGGTGGATGGCCCAGTTGTACGCGTAGTCCCAGTATTTGTAGCCACCTCCGGTTCCGCACGAAATGGGTCCCGTTCCATTTCTAGGCAACCCCTTGAAGTTAATTCCAGAGTATGTAACCGAAAACGTACCTCCACAAAATGGGTCGGATGGTGCACGTGAGTTGCGACGATGCATTCCTCACAAAACATAAGCTCCCCGATGCATGCCTGGTCCACGCAGCGCCACTCAGGCATGCCGTCACATTCGCGTGCCGGGCATTGACGTCGGTCAATGCAGCGAGATCCCGAGCACTGAGCGTACGCTCTGGGAGCACCACGACTCTCTCGGCACAGATTTTCCTCAACATATTCATCATTCATGGGATACCAATTTTGCAGTGGGTGGTCCTGGACGTTCGCATGACCCGTAGCCCAAAGTTGAAACCAAAGATGAAACCTACGGAATTTGTGTTCCGTCCGACGACCACTACCTCGATCCCAGATTGGTCTACCTCATTTGGGAGAGTTCTACCGAGTCGTCGCCCAGGTCGTATGAAAAAGCGGCGGAGTCCCGCACCAAATTCGTGCTTAGGTCTTCTCCCCAGAAATCGGGCTCAGGCACAGATGGGCCAGCGCTGTCCGAAACCACAGTAGTCTTGACGCGCATTCGGCGACTGGCCTGCGCGATATGCGAAATCGACGTGATCGTTTCCGGACCCTGCAGTTGCGGTCGGCTTGACTTGCGCTTGTGGTTGCTGTGAGAGCTCATTACAGAAGAACAGGGGAGAAGAACAGGCCAAGGCGAGAAATAAATACGTAGCAACGTGATGGCCTGAGCATGGCCACGATTAGATGTGGCAGGTGGCTGTTCCCACCAATCAATCGAAGGCACTGATAATCAAGCTCCGACTTAATCCGATATTCCTCTTCATGGCCCGCTCTCATCGTAGAGGGCGCGCACGGCCCATTGACCCTCAAAAAATCCGGTTCCTCCGGCACCACTTCGATCACTATCTGGCCGCTTGAGACGAACAACGCCTTCCATTCTTTTTCGGAATGCTGCTCACAAAATACATCCATCTTTTTGGAGCAACACCTTTGAGCGAGCCTTGGCATGGCGTCCCTGACGAGGTTGCCGTATTGCCTCAGACGGTCTTAGTCATCTCTGAGGTACGCCAGTGCTTATCTATGCTTATATCTAGACTTCCTTCACCTTGATGCAGGGCATTGAGCGCTGGTACGGCAGGAGTGATGGGGTGTGGTCACTTCGACCAATTAATAATATATTGCCTGCTTTCGAATTCCTCTGTAATTAATCATGTGCCGCCAGCGTGCCGCGGGCCATCTGGCACCGAGCATGAGCTCTTCTGATTTTAATTTGGAGTGCTCACGCAATGCGAGGACGACGACATCATCTTGGCCCATGGTAAACTTGCTCAATCAACGTGGAAAGAAAGAATCCTTTGTATTTCAAAAAACTACATACTGACATGTCGCGGACTTAATCGTATGATTGCCGTGCCTTCTCGGCGGCTGTACGAATGACCAACCATGTGGCAGCCAACGAGGTGGAGTTTGTAACGCGATGGAGCCCGTGTGGTGTAGCGCGTGGTGCCTGGTTTTCATCATTGTTTCGCGATGGGCGAGGGCGAAGCGTGCGAGTGTTGCTCTGGATACGTGCGGTGCAAATCCGGGTGTTGAATTTGAGGCGGCTGGAATTGACTTCCGCGTCAAATTTCTGCAAGACGTCCAGGATCCGGGAGTGTGGGGCGAGAGGGAGTAATGAGGTCTCAGCGGGGTGTGAAGCACTACCTCGAGTGGGCTCCTCTCCTACTTATCAGTCAATTATTTATGCGGGCCCTCCAAGAAGCCGCATGGATGCACCTCCCTCGGGTTGAGCGGCCTTGACCACGTCTTTGCTTCCCTGAACTGTGACACATCATGGTGATGTCCCTCTGAAAGCGAAGAGTGATCGTTTTATCTTACCTTGAAGAACGAGGCCCCCATGCTTATCCAAAATCCAAGGATTCGAGGGCGAGGAACCCTCGAGCGCATGCACTGGGGCGCGGTCTAACGGCGAGGGGGCGTCAGACAGACAGAATATGAAGCCTAGACATTCAACTTACTTGAGAGAACCAGCACACCGTCGTCTCTGAGGGCCCATGGATTTGTCGCCGAGGAGCCGTCCAGCGTCATGACGGTAAGTGCAAAAAGATCTGGGTGCGGGTGTTTGGCCGAGAAGCACAAGCGAGACAGTCTGAGCTGAGCCAAGATGAAAAGTACCTGAAGTTAATGGCAGTCAGTCAGTACGAGAATTGTCTTCCGCGAAGAGAGCTAGGGAGTGTGAAATACACAAGCAGAGTGACAACGACGAGTGGGTGTGAGATCAAGAGGCATTTGTTGATGAGTGTTTGACAGAGCCTTCAAGCACCATCACTCCAGGTTCTTTCTCTTCTGACGCCTCAAATGCTGTGGGAGTCCCAACTTACCCCATCAACATCGCCCAGAACATGTCTGCTGCTCTGGGTGCGATTCTCCCTCCAGCTTGCCAAGCCTACCCGGCCTATTCTTCTTAGTTTCAACCCGAACACCACCACCACGCAGCCGCCCCGTTTCCCTTGACCCCATTGCAGGGGGATGCTGATATGGTTGTAGAGGAATCTCTCATTAATCTCGTCCTTATGAGTCCATGTAACCACTATTAGGTTCATTGTTAAATGTACTATTTATCAAATTCAACTGGTGGTTCAATACCGTCATTCCGGGAAGCAAATCAATATACACGGTCAGTCATGCCTTGGGCGCACCCGATTTGAGCATATCTTATACCTACTCTATATTCCGTGCGAAATTTCCGGGAGAACCGGTCACCTTCGTCCACCGAACACTGTTTTCGAGTTGAGTGGCACACTCACCGGTTACCTTGCGAATGAAGGTTTGGTTCACCATAAAGCAAACACTTAAGATATTCCAATTTGGTCGCTTGAAACCTACTTGAGGAACCCACTCAAACATTTCGTCTCAAATAACCTAACTATTCTCTGAACATAGGACAACGTTCGTCGAGTATTTGTACAGGATACTAGATGGTATGTCGCACTCCACCATGCACCTGAACTTCACCGGAAATATATTTCTAATTCTTTCAATATCAAGTGTAGGGCAATATCAGAATATAATCACACACTCCACGGCCCCGCTACGAAGTCTGTGTCGAACTCCAGAGTGCAAATACTGCGAACACGTCCTCTTTACGTAAGCTAATTATTCTGTTCAAGGACGCGACTTGATAGGCAACTCATAAGATAAGGACAGACACCCGCGATAAGAACTAGCACTGGTTGGTTAGCTGGTCGAGATGGCTCCCGTCGGCTGAGCCAAATCATAAATGCCCACTTCCACAATCCCGCGATGTGCGGACGATGAGGAGCGGCATTTGCGGCGCCTCGCGACCTACCGCAGATATTGTCGGGCGTGAGTTATGAAATCTTGCATTCCTCTGTTGCTCAATGCTGACCACCTACTTGCTAGCCATGCGGAAGAACGCCGACAAAAAAATAGAGAGAGGATGGCCCGCTCGCGTGCGGCAGCCACGGAGCAGCAGCGAGAGAACCATAGGCAAGCTCAACGTCGTTACCGCGAACGGTCGGTCAAAGATCACGCTGTCTGTGTCTTAAAGTCTCATTCCTTTTGGCACTCAGTTTCCGAGAGTCAATCGCACATCGGGCATGGCGCTCTGCCAAACAAAAAAATGCCGCCAAGGGCAAAGATACCAAACTGCGCCCTAAAACGCACCAGTACTGGTCTGATCCAGATCTGGCCTCATCGGACGAAGAAGAGGGCGACGATGACTGGTGATTGAAAAAAGAAGTACAAAAATTCATGTAGTCGTCCACAGATTCAATTTCATAAAACTGGCACGATCCTCGGGGGTCAATTCCGGCAAAATCTCCACCATGAACCTCTCCCGCTGTGCAGCCACCAATTCCACATGAAGTCTCTCCGACAATGCTGCAGCGGCGGCTGCCTGAGCTGCGCGCCTCTGCGCTCGGCGACGGCGCTGGCGTTTGCGTTTGCCGGAAGATTTGGGCGTGCGAGTCACACCATCCCACGAACTTGAGGGGTTCGGGGAGTCGGGGCCCCACCCAACCCACACATCTGCCGAGTCGATCCACTCGATAGTACCCCACCCGCCATCCTTGGTTGTACCCCACCCCCGACCTGTACCACTGCCCCAATGGTGATCATCGTCATTCTGCGGGGCCGGGGGCGATGGCACCAAACGATGCTCCATCCAGCTGCGCAGGAGCCACGGCGCACGGATGGCAGCGCGGCGCTGGGAGATGGACTGGGAGGATGCTGAAGCCGATTTCAGGACGCCGAATTGAGATTAGAGATAGATCACTCACCAATGCGGGCGTCCCTAAGGTCGCGCACGGCGCGGAAACCTTTGTGACGCTTCTGGCGCAAGGTTTTCTTGAACTGCGCATTGATTTGGCGCAATTCAGCAGCGCATTCTCGCCCTGCGAGGAGATTCAATAAAATATAGGATTATTCAAGAATATTTGACGCACCTTCCCAAGAGTTATGTTTAAGAATAGACCAACGCATCGCGGTAAGTGGCAAATTGAAAAAAGAAAAACAGATTTAGCACGTGGCACACTCACTCATCAATGATCAGGCCCGCCTGGTTTCCCCACTCACACACCATGTCTCAAGCCACCAATATGACCACCGACGAGCTCATCATGGACACCTGCCGTGGAGGGCAAGACCCCCGCTATTACTGTCTGCCTCCCTTCCACGGCAACGCCGGGCGGGAGGTGAAACACTTTTATCTGGTGTCCCAAGGGCGCGTGGTGGGCGTATTTGATGACTGGCGAGTTTATTTTGGTTTTTCACGAGCGACCGAGGCTGACCAGATGTTGTTTGTAAGGTTGACGGCTAAGGCGAGCGTGTCAGGCTTTCCTGATAATAGTCATCGCGCGTACAAATCAATGGAGGAATGTATTGTTGCCTGGCAAGCGTTGTGCCGATTGGGCGTCCATCCCCACAACGTGGATCCGGGATTTGACCACACTGCACGTCACCCCCCTGCTCGAGCTCTTCGGATGCCCCCGCCGTCGACAAGCGGCGGAGCGAAACAGGAAGAAACTCCGACGAGGCGGGCCGCAGCGGACGATCCGTGAGTCGCAAGCCTGTGATAAGTTTGATTGCTTAGCTTGGATTGCTTGCAGAACCACCGCTCCTCCTCCACCTTTCCCTGCTTCAACTTGGAGAGCCATGCCGCCAACCCTAAAGACGCCCGTTCACGAGGAAGGCCACTTCCTCAACTTCGCAATCAGAGGGGCAGGGATTGTGTCGAGCAACGCGTGAGTCGGCTATTATCGTGGCTTTGGCAGATTGGTGAGTTGATGCTCCGACAGCACACGAACTGAGCGCCGCTATCGCGAGCTGCAATCTCGCGGTGAGGAGCCGGAGTTACTGGTGGCGCATTGCTTGCAGGAAGCCTCTTTCTTTGCGGTGGACGAGGGGGACGAGGTATAGGTGCTACTAGGAATTGAAGGGCGGGCATGGCTTGGAAATGATTTTGTTTTGTGTTTGATTCTGAATAAATGATGTATATTTCGCCTGGTTAAATTTTGGTCATGCTCGTGTCTCGGCCACATGCGGATAAACAAAACTTTACCTTCAACCATGCTGCGCAAAGGAGCGGCTCAGCGCGCTCGTGAACGACAGGGGTTCCCGCCCGTAAAGCCGGGGAAGCAGGGCTGGGTGCATGGCTCCAAGCTGGGGTTTGTCCAGAAGCACAAGGACGAGTTCGTCGCTGCAGCAGAACTTAACAAAGCGGCGCGTTCTACAGCACCGTTGCCAAGCATTATCTGGAGGTGTACGGTTACAACACCGCCTGGAACGCAGACCTACCCAAGGGGCAGGACGTAGCAGCCGACATAGACCCGAACGAGAACGTCGATGATCTGGACGCGGAAGAGGCGCAACGGCGGGCGGATTATTACAAAATCTTGCGGTCAAGAATCGGTGTCTGGTCCAATGCCAATTACGGCCCTGCGGTGCAGAAGCAAAGAATGAAAGTCGTTACCTTCCGAAAACTCTTCGACAAACCCGAGCTGGATCCGCCAGTGCCAGTAAAACAGCACGTGCTCCACTTTTACTCCAACAATTTCTACCACGAACGCATCAAAGCCCGCGTCGTGACACGCTGAGCAGCCGTCTCGCGCCAGCCGCACCCTCCTGCTTTGGTCGCTGTTCGGAATGTCGTAACGAAGGAGGCGTGGTTAGGGGAGACGCCGGTGTTCCGTGCCGAGGTCGAGCAGGCGGTGGAGAAGGAGTATGCAGCTGCGCAGCAGGCTTACACGATAGCGATGGGGAAGGAGACACCTTCTACCGCGGAAGAGTATAACGTGTGAGTGTCACGGATCGTGAAACAGCGCGGCACTGACCTTTATTGCATTAAGGGCTTTGAATAATGCAGCATTTTACTTGCAGCCTTTCGCGGACGCGGCCCGTGGGCAGTTCGGGCTCAACTTTTTGATCTTGATGTGCGGCCCAATTCCTGACTGTGGGGGAGAATCGAAATGCGCAGGTACGTCTATGTTAGGGCAGAACAGACATGACACTGATACCTCTGCGTCCCGTGCAGTATCCATTCCGGTTTTACAAACGACCTGGTCCCGAGAACCTGGAGTGAATACGATCGTGCCGGTTTTGAGGCGGTGCAGAGCAGCTTTATTGGGTTCACGCGTCATTGTTTCAGTGAGCAAATATTGATTCAGAACGAGATAGGACATTGACTGTGTTACGTAGCGGAAAACCAATGCCGAGAAAGAGCCTTGAATATTGACCAAACAGTGGATGAGGCGCTGTCCGACGCGTCACTAGAGGAGAACACGGGTGACACAAATGTCGCGGGAACCATTGGCGCCACTGGTGGCAGCGATGCCAGCCACCACAGCGATAAGGCAGGGGTTTCCGTCGCCATGCCCGGCACCCCCGGTCCGGAGGTGCCGCCACCACCGAGGGACGATGTCGTTCTGCCTCTAGTGGACAAGGACGCGGACGACGCCGCGCTGCTTAAGGGACCGACACTCAATATGCCAGCGTTCGTGTTCTCATCGATGGCGCCTGACACGGACGACGATGACATGGGAGTCGATCTCTCCCCGTCGTTCCCCCTGGAGCCTCGCCTCAACTTGGGCGAGATGTTTGGCACTCCTTCAAGGCGTTTGAGCATGACCCAGCTGCTGGAAACCGACGAGCCCCTCGCATGGGATGACTCGTGGTTCTTGAATCCTGTGTATGACGGGCCGGTGATCGGGGACGCACTGGGCGCCGATATCGCACAGCTGGAGCCCGCGGCTAGCCTGGAATACATGGGATGCCTAGGAGGGATGCCGGCGGAACTGGTGGAGTCGAAGAATGCGCAAGCGGAAGCGCGCCTGAGGGCTCGCACCGACCTACTTGAGCCGGAAGGGGAAGGCCGCCCAGAGATCGAGCGGCCGAAGCCTAAACCCGCCTGGAGGGGAAAAGCGGCGCCGACACGGGGGCAAGACGGTAACGAAGACCAAGAGAGCGCGGAGGGGACGGAGGAGAAAGAGGACGTGCAGAAGGAGAAGAAAGTAAGGGCCGAGGGAGAGCAGAAGAGCGCTGGGGAAGAAGAGGGCCTGTGGGATGTGGACCTTGAGATGATGTGGAATGCGATGGAGGTGGACGAGGAAAGGTGGAGCGACGAGCTGAGGGCCGCGTACAAGGCCTTTATGCGGGCCAAAGAGTGGGGCGGACGCGAGTGGGGGTTCTGCGTGGAAGGGCTCATTGGACTCGAGCGCGCGTGGGGCTTCCCGCAGAAGGGGGGAGCAGTGGCACCGCAGGGGCCGAAGACGGCACGCCCAGAAGAGATACCGAGCTTCATGCGGGGTGGGCGCAAGTGGGACAAGAGACTTGCGCTCTCATCGGCCGTGGGGACGGTGACGGACCCAGGATCCTTTGTCGAGCGTTGGTGGAATTGGTGGGAGCGTGCGCAGCCCGAGGCGCGCAAGCGCCCGAATGGGAAGTTGGGTCCGGCCTCAGCTGTGTCGGCAGAGGAATGGAGAGACACGGGGTGTCGAAGATGGCGGGAAAGAATGGGATGTTGTTGTATTTGGGTGCGTTGCTGTGGTGGGCTGAGGCGGTGATGGATGCAGGGGGTCAGCGGAGGCAGCAGCAGAGTGGAAGGTGGCCGCCTGAGATTTGGGCTGTGTGCTGGCAATGGCGGTGGCAAGCTTGACGGCAGGGAAACAGATGTCCGCTATTTCCACTTGACGTGGGAGTCTCTTAACTGATGGCCGTTTACCTACAGCTCAGCACCCGAGGGAGAGGAAGCGCCCACGCGCAGAAAGCGCAAGACGCGACAGACAGACGCCGAGGTCGAGAAGGAGAACACCGGGTAGGTGGAGGTCCTAATCCGGTTGCCATCAAATACTGATCTTTGTCCTGATAAGGAAACGCCGCTGTTGAGGCTGAGGCCACACAACTCATTCTGGACGCGCTCGGCTCGGGACCATCATCTGGGGAGCTGCACTGTCCCGATTCTGTCCATTTCCATGCATTTGATACTATTTATGGCTCTTGATTGATTGTTGGTCCGTCGCACTTGGTAGTGTTGCTGAAAAAAAAAAAGGCTTCACATATAAGAAAAAAAAGGGTTCCACAAATATGACGTCTGAGGCCTTCTATATACGAAATAAAGAACAAAAATATAACTGGTGGTCCTCGTGGAGGACTGGAAGAAAGTAAAGAATAAATGGGAGAAAAGGAAATGCGGACAGTGGCAGTAGCGCTAAGTGCGCCGCCCTGCAGGTAGTGGTGGGAGGGGCGGGGCGGCCGGTGCAAAAGACCTGGGGAATACACACCAATCAACAATCAAACGGTCGCTAATTGATGGGGCGCTAGTTGATGGGCAGCAAAAAGGAGCAATTATTCATTGCAAGCCGGACGAATATTCATTTATGTGCATATCCGGCGGTTTCGGGGCGGCAAACGGGCCCGGTAATGCCCGGGATATGGCATTTTTCGGCTGCATCCCAAATGGGGCGGCATCAGGGTACAATGCATTATGGGCACGCCTCGGCTGGGCAGCCCAGCTCTGGCCATAATGCAATGTACCCCCCAGCCAGGGCAGGGTACATTGCAATAAAGGTACAGATACACCTGTCAGAACCGTCCCGCACATGGGTGGTAAAGTACAGACCTTTTGGAGAGAACGCCAGTACGCAGCTCACGAAACGTTCGCAGAGCCATCCATTGTACGTAGAGGTCTCGATCTCTGGATCATCGGCGGTCTGTACCGGAACATTGAGGCCGTCAATGCTTGCAAAAGCTCCTTCCAAGAGTGGATGGTGTTGAATAATCAAGTCATTGTACTCCTGAAACTGGTCGATACCAGATGGCCATTGGATATGGGCATCGGGAATCTGGCGGAGTACAGCAAGGAGAATGTCGAGGCTGAATTGGATGTATCGGGAGACGGTGGTGGGGACAAGGGTAAATATTTGCTGGAGACTGATCTCCCGCATGGTAGAATTCACCCAGTGCAGTGCAAGGCCAAGTGCACCAGCAGCATCCAAAGAACGGGCGCCAGGCCATGGATTTCCGTGAAATAGGATGAGGTTATCTTAAGTTCAGGTCGCTCTTTATCGACATTAGAACTGGGGCTCTGAGGAACTTAAGTTCGGGATGTCAACTCAAGTGCTGAGGAGCAAAACTTAAGTGCCCGCAAGGACAATGTAGTGCCAACAGTGGGGGTTGAACCCACAACCGCCACCAAATTCACATAAGAACATAGTAGCAACAGAGCATCCAACTAGACTAAACAGACAGTACACTCTTGAAAGAGTAATAGGTATATAGTATGTGCCTTTAGACACCTAATTAGCTTATTCCTGGTAGTCCTACCTCCCTGATAAAAACATAAGTTCCTTAGAGAACTAAAGTTGATGTTGAGAGGAACTGGAGTTGATAATTTCCCAGCTCAAGCCCTATAGAAAAGGAAATTTTGCTCCAAGTACATAGTACTGTACTTCAGTTCCAGGTAGAACTACCTCCCTCATTGGAACCCAAGTCCTCACTAAACTTTAGTCCTCTGTTTGACAGAACTGAAGTCTGAAGTTGATAATTCCCCACCCCAAGTGCTATGAAAAATTGAATTTTCCTAGCTCAACTCCTATTGAAATCGCTATGGAGGAGCATATGTAGTACTGGCCTTATAAGTAACCAAAAATGGCTATGTAGCTCAATGGTTATTGGTCCTTCTGATATAGCAAGATTATTTGATGGATGGGCTGGGATCGCTAGGGTTCAAACCTTGCTATCTGCATTTCATTTTGCTACTTGAGTACTTCAGTTCCCGTAAGACTGAAGTTCCTCCAAACTCAAGTTCCAATGTTGATAAAGAGCGGCCAAAACTTAAGAGAACCTAATCCATTATCTGGATTTCCGGTGGTAGCAGTGTCTGCGCGTGGAATGGGGGTCGCATACCACGTTCCTTCGAAGCCTGCCTCGAGGATATCATCGAAGCTTTGTACATCGAAGCCCATAGTGGTGATGTACGTGTGATCACTCCTGCTGGCATGTAATACCTACCACAGTGTGTCACATCACGGGTTGGGGAGGAGCTGAGGGCGCGTCAGATAAAGCAGGCTTTTGCAGTGCTGCTCTGCACGCCGTTCGCGCGCTATGACAGCCCTGACCACAATTGTGGCAGCTGCGGTGATGGTGATGTCCCAATCCATGTCGTTGTCGTCTTCTTCGTCTGCAAGGTCCATCTGGTAGGTGTTTGACGCGTCCATATCAGCGGAGTGGGTGGGTGAAGCAAGAGAGACGTGTTGTTTGATGATGTTGATTGACAGCCATGTTCCGAAGCCCCATCAAAATTTCAAAAGTGTCAAAGTGTCTTACGGGAAACCGACATATATACAAACTGTTTGTACGCCTCACACTTGCCATCATTGGCACCGCGATTTATTTGAAAAAACATACTTTTGTCGGTTTGCCGAGATGCCGGCAGTGCTCCCATCAGGACCCCATCGGCCTCAGATCTCGCTTACACTCCGTCCTACCCTCGTATACTCGAGTATCTGTTCGGGGGGTCCTGAAACAGAACAAATTTTGTCGAAACAAACCGAAATAGGCAATGCCGGATCACGGCTCGAGCCTCGAGGCTCAAGTCACATCGCTCACATCGCCTTTCCTCCTTTCCTCCCATCCTCTTCTTCCTCCTCGTACACGCCGACCAACATCTTGCACCGACTTTCATGTTGTTCGTCGCCACCACCTTCAGGCACCGCAATAAGCTCATTCCTCCATCCACACTGCCCCAAATTCATGGCGGCGCTACGCCGTCGCGTACCTGCAGATTGCTGTCTTGGTGTGTTTTTGTCGAGCACCTCTCCAATTAAGACCGACCTGCAATGATGTGGAATGCATTCCCATAGGCCTAACTCTAGCCAATCACCTAAGAATAACTTGAAAGCACCGAAAGCTGCATAACAAAAGGTGTATTATATATCGAGTGTCTTACGGGTAGTCCACATGAATACAAATAGGGTTTTCATTTCATACTTCCCATCATTGGCACCGCGAAGTATCTGAAAAATACAAATTTGTCTTACGGGAAGTCACCCGCTTATTGTTGAAGTACACCAGATATTGCTCCTGACACTCAGCATGTCAGGAGCAATGTCAGGTGCAAATAATTTACACCCACCACTGCAGTATCTGGATGTCGGACACCTACTCCGGCATGTGCCGAATCAGGTAAGAAATCAGCACCATTTCTTCTCCACATATCAGCATTCCTGGCTTGATTATTTCGCCAGTGATATTAAGAGTGTCAGGTATGTTTCTGGGGTTACTGATTGTGTCTGGCTCTTCCAGCGGTCCGTACACCTGAGTTCGACGGTGGGAATCTCTTGGCGGTTGCCACGAGGTTTAGTTACAGTAATGGTGACGATACTGAAGCAGCACGTAGCAGCTTGGCATCACGGCTAGGGTGCAGATACCGGCTTTAAACTTTCGCTAATCAATTCACTTACTGCATCTAATTCAAGCTACACACTCTACGGACACTATCGGACGCACAGAAGAAGATTTGAGAAGAGGTCGAGCTCGCCAGGGGGGGGATCGACAGAGCTCTGCCAAGCTCGGTCGAGCAAACGTCGGCCTCGGACTGCAGTGTTTGCACGGAAGCGGGGGTTGGAATTCTCGTGCTGGCTTGCACCGTTGCGATAGCCATATTTTTTTCCGTCCCTGTTGCTGCCTGGTTTAATCTTAATTCCATGAAATTCGGATCATTGTCAATGGTGTGGTACATCCGAGACAAGTTCAACTTTCAGCTTTGAACCCCAGTGAAAAGTCGGTGGGATGAAATGTGATCAGCTGAGATTGGATATCGACTATGTCAATCAATGCCGTTTTATCCCAATCCATTCTGCAGTACCATCTACCGAAAGTGATCAAATGAGAAGAAATGAGACCAGCTTCAGCTGATCTCAATACATCTCAGTGATTAACGGCAATTTGGGACAGTTTGGCAATAAGACGAGTTTAAATGAGAAGAATTGTCTAGAACTCATTTCTTCACTTTACATACCAATCAATCCCACCGACTTTTCACTGGGTTTGAACCCTCGCCTCTTCATTGTCCGTCGGCTGGAGTGTTGGTTTATTGGGGCTTAGATATACTTGGCCTGGGCGCACTCAATAACCGCGCTGTCCCCCATCGTGGCTTCCTCCCAAGAATGTGAGAATTTGGAATAATTTGCAGGCAACAGGCAGGAAGCGGAAATTCGAGGCCTCCTGGCGGCATGCGACTTGACACTACGAGTTTTTGTTAGCTTCCTGTTTCCTAGATGGTCTCGGTTGATTGAATTCCATCCAATAAATTACAGTTCCGTGTTGGGCTCCAATTGTTCAAACAAGTTCAACTTTCGTGTTTGGTTCCTCTCTTCATTGTCCGCCGTGCTTGAGGCCTGAAGGCCTGAAGCTTGATGCTTGAAGCTGACCGATTCTCGCAGATGCACACCGGATTGATCTACCACCGCAGTGCACTCCAATAACCGCGTCGTTGCTCATGACGGCTTCCTCCCAAATATCGGGCCTCGTTGTGGGCACTGCACGGAGGAAGCGGAGTTTCAAACCCATACACTGGTACATACAAGTTCGTCATCAGTGTATCGGTTCTGTAGCAGAGACCAGTTCCAACCCCCCCGGCGACTCGGACATGGTTTGTTTCAAACTTTTTTTCTTTCTTCTCCGTTTGTCGGCCTGTTTCTCGTCACACCACACGCCATCCGTTTTCCTCAGTACTAGTTCAATCCGTTTTCCACCCATTAACATTACGTTCAACGGTCTACACAGAGATAGGGCAGGTGTGGGAAGAACTGCAGTTCTGTTTGGGTCTGTGTAAGGGCTTTTTAACCAAATGCACAGACCCAAACAGACCTGTACTCACCTTTCCACGCCTACCCCATCTCTGTGCAGGAGACCGTCGAACGTTAATTCAAACTCCAAACAAATTTATAGGTGGAATATCATTATTATTAAACCCTAGATAAAATGAGGTGTGCCTGCGAAATGACACAAAGGTTTGAGGTTCAAATCCAAATCCATGACTGGGTTTTGAGAATGAATTATGGTCGATCTTTTTGCCTCGATTATCTGGGAAGCCTTCACCCAAACCGAGTCTGGCGTTGCAGAAACTCGCAGGATCACCTCTGGGGATGCTGCCCGCGACACTCGCTCTGACTCGGAGACAGTCGGGCACTGCTGTTTGGTCTTGTGGGCGATTTCGCCATCGAGGTCAAATATTGCGAATCACGCACAAGGGTTTGTTGCTTTCTTCCCTTCCACCATCTCCCCTGCTAGGTTGCCAAAACCCGCGGTCAATGTCCCGGCGAGAATCCACTTTGTTGGGATAGTCCATATTCTTTTTGACCGTGATCGTTCGAGGACTGTCTGGCTTCTCGCATTTCGGGTGCGTTGGACCTGAATGCCCAAACACACTGAGTGGGCCAGCACTTTACTTCTCACTCCAAAATCGTGCAGAAACAGCTCCTCCACCATAACTGCAGGCTCCCACGTTGCGATCAACGAAGGACGCCTGTACTTGGCTAAAACAATTGATTCCCTCGGGCAGGCCGGAGAGGAATTTTCCATTTTCCCTTCAGTGGAATCGCCGCCGCTCGGCGATTCACTCCATTCGGTTTCAATCTCAAGAAAATGTGCGATGCATTCATTTGCCCATTTTCGCTGGTACGCAACTCAGATACTTCTTTTATTTTATTCTATGTTCTCCCTTCTAATAACTCGATTTGCTCTGCAGCCCCTCTGCCTTCGCCTTCACCCACGTGGAGCGGGACATGAGCTCGTTCCACCAACTTCGGAAACGTGGACCGCGTCAATAAAGAAGCGGTTGACAAGAAGCAAAATACTCACCGCGCGACATTGGGACCCTGGGTCGTCATGACATCGATGCCGCCATCTGCCAGCAGCGGCGCATACGAATAGTGGCAGAGATCAGCGAGAGTGAATTCCTGGCATTCGGAATTGATCAACTTCCGAACACAGTGGGAGGGCGCGGAAGATACTCACATCCCCAGCGAGGAACTTGCTCTTACTGAGAATAACGTCATAAACGGCAAGCTTCTCTTTAAATTCCACAAGTGCTTGGTCGAGGACAGCCTGGTCAACGGCGAGACCTTGGCGCCTGGAATAAAGTTTGAGGTAATGGGGGACTGGGTATAGCAGCTCACTTTTTCCACAATGCTTCCTTGGCTACTGCCGCAACCGCGGGGTGGAATGTCGCTGACTCAACGGTGGCCAGCTGCTCGACGACGGAGCGCTCCTTGAGGCCTTTGGGAAGGAGATTCATCCCTTGATCGGGATATTTCTGTGATGTACCGACAGATGGCCCGACTTTCATAGACGATGAAGCCGTCGTCGTCCTGGATCGATAAGTCTCTGAGAGACCAAGACACACGCAGAAGTACACTCGCAATGACCGGCACTTGACCGAACGGGTGCATCGCGAGGAACTAGGGCGTTTTGTGTTCCTTTGCCTGCATGTCGATCGGGACGAACTCGAATGGAACTTGCTTCTCCCAGAGGGCCAGGGCGACGATGGCGCCACCGCCAGCGAGGTAGGGAGCTGCATAAAGCTTGAGGACCATGCTGGAATTTGGGAAAGTTCGAAGTTAAAAGTTTAGCACTTTTCACTGAGCTTTAAGCAAGGCAAAGGTGAGCTACGAGGCGTGTCTCACATAATATTGACGCCCAAGAAATATGCTGAGAAAGCAAAGCCCGATAATGTCGGCATTTGATTCCAAAGCAATAGGTAGTGGATAACATTATTTTTACGGCGGAGTTGAAAATTACTCAGTCGCGGCTGACTTCATTTTGGACGAATTTTGGTATTTAGTCCGATGGATGACCATCGAAAGGGCGTCCACTACTCAAAACGAATTGGAGAACGACCACAGAGAAGAATCAATGAACTGTAGTATCAAGTAAGCATGTATTTGGTTCTGACTCAGCGAGGCTAGGGTCGGCAAGAAGACGTGGGACTTTGCGTTACATATATATTACTTACGCATCAGTAAAACAGCACGTTTGTCTTTTGCGTCTTTGGCGTCTTTGCAAAGATGCCAACGTCTTTGCAAAGACGCCAAAGACGCAAAAGACGCATTTTTTCCAAAGACACGCGTCTTTGAAATGGCAGCGTCAAAAGTCTCCAGAAAGACTTTTCGTCTTTGCAAAGACTGATAAGATGTACAAGTCTTTTGCAAAGATGTACAGGTCTTTGCTAAGGACATTAACACTCATGTAAAAGACACCTTCTCCTATGTCAAAGATCCTCTTGAAGATGCCCTCAATGACGATGATTCTCGCAATTTGTTGCCAAAAAGGAAATTTATTGTGCAGCTATTCTACGAAATTACGTCCATCCAGCTCATCCATTATCCGACAGCACGACGACATCGTCGTCGAAGAGAACGGGTCGTCCTTTGAACCACTGTCATTGCCCATTTGCGACTTGGGAGCTCCATGCAAGTCCGCGCGGCATCAATGACTTCCTTCCAGTGGCCGTGGTGGTGCGTGCTGGACCTGTAGGGATCATTAGGAGAGGAAACGAATAATAGAACCAATTCACGCACCACCTGCTTGGCCAGGAGAAGCGCCGACTCGGGATGGGCCACGAGGCGCTCATACCCACGCGGAATCACATCCAAACACGCAAGATGATATGCAAGTGCTTGTAGGATGATGTGCGACTGGAGGAAGCCCTGGAATATGCTTGAAGCCGGTGCAATACCCAGAAGAATCAGCGACATACCTTCTTATCGACACCATTATCCCATGTCTTTCAATGGAATGCGAAGCTCCCGCTTGCAGCAGTCTGGAGGCACCACTCGGCGAAGGCTCCGTGGCCTTCAAGGGTGTTGAGCTTGAATTGTGGAGGCTTGAGAGAACCAGTGGGTGCATTGGCCGCATTAAGGTGGGCGTCATCGGAGGTGTCCATGACTGTAAAATGGTCAGCCCAAATGGATTGAAAACTTGTACGCACCATCGCCGCTTGCCTCTTCCTCAGCAAGAGGATTGTGCCAGCTGTCGAGACAATAACTAATCTAAAGTGCGTCGAGTCAAGGCAAAATACTCCAAAATCATTTGCAGACGTACCAAGCCAGCCCAGGGACCAACAGTGGTCACCGATTCCCGTAGACCTTGTTGACGATGCCCTGGATTTGTGAACACTTGTTTGGTGAGGCCACCGCATTAAGCGTGGCGTGACTCGTACTTGGGAAATTTTTAATTACCATATTTTATTTCCTGTTTCTTATCCCGTGGCTTACTATACTGACATTAAGCCTCGAATACACTTTTTGTGCGCGGCAAGAGTAAGAAACAAGAGAGGAATTTGATGTTCAGATGCACCAAACAATCAGAGATTCCTGTGGTGGTCAGCAACGCTGCCAAAATTCGGTGACGGAAAATGTGGCATTACTGCATTTGGAAATAAGCTGTGTTTTAGCGCTATCTGCGGTCGCGACCTAGCTCCGACCTGGCTCTGCCCGCGAAACAATAACTCTGTACACACAAGGAATCTTGTATGATGTTGGCAGTAAAAGATGTGAGGTAAATGGTTCCAAAACATTCTATTAGAGCAGAATTCAAATAAAGGTCCTCCTTCAAGTGTTGTGGGTGATTCTTTGTCAAGAAATATTCATTCCCAGAGACTCAAAGCACAATTTGAAAATATGGTCTAATAGAATTCTTCATATAACCTATGCTTACATATTTCCCCATACAAAGTCATTACAAAAATGAGTGGAGCAAGAGTTATAACACCTACCCTACCACTCTACAAGCCTCTGTCGGAGTTTGAATTTGGCGGCGCGTTGCCGATCACCGATTCCTGCGGCATCGTCGGGTGCCGATCAGGTGCCTTGCATGGGGCTCGAAGTTTCGGCATCACATCATGCCGAATTCTTCTCCGCTTCTTTGGCCACGTGCACCGGCGCCTATTTTTTCCTCTTGCTTCTCGCCACCACCGACAATATAGCCTTCGTCGAGGTAAGTGATTTACCTGCAGTTCATAGCCCTGCCGTCTTACAATAGTAAACATGTAATCTGTGTATCTATGACGAGTGAAACATGTGCGTGAATCCTGAATCATGGTATAAATAAATACGACGCGGAGCGGATCGAACTGACAATCTTCCCAATGTATCGCTTACGTGTATGCACCGCCTCTTAAATCTAATGAATCTCAGAGAATCTAATGGAATTTTGTAACAAAAAAAACACTGCCACTAGAGGGCATTCAAAAATCTAATGGAAAATGAGCACTGCCACTAAACTCATTACGAACAGTAAATCACTACAGCAAGACAACGAGGTCGGAAAAATGGCGCTCTCGAGATATTATGAACGATTACTTAAGTACTCGTAATCTCTTTGTTCTTGGTTCGAGTTTTCAGCCCAGGACGGGGCATTTCCATGTTGGAGATGGTGGAGGAAAGAGAGCGCACACAATTCGGCTGCACGCAACGCAAATCGGCTGCACGTTCACCGAAAATTTTCGATGTCTGAAACTTTGATCCCCGCTCGTTACTCGGCTCTGTCATTCCAGACGTTCTTGTGAGCAGTGTTGTCGCTTTTCTTCACCCCTCGACTGACATATTGGTCGGGCTGCGTAGCCTTTCACTTGGGACTTTCCACGGCGGATATCTACGAACTTCTTGCGCCCGGCCTTTTACATCAAGTTATGAAAGGTACCTTCAAGGATCACCTCGTCGCGTGGGTCAGCGAATATCTCGAGAACGAGCACGGGAATACTAAGGCCAAAAGATAATGGCAGACATCAATCGACCGTCGGTCCTTTGATTGCGAGAGCCCCATGCACGGACTAATCGTTGTCAGGATTGCGGCTGTCCCTCCAGATTGCACGGGATGTTACACGAGCGCATCAGAGCCGTCCGCTCTTGGCGCAGTGGTCCTGCCCACCACGACTGTGTATTCGTCGAGGCAACCCTGATCTATCCGGGTTTCATGGTCTTCTTGCTGCACGCGTCCTCCTCTTCATGTCCTTCAAATATTGTGGTGTCACATACCCTGGTGCTCTTGTGACGTGGTTTTCAGCCATAGGTGATGGGCCGTGCCCTGGTATTGGTATATGGATGGTGGACGCCGATACTGATCGCCACGGGGAGCGGAATATGGACATCATTCACGTAGATACCATCTTGCGCGGCGCGCATCTCATTGGTATCTACGGAAATTCGTTTCTTCCTCGACATATCGAATATTCCGACACTTTAGACAGCTTCAATAAATTTTATATTAACAAGTACGCAGACCATCATGCCAATGAAATAGCTTTTTGGTATCTCAAGTTGTCATATTCCACCTCAATTTGAATAAACTTGATTGAAATTCTTGCTCCCTGTCTTTGAATCTTTGAATCTTTGAGGTAAGTTCCGTGTCTCTGGCGTCTTTGAAGAAGTATCAAGGAAAGACATCGACGTCAAAGACGAAGATGCGCCTGCCAAAGACAAAGACTGGGAAAGACCAGCTGTCAAAGACGAAAGACATGTTCAAAAAGACAAAGACGTCTAAAGACGTCTTCCAAAGACGGAAGACGTAAAAGACAAACGTGCTGTTTTACTGATGCGTCTCCACGACGCTGCACTCATCCACAGCCGAGCGAACAGCGTGCGTACATCCAGTCACTTACTTTATATCGAAGCTTGTATATCGGCTAGCTAGATTGCGTAGCCCGCACATGGTCGGTACAGCGGCGCATCTCGGTCCCCACCACACATCTTTGCCACCGTCGTTACGTCCATCTGCGTGCCTCACCCTCGCGCGCTCTCAGCCCGCTCCAATGACCCCGCCGTCGCCCAAGTTGGCTTCTTCCCGTGTCTAGACGCCGCGTGATGCTTTGGACAGAGGAGGCGGGGGTTCGAGTCCACCCGCCGGTATTGAAAAGTGAGGTGATGCTTTCCCCCCCCCCTTTGCCGCCTTGTCTCTTCCTTGGTCGAATCCCAGTAATCAACTACGCAGATCTAAACAGACTGCACTCACTTCTCCACACCTACCGTATCTCTGCAATATCTCTGTGTAGGAGACCGTTGAAAATTGAAATGTTGATTTGAACTCCAAACAAATTTGGGCGTGAAATATCATTATCGTTGAGCCGATGAAACGATACAAAGGTTTGAGGCCTAAATCCACATCCATATTAAGTAACTGGGGTTGGATTCTGGTCACATCAACAGATCTTTGATCTCCGTTCTGCTCCGACAGCTCGACACTGCTCAGACTCTCAACTCCGCTGTGCCGTAGTCGGCCGTAGTCGAACTAGTGTACTATTACGACCAAAGGTTCAGGTGACGGGTGACAGCCGCCCGTGAACTGAACACTTTTGGTACCTGTGACGGTGACGCTCGAGTTTTCCGAGCCCAAATAGGCAAAAAAACATCAAAAATTTCCAATCCGGCATCAGCCGGACCCCATATAAGGGAACTTGATGTGATTGCCGATCAATGAACACCTTTCCCAGTGAACACTTGAGGTGACGGGTGACACCCCATGAACCTTTGGTCATACTGTTCGATTTCCTTCAATTCGTAGGTCACAGGTCACAAGCCCAAAAATCTACGAAAAATTTCGTAGGTCACAGGGTCACAAAGGCTCAATACGAAAGGTTCCCACCAGTTTAAGACAAAAATTTCGCTCCGGGCGGCCCTGCGGGGCAAATTTATACGAATTTTTTCGTAAGTCACACGGGGCGCAGGCCCGCATACGAAAGGATCAATTCGTATGTGGTGTCACATGCCAAATGGTCCTACGAATTGAAGGAAATTGAACAGTAATAGTACAGCATCAGCGAAGACTCAAACTGCGATTGTCACAGAATTTGGGCATGCTGCCCGGGAGCCGCGTCGTAGACCTTCAGAGAAGCGCCCGGCTCGCCCGAGCCAGGGCGTCAAGCTTGTCCCAACCGTCGGGCACTGTTTGGTCTTGTAGGCGATTTCGCCATCGAGATCAAATATTGCGAGTCGCACAAGGATTTCATCCTTTTCCCTTCCACTATCTGCTACCTCCCCCGCTCTTGCCAAAGCCTACGGTCAACGTCTCCGCGAGCTCCGCCGACACCATCCACTTTCTTTGGATCGTCCCCTTCCAAGTTCTTCTGGATCGTCTACTACACGGTACCTTCGTTTGCTGCACTTCTCTTTGTCCATAATTCAGCGCATTGGCCCGGATGCCCAACGCACTGAGTGAGCGAAGCGGGGGTTGTCATCCCATTTCATTCAAAAATCGTTTAGAGACTGGACCATAACTTCAGGCTCGAACGTTGCGATCAACGGCCGATAAATACATTGCGTCAAGAAAACAATCGATTCCGTCGGGGCAGGCCGGAATTTTAGGTATATTACATTTTCTGTTCACTTCAATCGTTGCCGAGCCCACGGCTATTCACCCCATTCATTTTCAGTCTCAAGGAAAATTCGCGATCTATTCATTTGCCCAATTTCGCTGGTAATCAACTCAGGTACTTCTCTTATTTTATTCTATGTTCTGCCTTCTAATAACTCGATTTGCTGTGCAATCCCTCTGCCTTCGCCTTCACCCACGTGGGGCGGGACATGAGGTCATTCCACCACCTTCGGAAACGTCAATAAAGAAGCGGTAGCCAAGAAGATTGGTACTCGCCGCGTGACATTGGGACCCTGACTCGTCATGACATCGATACCGGCATCTGCCAGGAGGGGCGCATACGAATAGTGGCAAAGGTCGGCGAGCGTGAATTCCTTGTATCCCAAGGGAGGGGAATTGATCAACATCCGAACACGCTGAGAAGGCGCGGAAGATACTCACATCTCCAGCCAGGAACTTGCTTTTGCTGAGAATAACGTCATAAACGGCGAGCTTCTCCTTGAATTCTGTGAGCGCTTGATCTAGGACGGCCTGGTCAACGGCGAGACCCCGGCGCCTAGATTGAAGTCAGAGGTAATCGCGGACTGGGTTCAGCGAAACGCACGGTTTCCCCAATGCTTCCTTGGCTACTGCCGCAACCGCGGGGTGGAAGGTCGCTGATTCAACGGAGGCCAGCTGCTCGACGACGGAGCGCTCTTTGAGGCCTTTGGGAAGGAGATTCGTGCCTTGATCGGGATATTTCTCTGCGATGTACCGACAGATCGCCCGACTTTCATACACGATGAACCCGTCGTCGTCCTGGATCGATAAGTCTCTGAGAGACCAAGACACACGCCGAAGCACACTCACAATGACGGGCACTTGACCGAACGGGTGCATGGCGAGGAACTGGGGCGTTTTGTGTTCCTTGGCCTCGAAACTGATGGGGACGAGCTCGAATGGAACTTGCTTCTCCCAGAGGGCCAGTGCGACGATGGCGCCACCGCCGGCGAGGAATGGTACTGCATAAAGCTTGAGGACCATACTGGGATTTGGGAAGGTTCGAAGTTAAAGGTTCGGCGCTTTTCAGTGGGGCTTTAAGCAAAGCAAAGGTGGGCTCTGAGGCGTGTCCTCTCGTAATATTGGCGCCCAAGGAATATTCTCGATACTGCTGAGAAAGCAAAGCCCGATAATGTCGGCATTTGATTCCAAAGCAAAATTAATACTAACGTTATTTTTCGGGCGGGTGATTTTAGTTATGATCCACGTAGGACGACTTTTGAATATTCAACTCGATGGACGTCCATGGAAAGAGCGTAAATCGATGAAGGCGGATCGGAGGCCGGAAATCCCTTCATAAACCTAGCATTACTGAAGAACTTCCTCGGTTCTGACTCAGCCAACGCGGCTAGGCACGTCAGGCGCGCTGTTCAACAATATATCAACGGTGTGGCCCGAACAAGATCCTAGTCACCTACGTGGTGAACAGTCAGCGTTTCGGCGATCGTCAGTGGTACTACGTGGTACGCTAATATCCAAGTCCCGGCTTTAAATTTGTCTTCAATCGGCAGACATGGTCAGAAAGGTCAGAACGATGGTATGTACTATGGACGGCCCCCACTGTATGACACATCTGATCTCTTAATCACAGGCAGGAAGACGAACTACTTCACTACTTCCCGTATCACCACTTCAACCTATTCTCCCATCTCCGACTGTCAAAGAGAAAACACGTGTTTATTGGTCTGACTAGGGAGATAACTTCCACCTCCCTGTTTCTGATTTCAGTAACGCGAGTTGCATTTCCCTCCCAGCATTGGCACTCAGCGCCCTCCTCCCCGTCGCAAAGAGAAGAAGAAGACTTGGTTCCAAGCCTGTGCATCAGCTCTGTTATCCGTGCGCGTTGCTGGAAATCCGGTGATGGTTCTGGCAGTGATAGAAGGGAAAGGTCGACCTTGCGACGTGATGTTCAACATTTGATGAACCGATGTGAGCTCATGAATTTTCATTAAATTTACTTGACGAGCTTTTACAGAAAATTTTGGAAGTAACAAACTTTCCCTAAAGGCCATCACAGTGGCGAGGTTTCATGAAAATAGTGACGAAGAAGCCGACTACCCGAGCATGAGAAGGCTGGTTCAATGTTGTCACTGCAGGAGTTGGGTGCTCTGAGGACACCCTTACCCAGTATTTATATGAAAGCCTGAGTTCTACACTTGACTCACAGCCCTTATCAAAACGCCTTTCTTTTTTTCGAACGCGTTTCTCTACAATGAGACAAACGAGATGGAACTAAGAATATTTACTCAACTCTTTTGGCGGGGTTCCGATAAAAAGAGGTGTGCCGGTGACACAATACAAACGTTGGAGGCCTAAATCCACATCCATATGAAAAAGTAATTAGTAAAATCAAATCTTTGATCTCTGTTCTGCTCCAACAATTCGGCACTGCTCAGACTCTCAAATCGGCTGTGCCGTAGTCAGACTCTGGATAGTGTTGCCGCGGCTCAAGGCGTCACACCTGTCACAAGAAGACCACTTTTGCTCCTACACAAAAACAATGCCCCATCTCACCCAGGTCGGTATGGGGAAATATTTGAGTAGCACCTAGATATCATAATTGAAGCTGAGTCCCATATAAAATGCTTTGTAGATTGTCTTGGGCGGCGAATACAAAACGGCTTGATTCACGGCTTGAGCCGTTGAGCCGACAGCTTCTTTTACCTCATAGCACACCACACATCATAGATAGACTATAGGTTACTTGAGAAAAAAATAAAGCTAACTATATGATAAACATGCTGCACCAATCGGAACCTCTACGCAGAACTTACAGGAGCACACTGGAGGCCAAGCCATGGTCGGAGCCGGCGTGTCACGCGAGCCGAGCCGCGGCAACACTAGCCGGCGAAGTCTGCCGTACTTGAACTATCAGCGAACGCCGAAGATTCAAACTGCAATTGTCCAAGCAGGGATTTACATTATTACTATTGAGAATGCGTCCCGGGAGCCGCCTCGTAGACCTATTGGAACCTACTGTCGGGCACTGTTTGGTCTTGTGGGCGATTTCGCCATCGAGATCAAATACTACTTATTGCAAGCCAGAAAAGGGTTCCATCCTTTTTCCCTTCCACCATCTGCTATCTAACCCGCTCTTGCCAAAGCCTACGGTCAACGTCTCTGCGAGCTCCGCTGACACCATCCACTTTCTTTGATCGTCCCCTCCCAAGTTCTTCTGGATCGACTACTAGACGGTACCTTCGTTTGCTGCACTTCTCTTTGTCCATAATTCAGGCGCATTGGCCCTGGATTTCCAACGCACTGAGTGAGCAAAGCGGGGGTTGTCATCCAAAAATTGTTTAGAGACTGGACCATCCTTAACTTCAGGCTCGCACGCTGCGATCAACGGCCGATAAATATATTGCGTCAAGAAAGCAATCGATACCGTCGGGGCAGGCTGGAATTTTAGGTATATGCCCTTTCCTGTTCACTTCAATCGCCATTGAGCCCAGGGCTATTCACCCCATTCGTTTTCGATCTCAAGAAAACTTCGCGATGTGTATTCATTTGCTGGTAATCAACTCAGGTACTTCTTTTATTTTATTCTATGTTCTCCCTTCTAATAACTTGATTTGCTCTGAAATCCCTCTGCCTTCGCCTTCACCCACGTGGGGCGGGACATGAGGTCATTCCACCAGCTTCAGAAAAGGGGGCGCGTCAATAAAGAAGCGGTCGACAAGCAGAATACTCACCGCGTGACATTCGGACCCTGGCTCGTCATCACATCGATACCGGCATCTGCCAGGAGGGGCGCATAAAAATAGTGGCAAAGATCGGCGAGCGTGAATTCCTGGTATCCCAAGGCAGGGGAATTGATCAACATTCGAACACGCTGAGAGAGCGCAGAAGATACTCACATCCCCAGCCAGGAACTTGCTTTTACTGAGAATAACGTCGTAAACGGCGAGCTTCTCCTTGAATTCTGTGAGCGCTTGATCGAGGACGGCCTGGTCAACGGTGAGACCCCGGTGCCTGGATTGAAGTCAAAGGTAATCGCGGACTGGGTTCAGCAGAACGCACGGTTTCATAAATGCTTCATTGAATACTGCCGCAACCGCGGGGTGGAAGGTCGTCGACTCAACGGAGGCCAGCTGCTCGACGACGGAGCGCTCTTTAAGGCCTTTGGGAAGGAGATTTGTGCCTTGATCGGGATATTTCTCTGCGATGTACCGACAGATCGCCCGGCTTTCATAGACGATGAATCCGTCGTCGTCCTGGATCGATTAGTCTCTGAGAGACCAAGACACGTAGAAGCACACTCACGATGACCGGCACTTCACCGAACGGGTGCATGGCGAGGAACTGGGGCGTTTTGTGTTCCTTGGCCTCGAAACTGATGGGGACGAACTCGAATGGAACTTGCTTCTCCCAGAGGGCCAATGCGACGATGGCGCCAGGGCCGGCGAAGTATGGTAATTCATAAAACTTGAGGACCATGCTGGGATTGGGAAGGTTTGCTGGGGACTTTACTCTGTTTGCTGGGCTTTTAAGTAGAGCACGTTCGGTGGATCCCCTAATTGTAATACTGTCCGAAGAATCGATGGTGCTGAGAACGCAAAGTCCGATAATGGCGGCGTTCGATTTCAAAGCAATACTGGGTAACGTTATTTTTCGGGCGCAGTTGAAAATTATCCGATGGACGACCATGGAAAGGTTCGAAGTGACGCCCAAGGAATGTTCTCGATGCTGCTGAGAAAGCAAAACCCGGTAATTTCGGCATTTCATTCCAAAGCAATATAAATACTAACGTATTTTTCGGGCGGGTGATTTTAGTCATGTTACGTACATGTAGGACGACTTTGAATATTCAACTCGATGGACGTCTATGGAAAGAGTGTCCATCGATGAAAGCGGATTGGAGGCCGGAAATCCCTTCACTGGCATTACTGAAGAACTTCCTCGGTTCTGACTCAGCTAGCGCTAGGCCAGTACGTCAAGCGTGCTGTTCAACACTTTATCAACGCTGTGGCCCGAAGAAGATCCTAGTCACCGACGTGGTGAACAGTCAGCGTTTCGGCGATCGTCAGTGGTACTACGTGGTACGCTAATATCCAAGTCCCGGCTTTAAATTTGTCTTCAATCGGCAGACACGGTCAGAAAGGTCAGAATGATGGTATGTACTATGGACGGCCCCCACTGTATGACACATCTGATCTCTTAATCACAGGCAGGAAGACGAACTACTTCGCTACTTCCCGTATCACCACTTCCACCATCTCCGACTGTCAAAGAGAAAGCACGTGTTTATTGGTCTGACTAGGGAGACTAACTTCCACCTCCCTGTTTCTGATTTCAGTAACGCGAGTTGCATTTCCCTCCCAGCATTGGCACTCAGCGCCCTCCTCCCCGTCGCAAAGAGAAGAAGAAGACTTGGATCAAAGCCTGTGCATCAGCTTTGTTATCGGTGCGCGTCGCTGGAAATCCGGTGCGATGGTTGTGGCAGTGATAGAAGGGAAAGGTCGACCGTGGGACGTGATGTTCAGCATTTGATGAACCAATGTGAGCCCATGAATTTTTATTAAATTTTACTTAAGTACCTGACGACCTTTTACGGAAAATCATCGGAAGTAACAAATATTCCCTCAAGGCCATCACAGTGGCGAGGTTTCATGAAAATAGTGACGAAGAAGGCGACTACCCGAGCATGAAAGCCTGAGTTCCACACTTGACTCACAACCCTTATCAAAACGCGTTTCTTTTTTCAAACGCGTTTCTTTACATTCAGACAAACGAGATGGAACTAAGAATATCTACTCAACTCCTTGGGCGGGGTTCCAGAAAGACTTCAAGACAGGAAAGTCGCAACAAGCCAAATATTGGGATGAACGACGACCTCAAAATAGCAGCGTCGGAACTCACGCAGGAATTGTCAGACTTGGCGGCTCCAAACCTGGGTCTTCTGCAGGCCAAATAGGGTACGTCTGTGCTCCGGCCAATGGCCACATAGAATTACCAGATGTACAGAAGTAAAATTGCACAGTTTTCTTGAGGCCGACCGCTCATCCGCGCGCCACCAGCGCTGCTGCGTGCTGCTGAAGAAGCGTATATACCGGGTCACCGGGGTAAATGGCATATCCGTCGTTTGGCGTCTCTGTGCCGTTGAACACAGATCCCGCTTGCCTGTGTAAATAAATGAAGGCATGAGCTCCTCTCCTCAGCAAGCAATCGAAAGGAAAAGCGCCCCCGGCCCAGACGAGACCAAGAAAAAACAAAAAATACGGACCAGAGCAAATCTCCCGTCAACCCCGTACTGATCACAGTATCATACCACGTTGCATAGTCAGTTGCGCGCTGGGCGCCTGTGTACGTGAGTCCAAACTCCTCCATGATAGCGGGTTTATTGGCGCTGGTCATCAAGGCTGCGTGGTCAGTGATCCACTGTTGGCCCCAGGCGATATCGTTTCCAGACTCGCCCCAGCTGTCCTGCAAGCACAAGGTTCCGGTGAGTATTTTATGGCTCGATTGAAAAGGGGCCGGGAAACGCGACGCACGGGGTACATCTATAAATGCGAATCCAGGCTCCAAGTCAGCAAAAAGGTCCAACGGGGCGGTATGATTTATTCACATGGAATGTTCCGAAGTCGAGGGTGTCGATTGCGAGGTTTGCTTCGAAGTCAATCCCGATGCCTCCGCCTCTTTAGGTTCGTTCATCAACAGAATGAGGGATCGAGACGCAAGGAATAACCAGAAAACGCACTGGTATGGGTAGTCATAGTCGTGCGGGATGGGGTCGTTGATGAATCCCTCGTCACCGATCGCGACGAGGTGGTTCGGGTCGAGGGACTTGATGTACGCAGAGATTTCTGCAGCCCAGTTCGTGATGACGGTGCTGTTGCACGTCGCAGAGGCGGCCCTGGATGAGGTGTGAGTGCGAGCGGCAATGGAGTCGAGACGAAAACATGCGTGGTTGTACCCGCGCAGCGCGGCTCGTTGCCTGCAATTCCAAATCAGTCCGTCCGTTACGATGAAAGTGTACAGCTGCACTGCTACTCACAGAGTTCCCAGGCCTGCAGAGAGGAACTTGATTCAGAATATGCACTAGATGAATAGAACTAGTTCATGCACCATGATCGTGTCCTCCGTGGCGTAACGCGTAACGACGGCTTGGACGTAGGCTTTGTACGCCGCCTGGTGTCCAGCAAATAATATAAGTTTGTTGCATGGTGGAATGGGGATTCAGCAGGAAGAGAAAGAGACGCACGACGACAGTAGGGTTGGTGTAAAATGCGTCGTGCGGCTGTCCGGAACCGAGGAGCTGCGCCGTGTAAACATCCATACCACCGAAATCAGACCAGTTGTTCGTTCTGCACAGAAAGATGTTCGAATTCGCGTTAAGAAATGAAGGAATCGAGTTACTGACAGCGTAATCAGCAGTTTGATGCCGTGAGATTTGGCGGAGGAGACAAGGTAGTCTGTTGGGATGGTCAGACCGGGGTTATCGAAGAATAATAATATTAGCGGAAGGAAAGCGGAGCGCACCGAGTCGCTGGAGGCCGTCTGTGCCTGTGTTGACCGTGGCTGTGCTCCCGGTCCACAGGTGGAAGTACACGCCCTGAGCACTGGTGACTTCGTTGAATCCCCTGTAGGTAATGCGGTGAATTTAGAACATGGAACTGTTGAGGAGGAGTCGCATACTCGGTCCTGTGAAGTAGGAGTCTGTGTTAGTGCCAGCAGGATACTAGAATATACAGAGAATACGCACCGAACAACAGTCGCGCCAGATGCAGCAATATCCGCGAAAGCCTGGTCGATTTCGGCATTACTGTATCCAAGGAGGGCTGGCCAGTAGGCGTTCGACCTAGAACGCAAATATTTCACGTCAAATTCGTATCATGAGGCCGTTAAATGAAGCCTGCCCACCCAACGGGGACGAACTGCTTGCCGTTCAGGGTGAATCGCGTCCCAGACGTTTTGATGAACCCAGTGGCGGAGGGCGGTGAGCTCGCGGTAGTGGTTTGGCTGGTGGTGGTAGTAGTGGACTTTACCGTGCTCGTGGTCGATACGGTAGTGGTGGTAGTGGTAGTGGACTTGACCGTGCTCGTGCTCGACACCGTGGTCGACGTTGTTGTCGAGGTTCCGGCGAGACACTGGGAGTAATAAGTGTTCTGCTCAACGCACACGAGCCCAGCCGCGCAGTCTGACGCCCTTGTTAAGTTATCAGGTAATTGCAACAGAACCGCTGCTTTACCTGTCTCTCCCGTATAGCTCAGCCCCCCACATTGGCCCCATTCTGGAACTGAGGCCAACGCTGAGGCACCTAAGATCGCGAAAAGCAAGGCCTGACGACGCATATTTTCCGATGAGCTGGTCATGCAGTCCAACGTGATATATACTACAGTGACCGGGAAAATTTCGCCAGAGCATCGGGTAGAGCCAGAGCGCATGACATTACACAGAACTTGCAAGTGAGACTTGACCTGCTCGTGCGGAAGGGGAGCTCGGGCCCGAAAGCGCCTGGTGGTCGTCCGAAGCTATTCCGCGAGCTCAAGTAAGCAGAATTCTCATGCCAGTGGGACGAAGAAAAGGCTCGTTCGGCAGTGCTGATGGATTTGCACATGTTTGTTTCTTTCTCCATGAAGTAACTGCTTTTTGCTTTCTCTTCTGCCCTCTGCTTGCGCAGTCCACGAATTCCGATAATTTTCCCTGCCTAGTCCTGTATATCCATTGCGTTGTGTCACCTGCAGTGTCACGATCAGCTCCGGACATCTTTCGGCCCGGGTTCTGTGCGTCCGGTGGTCCAGTGGATTCTTTCCCTTTTCTCTGTGGCGCATGCATACGTAATGGGCCCATGGTTTACTACTACAGCCCGTGCTTTGTTTCTGCGCTGCCCAAACTGGTTGTTCATATCCGATGTGCTTTTTCCTCCGTTTGCTTTCTCTCTGCTCTGCCGCTTTGGTTATCTGTCCTCAAATATCTGTGCTTCATTACACAGCCTTTTCATTTGCGGTGGAATAGCTGACGGCGACCTGCCCACAGTCCTTTGTTGACAACCAGCCGTGAGGCCTTGTAGTTCTCTCGGCAAATTCGTGGCATATGAAGGCGGGCCGCGGCGCTGCTATCGTGAGATCCCATTCTTGCCCAGTCTCATCAACACCATCCATCAATGTCGTCTCAAACCATTCCGTGCTTTCGTAAATATGGTTCTTCCTCTGTTTTTCTTATTCTGTGGCCAGCCGCCTGGTCACTGGATTGGTTGGCTTCCACGCCGAGTGTTCACACAAAATTCAAAAATTTTCGACTTTCTCCCCACGTTGTACTTGAAGGACTAGAGAGTCTCACGATATTCAGATACATTCATACATTCACCAACCGAACCCACTCTAATAACTGCATCGTCGCTCATGGTCAAAATATTGCGATCGGATCACGGTTCGAATCCCCTGGCGACATTCCGAATTCCGAAGGTTTTTTCTTTTTAGGTTCCCGCTCAGTCTACATTTCTCCCTTGGTTGAATTCAATCTCCGGCATCCAATAAATTTCAGCTCTGTGCTGCGCTGATTACACTCGGTTCCCTCCCAATTGTCCGCCGCGATTGAAGCTTGAGGTTGAACATGGGTCCCGCTCTTGCACACCGGTTTCAGATACATCCACCAGCGTAACGCGGTGACTTGTCCCGTATAGCGGCTAGATTTGAGCCTAAGCCTCAATATCTTTGATATACTTTCTAGAGATCAGAATGAGTCTTTTTGCAACCCAATAGCACCTCTGAGGCACTTCATCTGTCATTTGAAGCTCTGGATGATATACACTAAACGTCATTTTCGGCCCACCCTGGACCCTTCCTCCCCCCTCCCTATATCCGATTTTAATCCCGATTTCCCCGTGGTTTTTCTGTTCAAGAAGTTTCTTTCTTCCATCCTCTCGGTATTCCACATCTTTTGTATAGCCATCCCACTGTCGCACTTGGGCTGCGGTGTCAAACATTGCAGGAGAGTGCCCCCGTGTGTCGCATCTGCCCGCGGTGTGTCACGGTTACAGTGTGCCGTGTTGGAATCAATAGAGCAATCTAGTATTAGCAGTGAACCCGTTGCAAACGCGCGGGGAATCCATTCTACACTACACTACATATAACTACTATACTATAATCAAGGCACCTAATTAACTTGGCAACCACAAAGTACGGTAACACGACAGAGGGAATGATCGGAGTTGGTAGTTGGCGATGCAGTGCACGCACATAGCACTCGTAACTCCAACATGCCGCGCATGTCGCATCTTGTGTATCCCTGCAGTGGCATCTATGAGTATCGTAACAGGTTTCCGTAACAAACAATTTTTTTTAGCTCGCAACCAACTTTTGATCGAGTGCCAAGGATTACCTGGTTTGGGCCCTTGCGGTCGGCAATGCTCTTGCTGCCGTTCTCAGCCTACCTCAAAACTTATCCTCAAGATATGCTGCTTGCCTGAAAAATGGTCAGAATGCTTACAGAAGATGTTTGGTATATGCATCCTGGGCAAGAAAACATCTGGATTGTATAGTTCACTGCAAGTTTGCATTTGTGGCCTCGGCTTGGCGTAGCTCCGCTACCCTCGGCTAGCCCGAAGCAGTAATCCAGATCCTTAGCCTTCCATCAAAAGTTGGTTGCGAACAAAAAAAAGCTTTTCGGAAACAGCTGTACTTGATTCATCAGCGCCGCGGAAGCGTTATCACGGGATCGTCAAGACTCAAGATGCCGATCCCGCGGCGCTGATACAAGCTTGACAGATTCGTTTTGAGATTTTTATCAAATCCGTCGTTAGCCTACATAGATAACCTCTCAAACTCTCATACTTCTTCTCCCACCATACGAATGAGGAACTCATTCCAACGCGGGGGCCCGAGCAGCAGCGACCTGACCCTGAATCATTTATCACTGCCAGGTGATAAGGGAATGGTTGACGATGCTGGCAAATCTCTTCTCCCCCAAAATGACACCAGTCAGTGGAGTGAAATCACGGAGAACCTGTCTGACACGATTTCAGCGACACGGAAAAGTCGCTTTCAGATATTCTCTCTTCGTATTTTATGTTTGGTGCTCCACGGTGGACTCGTCCTACTGCACCTCGTGCTCCTGATTATCGGGGCGAAGCGCATGGAGCACAATCTGGTGTTTTCTACTGAACACCAAGCGGAAATCTCGTTCCTGGTGACCACGCTAGTGACTGGAATTGGAATCGTACGTGTTCTTTCCATATGTCCGGAATATCGAGGATATCAGTGGACCGCAGATTTATTTCTCGAGTACGCTGTTTGTGACGCAGAAACTGATGATGCGCCACAATCTTCGCGCGTACCAGACATTGACCGCGACCCATGATAATATTTATTCTTTGACTGGGCTTGGTTCCGCGCTGGCTGTACTCTACCGTCAACTTGAAGTGCGAGCATCTCTTTTGGGACCCATAAGCGTGGCCTCCTACCTCATCTGTATCTCGCTCCTTCACATAACAACTCCGGCAATTTTCTCTGTCCCTGGATTCAATGCATCTACCCCTTTAACGGTACAAACCCTAGGGCTCCCGAATTGGAACACCTCCGTAGATGTCATGTGAGTACTTCATTTTCAAGCCTGATATGTCCGACGCTGATGGTGATGCACAGAGCGACGGGCGCTTTTGCAGACATGGCGCTTCAATTTTTCCCCTGGATGGGAACACTTGAAGAGTCACAAAAGATCGGTTTATTCAATGGCAGTCTTTACGAGACCCTGGTGGATGTCCGTCCTGGGAGAGGTCGGGGCCAAGTATCTGCAACGGGATTCAACATCACTTGTGGGTATCTTCCTGGTGTGAATAACGGCATGGCTGGTCCCGGGAATGGAATATTTCTCTGAGCTTTCCAGACAATGTTGTGGGTGAGGCTTATATAGCCGGCTCCGGTACGCGCCCTCCATCCAAATCAATCTACAATTCTAAAATTTGCGAACACAGGCCCCAATATCATTACAACAAACGTCCTCTCGGACCCGCCCAACAACTCTGTGGTTCTATACACCACAAACGCGGTGGTTGACTCTGAAGGTGGTCAAGGATTTCCGGTTGAATTGACCCCTCCGATGAACTACTCTATCACCCACCTCCAGTTTTTGCAATGTTGGCGAACGTTGGTCCCACAAGAAGGAACGGTGAACGGTGAATCTGGTCAACTCGGTGGCTCTCCTTCAGCCGAGCATCTACAAGACCCAGTCTTCATGGAAGCAGTATTCAGACAGTCTATTTTCGCCCGCTGACTCCACGCTGGTTGGGGGAGATTTGGTATGTGGGCAAAACGTTTCCGAACACGGTAGATAACGATTTTCAGTGGGCTCTAATACCAGAGGTACCGGTGGACTCGACCATTCCCATGAGTGACAATAGCGACCATTTTTCAGCGATTGAAGAGTGTGTTTCCATTTTTACAAGTTGCTGTACTGCTATAACACATACTCAGGTACCTCATGGAGTGGCTCGGCCTCGAACCTTCTTGGATTTCGACGGGAGTTGAACCGAGCTCTGTGCCTACGCTGGCGCTGCATGACATCGAAAACGCCCTCTCCGCGCTCATGGCTACGGCGTTCTGGCTGCGTAAACGCTCTCGTTGACCCTTTTCGTTAGTGGAACTAATATTCGTGCCAGTGGGGCACGTCCAACCAGATAAACTCGAAATGGCGTACAGTCCAGATATGACTCGGCCCTAGGAACAGAGCTTGTTCCTCCGGTTTTGGCGGTGGCACAGACACTCATACCGCGGCTTGAGCTACACATTCGTTTGCAGGTGTGTTCGTGAGTATTTTCACTGAACAGTCTATTAACTATGGGTTAGATCAGTGTAATAGCCGTGAGTATCAGCAACAGATTAAATCTGAACTCGACGCTCATCTCATCATAGGTTTCGATTGGCCTCGGCGCCTCCATCCTTATGTGCCTCATGACAGTGCCGTACGCTCTTTCAGATTCGGGCTCTCAACTATCCGTAGAGAAAACAGGGTTGCTCCAGATAATTTGGATTTTCCGGCGCCATACCGAGCTCAATGACTCTCTTCCCCAAGTTGCAGATCCCACGGACACCAATCTGCGAACGGCAGGTTTAGTTACTGTAAAATTGAGCGGTCACTCGTCGGCGGTTAAGGAAACGACTCAAGGAAACCGCGCAAAAGATTCGACCTATCCGAAGGACGATATACAATTTCGTACGAGAAATCCCGGTATGATAATCCACAATAATCTTCCGGTCCCAACGCTAGAATCTCCTAAGGTTCATGGGCTATAGATGGTTCTCGGGTCCATAAAATCATTTGCATCACCCTCCACATTTGTCTCATCCTCATTCATATCGCGTTACTGGCTGTTTTTCGTTCACATGCAGAGCATGCCGTCATTTTTCCTGTTGCATCTCAGCACAGTGTCGCTCTATGGATCACTGTAATTTCCACAGTAATTGGGACGGTAAGCGATCCTAATGCTCCGCGGGATATCCTTTGACGAAAAGTTTGAAGGTCTATCTTGCGGGGACTTTATATGTGACTCAGAGGCTTGCAATCCAAACGTGCATTGGGAATATCCAAACTTTGACAGCAGCCCACGACCAGGTCCTGTCTTGGGCCGGAGTAGGATCCGCAGTGTCTGTCTTGTTCAGCCAGCTTGAACTGCAGGCAGCTATTGCCGGACCACTGTCTGTAGGCGGATACTTGGCCACAATAGCATTGCTTCACGTGACAACTCCAGCACTGTTCGCAATTGAAACATTCGACCATACATTTTCCGCCGATGTCCGGAGCCAAGGAGTTCCTCTGTGGAATGGCTCTGACACTGGGTATGTAAAATCGTTTGTGGGACCTGACGAAACTGACAAACGTGAAGAAATGTCTCTTCGCCATTCCTACAGGATGTTGGAAACTTCTTTCCGTGGATTCATACCCTACTCGAGCAAAATGAAACCATTGGGCTTTTCAATGGAAGTCTCTATGACGTATTGGCGGGCCCCGTTTCTGCGACGGCACCTGCAAATATCTCAGCCAGCGGATTTAATGTCACTTGTGGATACATCCCCAACATCAATATCACAGCGAGTAATGTAGTGAACGCCAGTCTTGCCTGGAACATTACTCTACCGAATGGGTTTATGTTCCAACCGTCTTCTTCGGGTACTTCAATTCCGTCCAAGTTTATTGCGAGATGATGTTCACTATTGCTCAAGGTCCGAATATTTTAACGACTCAAGCACAAAGTTTCGGGTCGGCTTCTGCCGCTACTTCTGGCTCCTGGCCGTCAATGATTCTCTATACCACCAATCAGGTCATCGACTCAGATGGTAACACAGGATTTCCGATAGATATCACCCCGCCGATGGGACCAAATTCCACCGTCTCGCAACTGCAAATTTTACAATACTCTCGTTCCCTGGTTCCACAACTTGCACAAGTCGAGGCTGACTCAAGACTCGTTATTCCTTCCTCCATTCAACCGTCTCTGTACAAAACCACTTCCCAATGGAATATTCATGACGACTCTTCTCAAGGTAGCAATAATTTAGATCCGCTGAAGGGCTCCGAGGTAAGTGCACATTCCTGTAATAACCGGCATGGAAGCTTACGACAACAGTGGCCGATACCTCTGGGCAGAAGCAGTGTCCCCATGTCAATCCTAACTGACGATGACCGCCAATTTGCGTGGATGGACCTGTAAATTCCATTTTTCCAGAGAGGTATCCGCACTCATACCATTCAGGTACCTTATGGAAAATCTGGATTTAGATCCGTCCTGGATCAAGTCCGGCGAGGTGTCTACCCAGTCCACCACATTGCACTTACACGAGATCGAGAACGCACTCTCGTCGCTGATCGCGTCTTACTTCTGGATGGGTTCATATCAGTTTTTGAAGGACAGTGACCAACAACTGATCCTTATTTCTGCAGTCGGTCACATCCGCCCAGGTCCTTTAATGATCAAGTACGGTGTCGACGAAAACGGAAATCCAGCCATGAACCAACCTCCAGTTCTATCTGAGGCAAGCGTAACCGTTATCCAGACAGAACCCGCCATCAGACTCAATGTAAGTGTTCATAAACTGACAGTGAATGATCACACTCACGGAGACGACTGCGTAGCTCAATGTCTTTGCAGTAAGAGCGCTATTTGTATTTGACAACCCCTAAATTAGCTGTTTTGTAGGTCTCCATTGGATTGGGCGCTTCAATTCTCGCCCTCCTACTAAGTATGCGATTTATTCCTCCTCGCAACCGCATCTCCTCGGCCTCTTTAACTGGGTTGGGGATCCTTCATCTTATATGGTTGTTCCGGAATCATCCTTCTCTTTCGAATCAACTGGACCAGGTCGATGAGCCAACCAACATGGCTCTCCGCTCTGCAGGCATGATTAGAGTACAATTGGATGCCAAAGCCGAAGAAGAAGAGATGGAAATGCTAGTCGGGTGAATGGAAACTGCAATGTACTTACTGTACGATATTGAATGGCATTGACTTCGTGGAAGACGCCGATCAACGGGTTGTTCCTAACCTGTACCCCCGGTTCAATCACGGACGCCGCACACACGGCCATCGTGCATCAGTGTTGCCATCAGCACGATGGCCGTCAATGCGAGTTCCCAGGATCGTTGCCGTGACGAGTTTGAACACTACTTTATGCGATATACATGACCGGTACGACTAAGCAGCCAACCACGGTAGGCCGTATGTACGTAAAAATCCGCTCTTCATCATGGCGCGCTCACCAAATCTCCGAGTCCTTCCACGGGTGTTAACTGTGCGTTGACTCTCGGAAAACAACCTGTGTATCGGCGCGCCGCCGTCTGTAAGACGATTCGTACTTCTGTCCCACCAAGTTGGCTAATATGGCTAATATGATTGGCTTTTGCAGGTATAGAAACTGCGAGTGCGAAATCAAAACGGGGTCTCGTCATTGGCGGTGGGACAAAAGGAATAAGGGGCGTGGTAGCAAGCGCCGTTCTCGAGGGAGGGGGCAATGTTACCGGCATCGTGCCCTTCGCTATATCAATAGCAAGAGGCGAGGGGACAGGCAGCGCTTCAGGCGTGGAAGATGTGTTGCAGCAGAGTGCTGGTCGTTGAAACGGTAAGCGGCACCATGCATAGCCCGCTTCCCGGCTGATACCGGCTATACAGATTGTCTTCAACTCGATGAATGACCGAAACGGAGATGGCGAAATGTTTTGGTGGTTCTTTGGGTTGCCCGGGGCCTTCGGGACGCTGGACGAGGTGCTGCGTTTTGTTGGTTTCATTTGGTTCATGTAACCGATGTGATTCATGCACCGTAAAGATTCTGGAGGTGATCACTTGGACACAGATCGGCTTCCAAACTTAATCTGCTAACCCAACTCTGACAGCCATAATTCTCTTGAACGTCCTCCCTTATTTCGAGCCTTTACGGCAACTCATACGTAATGGCATCGAAGAGGGATTTATACCCCCAGACAACAAGAGTTGCGTGATCTTCGTCAATGGACCGGACGCACCCAGTGAACATGAAATGAAACCTTTAACTGGGGCACAGCGGATCTCTCGGCATTGACTAGTTGGGACAGCGCAGCAGCCAAACCACTGTTCGTATGGAAAGAGATGGAGGCTGAGAATTAAGTAGAGAATTAATGTAGATATGCCTGGTTGCCGTGTGCTCATCCGCCCAGCCTCTTTTCGCAACGAAAAACCTCCGCCTTCTGAAATGATTTTTCGAACAAGGGACGGGTTTCGGTTCCTGTCGAACTTCGCATGGTGTGTACAAGCGTATTATATACTATTTCCGACTAGGTAACTGGCCACACTGGCTAACCGGCCACTTGCATTATATAAGGGGGTGTGGTGTGAAATCCTGGGCTATTGTGTCTGTGGGATAGTACAGGACCTATGAGGATGCTGTATGCCAAATTTGGACCCAAAGGAAGGTGTTGATCAAAAGCTGTGGTTGGTTTTCGATCAAGATGATGGGAGATCAACGTCATTTCTTACCTCCGAACAGCGTGCCGCGCTTATTTCTCCACAAAATCGAGTAATATACCCTTAACTCGCAAAGCCACTGGCGGCCACCGCTGGCCACCAGTGGTTGTCGGTGGCCATTGGTGGCCATCGGTTGATGGTGATTGGCGATGTGCTCCAGTATCTCGTACTGATCCGCCAATCACCACGGGCGTCCACTGAACTCCAGTGGATTCAACTGAGAATCATTTTCATTTGATTGATCGTAATTCAGATATAAGACTCCCTTAGCTATCAAATCTAAATGGATATGTCCAACGGAAACCAGGAAGAAAGTCCGCAAGAGCGATGCAAGTGCACATTTAGGTCATGCAAGTTCCATAGAAATTGAGGAGACTTTGTTCAAACCTAGAATATATCTCGATAACTTTATACTGTGTTGTCATGATTTGTCGAAGAGGTACAGAAACGGATTGAGTCATGGATTGGGGAATTGAATAAGGGTTGCCACGTCCTAAGTAGGGTTGAAACTGGCTCCGAGTTGAACTTCATTTTGATTGTTGTACAATGAAAATTAGTGGATATCCGAGCGGAGAGATCCGACGGAATCCAGTGGAAGCCATTGGCAAACGGTGAGTCTTTCCCACTCGAAGTAAGCCACTGGTATCCAATGGAAGCCATTGAATCAACAATGATTGTCAGCGTCAGCCAGTGCCGAACGGTGCCGATCAGCCGTTTGATAGCTCCGCGCGTATTACTGACAAAATCTTCACCGGTTTACCGATCGATCAGCTGGGTGCACATAACCACAGCCACTGATGGCACTTAACTCAAGGCTTAATTTCTCCCGTCCAATGCTGTTATAATGACTGTAAAAATTCAGGCAGTCAACATGCATTGGAAAGAATTGATTGTGCACAGAAATCATCGAAAACCATTGTGTCAGGCTGCCATACGACACGGACGTGCTCCACGCCAAATTGATCGTCATCAGTCCGGCTGATGGCGGCATGTTATGTGCGTTAAGTGCACCTCTTCTGTATTTCTGTCTAGAACTATTGACTGTGGTCCTAATACAGCTATTCTACACCTTCTCTGGCTATCCTTAACGCTTTATCACCTCAAGACACGAAGAAAACGCGTTTTTCTCGCGTCAATAAGCCGTGCGCGCGTGGTCCACCCATGCTTAGAAATCCAGAAACCTCGGGAAAACGGGGATGCCCGATGGGCCAAAAAGTCTGTCCACAAGCCTCTGTTGTGTCGAAGTAACTACAGGCTGGTACCCGGCCGATTTCTAGTCCATACCGACAAGTTTGAACAGTTTCCAAATCCAGCCTTGATCCAGCTGCTCTCAATTTGCCCCGTGCGCCGCCCACAGGTATAGTATCAATATTATGAATTCATGAGACCAGTCAGTGTCTGTCTTCTATGGTCAACCAGACTGGAACTTTCCAGTGCAGGATCCTCAATAAATGTTTACATGGGAGCATGAGCCCCCACCACAGAGTGTCTGAAGGAGCAGCAAATGGTATAATGTGTACCAAAACCCTGGATTATGAATTTCTGTGAAGATTATTGAGCTCGCCTTGAAGCTCTCTGAAATTCTCTCTTTCTTTCCTTTTTTGAATTCTTTTTCGCAACTTTCCCCTTCTGGCGACCCAGTACAATGGTTGGAAAACCTCTTCACCAATCCACAGGTTTCGGGGCTTGTATTCATCCCTGAGTCCGGGCAAATGATCTGAGGTCAGACCTTCTGCCAGAATGTCTATCCTTGGGCTCCTGGTACCTCGAATAAGACCTCAATCTGACCTGGAGTGGCTCAATCTGGCCACCCTTATAGCAACCACCCACATGTGTGACGGACCTGGAACCTAGCTGGCACGATTGAAACGGCTAATCCTGTATTACCCCGGGTTTACAGGTTCTTGGGTGGGCACGTTCTTATTCGCGGCAAGCTATCACCCAGAATTACCAAATCTCACTTGCCCTGAAAGTTGAATTTTTTTGGGGGGGTTATCGCGCCAAAGTTGACATCCTTGGCACTTGGGTACGTTCTAATTCTTCCTGTGGAGTCATCCGGACCTTAAGATGTCGATGAGCTGTGCACTTCACAGGACAAGGCATTCCGTTGACACCCCAATTCCATCAAACCTGACTAGAAAGCGCGATACTTGTGGGACAAAAACACCTCAGATATGCAATCTGAGTGTATGCTATAATATATTTGCATATTATAAGCGATTTGGGATACGCTGGGGTGAATAGTACGACCACGAACATGAGATTTGATGGGGTGGCCGCGTTAGGCCGTTTATCGCCGTTTCGGAGTTACCGCCGAAATAAATTCAGCCAGCGATGAAATCGGGATACAAAAATTCTGATAAGGGTCTTAAATCACTCGTAGGATGCATATCTACGTTTTCCAACCCATATCCCAACACCCACCTGACAATATGCCTGCGTTGGAGACCCAAAGTGTTAAGGTGGCCGGTTACCCAGTCAGATATAGTATCATCCATACTAACCGCTTGCACGCACGATCTGTTGGTGTTTGGGCTATTTTGGGCTAAGTAAGGTGAGAGTCTATTGCGGACAGGAGTTCTTTTCTCGTTGATTCTTTGTTTGTCTCTGAGATTCCCGCGTTGGTTGAACGTTCCCTCGGCCATACGCCTCTGACGGAAACGGTGTCGATTTCTGGAGAGCACGACCCGAACGCAGAAACATAATTTCAACTACAATCACAAATACATGTGCGTATATTTAATGGACTGAATTGGCATATTTCGCCGGCAGCCCGTCGGGGTACACCTTTGGGAACAAAGCTGGATAAAACTTGTAGGCCACGAGGGGGTGCGCCCTGAGCTTCATATTCAATGACGCTTCGCCCACGGTTACGTTATCGGCCTCTGTGAGGCGGACTGTATGGGTTCTCAGTCAGCACACCACTGTACCACAGCTCGTTGGAAATAAAACGTACACTCCGTCGTATCCCCCTCACGCTCTTGGCGTGCACGTTGCATCTCAAGAAGCTCCTGCGGATCTAATCACAAGGTCACCCTTCTGTTAGCGAATGCTGGAATCAATCATCGCAAGTTCAACACGTACATTCAAACTTAGCGGCGGCCTCCGCAACTCGAGTATCCATGCTCACGCCCTGGAAGAAACCAATCGAGTAACGTGTGCCCTTCGTTGGTGAAACCACGCGATGCATCGGGGCTTTAACCAGCCTGTGCGTGATTTTCTCCAACACTGCCAAAGGTTGAAGCCGCGTTAAACAGTAACTGAAATCCCCACGCACCTCTCCCGCCAAAAACTATAAAGGATCCGCGAATGGGCGGAGCATCGAACCACTCCCCGGAGGGCCTCTGCATTTCGAGTCCTGGTTCATCCGATGCCTGCAGCAGCTGAGGAGCGTTGGAAAAAGGTTAGCTAACATACTTGAATATGGATACCATTCACCCACGTAGGTCAGAAAATTGGAGTCTGTGTGTGGCACGAAACCGGTCGTAGACGGTGCACACGCAGGGTAGCGCAGAAGCTTGCACCTCAACTGGCGTTTGGTGACGTCCGGCTCGGCCAACGGCTCAAATCCGTCCGGCCCGAGGCCCACCGCCTCTGCGACACAGCGCGTGAATTCGACGGTTAAGCTCTTCATCTGCTTATAATACTCTGTCATTATCGCCCGGCATCCAGGGAACAGCGCGTCGTCTGGCCACTAGCACGACAAATCAGATACTTGATCGTCAGAACGAAAAGCCAACACTCACAGGCGTACTGCCGTGAAGCTTGTAGTAATCCGGCGCCCCCTCATGGATCGCGTCTGCATTGTCGTCACCGTAGTTAAACTGCTCGCGGGTGGGGTTCTCCAGAGGGCCTCTGCGGAGGTACCCATTGAAATGTGCCGTCCCATTCATTTCCACGGCCTCCTTCGCCTCGGTCGGCAGGGCAAAGAATTTGGCCGTCGCGTCGACCATCTGGTCGATCAGCTCCGCCGAAATGGGGGTGTTCTCGAGATAGAGGAACCCGCTGTTGATTAGCATGCTGCGGAGCTGTACAATGAACGCGGGCTTGTCGCGTTGGACAAGCGTCCAGTCCAAGCGCGGGATCTCTGGCGGGAGCGACATGATGATGGGGTTAGAAGTAACGAGAAAGACTCCATGTGTGTGCTGTATTTATTAGTTTCTGACATAGTAATCATGAACATCTTATTCGCGACGAATTCCTACATCTCCCACGACATGTCCCAATTTGGACCTTTGAGCGCGAAGTTCGTTGAGAATCTCACAGTCTTTGGCTGGGCATATGTCAGTGTCTTCCCTTGTTTCCCACAGAGTGGCACTCGCAGCACAGCTTTCCGGAATGCGGTTCAACTACAACGAAAGTGCCTGGAATATGTAGAGAGGATATTCCAAGGGTCACTATGGGCTGAAATCCAAAAAACTGAACTTTCGTCGAGAGTCCTGCCAGGGAGAAATCCAATACTTCCCACAAGTTCAACTTCATAATACCCCTCTGGTCGAGTGGTCAAAATTCACACTCACGCTGCACAAGTCAGTGCCTGTATAACAGTTACGTCGTGATCCAAGGTAGCTTCCTTTCAAATGTAAATTGATGACATGGTCTCTTTCCCCTTCTGTTTTATGAGTGCGCTCTATGTCAGCAACCATATAATCGTTGACCAACGTGGGATATCACGGTGAAGGTTGGAATTACCCAGGTGACCCCGACCATTCCGAAGCCATGATTCAACTACAATAACAACAAATGTATGCGCACATAATTAATGGACTGCATTGGCATATTTAGCCGGCAGTCCTTCGGGGTAAAGCTTCGGGAACAAAGTCGGATAAAACTTGTACGCCACCAGAGGGTGCGCCTTGAGTTTCAAATTCAATATTCCTTCGCCCACGGTTAAGTTATCGGCCTCTGTGAGGCGGACTGCATATGACCTCAGTCAGAACACCACGGTGCCACAGCTCGTTGGAAATGAAACGTACACTCTGTCGTATCCCCCTCACGTTCTTGGCGCGCACGCTGCATATCAAGAAGCTCCTGCGGATCTAATCACAAAGCCACCGGTCTGTTAGTGGGTGCTGGAATGAATACTCGCGCAAGTTGAACACGTACATTCAAACTTTGCGGCCGTCTCAGCAACACGGGTATCCATGCTCACGCCCTGAAAGAAACCAACCGAGTACCGCGTTCCCTTCGTTGGTGACACAACGCGATGCATCGGGGCTTTCACTAGCCTATGCGTGATTTTCTCCAACACTGTCAAAGGTTGAACCCGCGTTAACCCTCGGGCAGTAACCGAAATTCTCACGGACCTCTTCCACCAAAAACTATAAAGGTTCCTCGGATTGGCGGAGCATCGAACCACTCCCCTGATGGGCTCTGCATTTCGAGTCCGGGTTCATCCGACGCCTGAAGCAGCTGAGGAGCGTCCGGAAAAAAGTTAGGTTGTAAACTTAAACTAGAATACCGTTCGCCCACGTATGTCAGAAAGTTGGAATCCGTGTGTGGCACGAAACCGGTCGTAGCCGGCGCACACGCGGGGTAACGCAGAAGCTTGCACCTCAACTGGCGTTTGGCGACGTCCGGCTCGGCCAACGGCTCAAATCCGTCCGGTCCAAGGCCCACCGCCTCTGCGACACAGCGCGTGAATTCGACGGTTAAGCTCTTCATCTGCTTATAATACTCTGTCATTACCGCTCGGCATCCAGGGAACAACGCGTCGTCTGGCCACTAGACCGACGAATCAGATACTTGACTGTCAGAATAAAATTCAACACTCACAGGCGTACTGCCGTGAACCTGGTAGTAATCCGGCGCCCCCTCATGGATCGCGTCTGCATTGTCATCGCCGTAGTTAAACTGCTCGCGAGTGGGGTTCTCCAGAGGGCCTCTGCGTAGGTACCCGTTGAAATGTGCCGTCCCATTCATTTCCACGGCCTCCTTCGCCTCGGTCGGCAGGGCAAAGAATTTGGCCGTCGCGTCGACCATCTGGTCGATCAGCTCCGCCGAAATGGGGGTGTTCTCGAGATAGAGGAATCCGCTGTTGATTAGCATGCTGCGGAGCTGTACAATGAACGCGGGCTTGTCGCGTTGGACAAGGGTCCAGTCCAAGCGCGGAATCTCTGGCGGGAGCGACATGATGATGGGTGGTAGGAAGGAAGGAAGGAAGGAAGGAAGATTACACGGCACGGTCCCGCTTATAGGAAGAACGAGAATGATGCGATGCGCGTGCTCACGTATTTATCAGTTTCGGCTATGAGGATTTGAGGAGGCCCAGAGGCGATGATGTAATTAGCGTGTACCCATCGGGATAACCTCTGGAAACCGGCGTTCCTGAGCGGGACCGTGCCGTGTAATACTATCTACCTACCTATTTACCATATAGCAATCCGCAACATCTCATTCGCGCCAAATTCCTGGACCTCCCACGACGCGTCTAAATTTGGACATTTGAGACCCAAATCTCTATAATATTATGCATTCCATTAATGATATTCAAAGCCCAAGGAAACCTACTCTTTAGTTCAACAGAACCCTCCCAACTGCCTTTCGTCTGTCCAACATTTCGAACTTCGTCCTCGCCGTCTCGGAAATATTTCGCCTCATATGACGGCGCCGGAATTTAGGCACCACCTGAATCTCACGCTCACACTGCTTATATGATGAATCGTGCGCAAAACGACTAAGTAATCAGGTGCTTTTCTTGGTCCAACCCCGTTTCTGGAGCGACCGGCTTCGAGCTCAGAGCCGGTCCATTATACATACACGTGGAACCCTTCCCGGGCTGTGGGAGCCTTCCCACGGCCCTCCACTTTGTTTTATTTCTGTCCTCCGGAGCTAGGTCCGCGATGATAATGGATTATCTGGATCTGATAAAGGAGATTGATTATCTATGGATAACTTGGCGTATTCAGCCGATCCTGTCGGCAACTGCCAGCCAACTCGCTTTGTTTTATTTCTGTCCTCCGGAGCTAGGTCCGCGATGATAATGGGTTATCTTGAAATGATAAAGAAGATTGATTATCTATGGATAACTTGGCGTATTGTCGGCAACTCCAGCCAACTCGAATACACTGCGCACTCATTCAACACCAGGGAAGGCTGTACCCTCTTCCAACTTTTTGACTGGCTGCATGGAAATTCCAATACCCGCATTACTATTTTTGATCCCCTAGCTGGCCGCCTAAGCTTTCATGCTTAGTCCTTCCCCTCTGTAGTGCGCCGATGCAGTCGGAACCATGTCAGATTGAAGGCATATATCTCCCGAACAATTCAAGCCCATTTTCATCAAAATATCGGTTGAATTGATGCTGCAGTGAATTTATTTCCGAGGCGAGTCCAACATGACCAAATAACCGGCTAGCTGGCCACCCGACAGATTAATCCGCTGGGTCCTGTAAGAGTGGCAAAATCCCTCGGATATCATATATAGGAGACATATGAACCATTATATAGCGCTGAATAGTAAATATGCAGCATACTGTACCTTGAAATATCACTGTCTGTCAGCAAGGGAACCCCCAAAATGGTGGTTTTTGACCAAGCGAGGCTATTATCCAAGCAGAACTGCGTATCAGCCGGAAATAAGGTTTGAATGGCTTAATGGCACGTATTAAGACATAGCTAGACACTAAACTTCATCCCGAGCTGCTGGAACCCCTCCCAAAAATTCCGTCTTTGGGGTATTGCCAATTTGGGTGGTTTGCGGTAAAAGCCTACGGTGGGAATGGAGTCGTGCAGTCAAAAATTCTGAATGTATCTCAGAAGAAGCTACATGGGGCTGAGAGGCCGTATGACAAGTTCCAGAGCAGTAGCATTTGGGTGTCCTGCAGTGTAGGGTCGACCAGCATGAGCAAGCACAAAGAGGTAGCGGCGCCGTGTTAGGCATGGGGTGGAGAGGACACAAGCTTATGGAGGTCGAGCAATATTTCAGATGAATTTGAGACATCGGGGGATCATAACGAGCCCACAACGTCGCGGAACAACCAGGAATTGGTGCAGAAACGACCAAGACAAGAGCGGCCAGCAGGGCCAAACGTAAGAAAATGATGTTCTCACCCTTCGGATCGAACTCCGACATGCCATAACTTTTGATCAACGCATCATTCCGCCTCCAAATTTGGTCCGGACCTTCATCGTACATCAATCGTACATTGTACTTTGATCCCCCATTCGCAGCCAGTTGAAATTATTAAGCATGGGGCCTAAAACTCTCAAGTGGCCAGCTAGCTATAGTGGCCAGCTAGGTGGTCCCAAATAGTAGCATATTCAAGCAGAACTTATTGTAGCGAACAATCCAGTAATAGGCGAAGTCAGAGTACTCTATTCCGATTCAGAGTCCGATTCATGATTCGATTCTGGGGAGAGAATCGACTCAGACTCGACTGGACCAGAATCGACTTTTCAATTCTTTTGACAGGGCGGTTTGATGGCCCAGAATCGACCCCAGAATAGAGTTCAAAATCGGGTCGGTCACGGTTACCGCTCGATTCCAGAATCGCATGCAGAATCGACCGTGAATCGAGTGTGAATCGAGAACTCTGACTTACCCTAATATCATCCATTCCATTCAAACGAAACCCCAAAACTGTGCAGTGTTCAAATTTATTTTTTCTCATCAGGGAATTCTAATATTATCAAGTCCGTTGGGCAAAGTGAATGTAGTTCGTACAAGAGAATGAATAGTTTGGGGGAGAGCGATGATTAGGGCCACCAGGTGATTTAGAGCTCATCAGTGGGGAGCGCGTCGTAAGTTGGACAAAGATCCGCCCAGGCAGCTGGGGGCCTTTATTTCAGCGGATTCTAAAGGAGGAAACATGAAAATTACGCACTGGGTTGCGTAGAGTTAGCGATGGTCGCAACGTCCTCCGCGAAAACTATGGCCAGGCCGCTGAGGTGGGATTCAGGAGGTGAGAGGAGGAAGGACGACGATGAGAACGCACAGTTCGAGATGGAAGTCGATGTGACAATGGAGAATCCAAGGGCCAGCATTATCTGTCACGAACCTTGATGGGAAAAAAAAAAGAGGTCAGTGTGAAAGGTCGGTGCAAGAGACCATAACGAACCGAATGGTGGTGTTGTCGCTGAACATGAGCAACATCAAATTTAGAATCGGAAGTAGCAGGACGAAACAAACGTACGTGGTGTCGGGGCCCGTGCTAACAACATCGCGGATGATCTAGAAATATTGTCGGGAGAAGGACTTTACGGTGGTGAACATACACACTGGGTCAACAAAGTTGTACGTCGAGTTCCCAGCACTTCGAATAACGAAGAAATTGTGCTGCACACAGCCGTGAGTCCATCACGCGCACAAAACGTCAAAAAGAAAAAGGTACATACGCCGTGCAAATGGAAGGGGTGCGGTGCGCCGGGAGTGCCTCCTGGAATGGAAATTTCGACGACACTGTTGGACGGGAGTGTGAACACACTGCCAGTGGGCAGGAGATCGGTCGCGGTCTGCGCGCCGCTCAAAATTTGGAGGAGTACAGGGACCGTGGGCGGGGTGAACGTCTGTGAGATTCGTTGAGAATGAAGTCGGAGCACAAAATTGGATAATCATACGTCGCCGTTGATCTCGAACTCGAAAGTCGTGAAGTCGAGGCTGATCACCAAGTTCATGGTCACATCGGCACCACCGGCAACGGCGGTTCCAGGGACCGCGGTGGCGACAAGAGGGTGCAGGTCAGTTTCGACGAGAGCGGCAGTGCTGGTGGTCGCATTCGTCGTGGGGTCTGTGTCGTTCGCTCCGATATATCGCAAAATGGCAGAGTTGATCCCGTTGTCGAATCCGGCCGTGCCTAGTAGAATGTCAGTTCAGTTTAGTTCAGTCAAGTTCAGAGCAATTTACCTCCGTCAGCGACGGTACGAATCCAGTAGTTGTCCACAGCTTGATTCGCATCGAGGATGAAAGAGTAACGCTGACCCGCGACTGCCAGAAGTGAGTTCAATGCAACAAGACGTGAAAATATTCGACGCACAAATTTGAATCTCGTCGACTTCGAGGGGCTGCGTATTGGTACCATCCGCTTCAATGATGGTCATGGTGTGGTTGTCAATGGTGAAGATGAAGTTGGGGTCTAGAAATAATTGGAGCGGTTGTGCCAAATCAAACAAAGAAGCCCTCACCACACGACATCGAAACGAGGCGCATTCTATGAAACATGCGTTTCAGTCGCAAGGATATCGTGGATGGCTGGGATTACGCACCGATAGCGTAGTCCAGCGGTAACGGTGATGACAGCGAGCTCAGACGTGGGCTGCGAATTGGGGTGAGTTTCTCCAACAAATTACAGCGCACGCGTTCTTACACCACCAGCAAAGCGACCGAGACCATTGATCAAGGTTGAGATCAGCGTCTGTGTATGGATTCAGAAGAAAACAGGGGTGACTTGATTAAAGGCTTACGGGAACGTTGCCAAGGGTGCTTGCGGGACCGTGATCTAAGAGGTGTTAGTAAAGGGCGCCGTGGTTCCTTTGCGCAAGCTTACACCTGTAATTGATATGAGATCAAAACGGGTAAAGAAAGAAAGAAATACGCGCCAGTCCTGCAAGGTTATTACGGTCGTCTCTGAACAAAAGGTCAGCTAAAAGAATGCATGCGGGAGAAAGCAGTATGAACCATTGTCCACATCTGAGGGATGGAGAGGTCAACTAAATCGATTCAGGGCTTGGGAAGCATTACGGACCATAGAGAGAAAGATTTGGGTCCTCCGGATCGTAGACAACAAGCGGGCCACGAAGCCCATCACAGTATTGTGTCGCTACAAAAGATCAGGTTCGGAGCGGAGACAGCGAGGGGAGCACTCACCAAGATGGCTGTGGTACCAAAACGTCCCCGTTTGGTTGTTCTCAAGGAAAATTCAGTCACGTAGAAAAGGGAGAAAGAAGAGCCTCACGAACCGTGGGGAAAGTATAAAGGAACGAATTATTCACTGCTATGGGACACTGCGTTACAAAGGCGACTCCGTCGGCCCAAGTGTTGTTGGGCTGGAAGAAACCATGCCAATGCTATAATCGACCAGTGAACGGAGATTCAAAAAAAAAAAAAAAGCATGCATAGGAAGACGTACGATGCTGGTGCTGAGCAGCATCGTCTCATTGGTGAGCTGGCGGCGGTTCAACTTTCGCTGCGCAGAATAAAACTCGTCAAGCTACCTGGTCTATAACGTTGAGGCTGAATTCGTCTCCCTTGAATAGCAGTCAGGACCTGCCACAAAAGACAACGAGAGAACTTGCTTTATTCGCTACGATCAAGGGACCAGGCATTCCGCCGTTGACAAGCACAGCTCTGGACAGATATTCACATCAGCTATAAGTCGAGAACGACATCCAACAAGAACTTACTGCCTGGTAAAACCATCGGGCGCAACGTCGCCGTTCGTCAAGGTCAAGTCCGCGGTGGGACCGACAGATGCGAGGACGGCGGAAATTAAACAAGACGCGACAAAAAAGGGAGAAAAAGCCATTAGAGGTCGGGAGGAATGGGAACGAGGGCGAATAGTGAGGATAGGAAGATTCACTAGAGGTTCTTATACTCGACAAAAACCATTGCCTTCTTACTGCGCAGTGGGGACCCGCGAATTTGCTGATGCGATGTACCGTTCCCCAGCCTGATGCGATGTATCGTTCACCTGCAACGGAAGCAATTGATATATTATGGCATGTGAGCCCAATGTGCGCAAAAAACTTGCCCAGCATCAAAAGAACCCCTGGCGAGTGGTCGGACGAACCGCAGTCGAACCGCAGTCGGACATCGCCTCGAAAACTGCGGAATGCGTTTGCACGGATCTGCTGCAAGTGAAAAAATATAAGGATGGAAGCTGATTTTTCAACATCCACCTATTATCTTTCGCCCGCCTGCATTCCATTCACCATGTTGTCCAAAGTCCTCGTTTGCTTTTCTGTCCTCGCTGTTGCTGCTGCTGTTGTACGTGACACGCACTGTTTCATGTAAATGGAACTCACCCCCGCCATCCGACCAGCCACAAGATGTTCCCCAGCCCTTCACCGTGACGCGCGTCTTCAAGACAATAACTGATGTCGCGCCTTTCATCGTGACCGACACTACGGTCTTTACCTTCACGTAGGTTCACCTGTGCATCCCTACGGTCCCTGTCTAATAAGAAATAGCCCGAGCCCGACGACCAGTATTGCCTTTCCCACCGGCTCCGGTCTCCCTAGCGCCTAAATCCAAAGACCAGCCTGTAAATTGGCTGAGGAGCGACAGAGCGACCGACGACGAACGAAGAGTGTATTGCTGTACAGTGGCGGGACCCGCCAGCCTGTGAATTGATCTCGTACTTTTGAATAATACTATATGGCTTCGTACTGGATGTGAATGTCATCGGACCCTTTTCTTTCCAAACCATAGACTGGTGGTTGAACGATGGCTGTCCTTTGATCGACTCCCCACGAAGGATGCTTCGGTACACAAGAATAATCTCCGCCGGTTCGGTAATTGCCTTCCAAAGCGGTGCGCCTGAAAACTGAATGGGACTGCGGAAGGAAGCATTCGGGGCCGAAGGATAACAACGGCACGGAAAAAGCCTGAAATTTGAGAGTGGCAACGGTAGTGACCTTTCGTTGCCAGGAAACGTGCGCGGAATCAGAAATCCAGACATCGTTCGTCCATGCGAGTCTCATTGGCGCAATAAAAGACGTACTTCGCAAACTATAACTGCAAGTCTTTCGCCTCGTACCGGACGACCGTTTGACACCCTCATTTCCGAGTGATCGTACAAAATGTTGTCCGAAGACGCGGTCCTTACTCCAGAGATGATGACGCGGATCATCCATGTGCATGAATGATGGTACGACCTCGAGCTTGGAGCTGCTGCTATTTCGACAGTCGACAACCTCACCCACTAAGAGAGGTCCACCGCGCAGTGCGCACTCTCTCGATCCGATGGATTCAATCTCGGGCCGCGGAGCTTCCTAGGAATTTTGATTTTGTATTTTGTAGTAGGCCACCGCTGTAGTGGAGATTCGGGCGGTGCGGAGAGCGGTGAAGGTCGGGAGAGAGAGGAACCATCACGCGCAAGTCACGTTGTTTGCCTGTTGCAGTGATTGCCGAACATAGCCACAATTCACCTTACAAACTTTTGGCTTACTTGCTCGAGGCTGCAAGTTCTGCTTGGGTTCTACGGGGCTTTCCAGAAGGCCAGACTCTCCGTTTCCGTCCCCACCCTAACTTTGATTGAGAAATTGATAAAACCATCAATACACCGCGGGCGTCCCGACCCAATCCCGACCTGCCTTGAAGGTGGCAAACCAGTCGCAAATCGCGATTCGTTATTTCCCTCCATTCGTTTCATGTTATATATCTGTTTCAATGAATTGATAGATTTCTCTATCTACAGCGATTAGAAAATCTTGACCTCCAATCGCATAATGATCTTCTGTATCCAACTGGAGTATCTCGAAATCAAAGGGCAAGGTATTGCGTCGCATATTCCACCCTTGAAGCTCCTCGCAATTTTGAGCCCCCCCCCCCCCCCGGCTGCATCCACTTTAAGCGGTGCACGTGCGTTATAAACCCCCAACGGGGTTGCGGCCATCCGAACTTTAGCAGGCTGAGTCTACTTATAAAGTGCCACGTAGCCGTACGTTTGTTCTGATTTCCATGTCGTCCACCACTACCACAGCCTCTGGTCCATATCTTCCCTTGATTTTCCGGATTCCACTGACCATGGCCATGGCGGGCCTAAGTAGTTCCCGTCACTGAACCACCCGCTGGCGTTAGCTACGTGCAGCACAGCTACATGGTCACCATACACTCTTCAGACGAGTTTGAGCCACACATCCAGCGCCTCCAGGAATACGTCCAGAGTTGCTTGCGCGACAAGCATGCGGAGATGCGTAACGACATTGAATTCAGGATGGGCGTGGTGGTGGACCTTATCAACATGTATTCTACGACGTTTCCCGAGATGGTTCTGTGATGGGTCCAATCGAGGCCTGAGGTAGAGACCATCGAGAGGAATACGCTGCAATATCTTTGCTGATGGACGAGAAGTTAGAAAGAACGATACGCTGTACCCAAGCATTCACGGTATCCAGGATGAATATGCTACCTATCTCAATAGTGTTCTTACTTGAGGCATGAATTGGGCGCAGCGAACACTATCAAGTTGAAACCGAATGGGCTCGAAACCATGTGAAAATCACTCTCCTAGAAGGCATTCAAGATGATATTTCAACTTCTTCAGGCGGGAATCACACTGGCCTCTAGAGAGAAAAATCTGGGTCGAATGTGGTCGCTCAGAGTGGAAAGGAAGGGAGATGAAGGGTAGACCACCGACCACGATTTGTGTTGATCGCCTTGGAATCTAGCCGTTTGAGTTGTTGTGGAACGGGAAGTATAGAGACGATGAGGGAAGGCGAAGGATGGGAAAGAGCGCATTCGCTCATTTCTAGTGAAATTACGATGGGGGAGGAGAACGAAAGTGAAAGGTGAAATTAAATGGGATATAGAATATGAAGTGACGCGTCATCCACGCGATTTCAAAAAAGACTGCTGTGGAATGCGAGTAAGTCCACGAGTAAAATCACACAAAAGAATCGGGAGTACACACTCCGATTCAGATCCGCCACTCCATGATTTGAGCTTCCGCCTCCGAACCCCTCAGCACGGACACCTGTAACCCCTCAGCTCTAAGCACGTCGAGTTTCTGCTCATGCGCAGCGTTCAGGACCTCGTCCCCATTCACAATGACGAGCTCCACCGAGCGAAGACGGCAGAATGGGCTCCCTTCGGCAGGCACGCGCCACCGCGACTCGACCATCTTCACGAAAGCCCCGTGATCGATGGGCGCACGATCGAGACATATCGAGATAGAGTGCACGTTGGAGCCGATGCCCGCATACGTTTTCGCACCGGTGCGCTTCACCGTGAGTTTCGCGAGAACCTTGTTGCCCCCGGAGCTGGAGAGCTGCAAGCCGAGGGTTTGGACCGTCGGACAGGCCTCGAGGAGTCGCGGGAGGTTGGTAGGGCTGCACCACGCAAGGCGCAGGGTGGTGAGTTTGATGCTGGGGCAGCGTTCAACGAGCGAGAGGAAGGGGGCTGGGGGCGTGTCAACCATATAGATCTCTTGGAGCGCGGGGAGTTCCAGGTAGTTCAGGAACTCCTGCGAACTGATGTAGAGACGGCGTAGATGGGCGAGGCGGATGGGAGGGAACCCGGTGTGGGGTGTATCCTCGGTCAAATCGATACTCGCCATTTCGAGATTGGGAGTGGTTTTCAACACGGCTCCGATACCATCAGCGGTGGTGGTCATTTTGAGGCGGGTGAGTTGGTGGAATGGGAGTACGAGGGGGTGCTGAAGCTCAGCGAGATCCTCCAGAGTCACGTCACGCAGTGCGGGCGCTACCTGGAAAGGGTCGACATGGTCCCTGGACTGTCCACCCGTATTCCGATAAAAACCTTCAAAGTCCGACGCATCAATGCGCAAGTAGCGGAGGAGAGGAATACGCCCTCGGAGAGGTGCGAGCAACGCCCAATCCTTCGGGTTAATGGATATACTTGCATTGGTCCAGCGATGAGAGCAAGGGATCATGGTTTGGAGCAACTCTTTGATGCGGGGTTCCCGCTCACTCGTAGATGTAGCCCAAAGTAAGAATTTGAGGGGCGAGTTTGACGACCGGGTGAGGAGTGTTTGCAGCTTTTCGACTGGGTATCTCTTCGGGCTCACGATTACGATGTCGGTCCACAGGCTAGGCGATGCCAACGCAACATCGCGCCAATATCGGCAGACGTGGCCTAAATGCCACGGCGTTTCCCCGAAATCGTCGGGATCCACGTAGAGTAGGGCGAAGACTAGAAATTTAGATATGATTTCGGGGGGAAGGCGACGAATGCAACGGACGGCCTTCTTGTGTTCAAGGACCTGTTCTCGAATGTCCTCTCGTTGCTGCATCAGCCCATCCACCTCAATTCCAGAACCGGTGCGACTGATGGCGGCGTCCACATATGACAGGCAGTGTTCGCCAATAGCTATGAATTCGCGAGCAATAGCAATTTCGGACGCCGAAAGGCGTTGACTGCTCTGTAAAAATTGGCTCGTGAAAGGGGCCGCAATTGAGATGATCCCGTGGGGCATGCCAGGAGAAGATGGTTTCTAGCTGGTATCAATGAATTGAAGTATTGTAAGCTCTGTAGCTTACTGAAATGTTTGTGTCTTCGACGTGGGGTGAAAGAGAAAGAAAGGGATCCGTGACATGTCACGCCGAGCGGCTGAATCGGGGACCAATCGGGTAGACGCGGATACGGTTTCAACATCGGCCGAAGTCAACCTAGACGTACTAAGTACTATATATCCTTGTAGACATTTGCGCCAGACTGAGATGTCATTGAGTATCATCAGCGTCTATGAGCGAAATGGGTTGAAACATCCTTATCGAGAGTTTGAATGACGGTGAACCAATAAACATTTTGCACAGTAACTTTCAGTGGTTTGTTTCGATATAAAAGGTGCCGTAGGAGCTGAGCCATGGAAGTAGGGATTTTGTGTGGCCTGGCGTACGTAAATTCTGACGGGGTGGTTGTATCATGACTGTACGAATTCGCTCTGTTATCACACTGGCAAAAGTGAATATTCAGCTCAGCTAAACATGTTGCTGAAAATGATCGTTTCAGCTGGGGGCTGAAAATGTAATCAAAAGTGACAGATTCAGCTAAGGTTAATGAGTTGCTGATACCATGAGATTCAGCAGCATTTTCTGCCATGCCGAATATAATAGTTTAGGCTGCAAATTTTTCATGGCCGAAAGTGAGACCAAATATCATCAAATCAGCAGCAGTTTTAGCTTGAGCGAAAATAAAGGTTTCAAGGGTGCTGAAATTGTAGCTGAAAAGGTCGGTTTCAGATGCACTTTCAGCTCTGTTGAAACAATAAGATTCAGCTCGGCCGAAATGGCGGGGGAAAACAATAGTTTCGGCTACTGTTTAGGCGCAAACGAAATGACGGCTGAATGTTATTGTTTCAGCTCGAGCCGAAAGTGAGGCCAAAGTGTTGTTTTCAGCTCGAGCTGAAAATAATCTGCAGATGAGTGGCAGATTTTCTGCTGCTCCTGCTGCTCAACTCGACCATAGTACTTATTCTCAACATCCCAATGCGCATGAATAATCAAAAGAAAAAAAGGCAAAATATGGTCAAGTTGAGCAGGAGCGGATGATCTGCCAGTCACCTGCTGCTCATCTGCAGATTGTTTTCAGCTCAAGCTGAAAGCAACACTTTCGGCTTCACTTTTGGCCTGAGCCGAAACAATAACATTCGGCTGCCATTTCGGGTGTGACTAAAGAGTCACTGAAATTATTATTTTCGCCCGCTGTTTCAGCCAAGCTGGATCTTATTGTTTCGACGCAGCTGAAAGTGGTGTTGAAACTGACCTTTTCAGCTACAATTTTGGCAACAGTGAAACCATTATTTTCACTCAAGCTGAAACTGCTGCTGATTTAATAATTTTAGGTAGCACTTTCCACCATGAAAAATTTGTAGCCTAAACTGTTATATTTGGCATGGCAGAAAGTGTTGCTGAATGTCATGGTATCAGCAACTCATTAAACCTGACCCAAATCTGTCATTTTCAACTACATTTTCAGCCCCGGGCTGAAATGATCATTTTTGCCAACATGTTCAGCTGAGCTGAATATTCACTTTTGCCGGTGTGTATTCAAGACGAAAGGAAAATCAGAAATGTAAGCACGGAGTAAGGCCGAACGGTGGTGTATTCAAGACCAGGTACATAATCCGCACATCGGCCCAAGCGCTCCGGCTGAGCACACACCGAGCCTTCTGTGCTGTAGACTCAGGCTCACAAATAGCAAAACGCGATCATTGTATTAGCCAATTCTAAACAAAAAGGAAATACAATAGAAGCGCATCAGTATGTCAAAGGAATGTCCATCCTGATACAACCACAACATAAATAAAATGGCAAATCATAAGAATCGGCGTCGCGGGGAGATATGCTGCGCCATCGCTCAGTACTTGGTGGGCGCGTCGTAGTATTGAGTTTGCCCCTCATTCTCATACGTAAGTGGGACAGACCCGCTCTCCACAGTTCTGTAGCCCTGGCCCGTGGTGAGGGGGCGCACACGAGAGCGTCCCTGGGAGGGGGAGCGGCGGCCAAAGACCACCACACAGCCGAGAATGAGAACCGCGAGAACCACGACGCCATTCATGGCAAGGAGCGCGATGAGGACGGGCTTCGATACGGTGATCCCGTTGCTGGTGGTGCCAGTGGCGCTTGCGTTATCCGCGAGAAGGTCGTTGGCGGCAGGGGCAGCGGGGGCAGCGGCCGCGAGGCTAAATGCGATGTCAACAGTGTGTGGAAGATAGAATAATGCCTGACTGACTCCGATGAGCTGTAGCCAGCCTTCTGGTTGGTGCTGATGCAGGTTCAGCATTGGATGTGGCAATCAATATGGGATTTGACTGACCTGGAGGAGGACGAGGACGAAGAAGAGCTCGAATTGACCTTTGTGGGGCAAGATTTCGATCCCGACTTGAAGGCACCATGCGACTGCCGCAAGAGTCAGAGGCAATCAAATTCGGCGTTGAAGGACCTACCGTCTCGTAAAGGCAGGTCGATGCATCCTCATACACACAGCCCAAGGCGCTTGCGTCGGTGGTGCTCAAGGAGTAGCCGATCAAGGCGGATGACTGGACGTTGACGGAGGCGCAGACGAACGCAGAGCTATTACAATTCGAGGTAAGATAACACTGTGGTGAGTTCTCGGACGGAAAGTCACTCACACACTGATCCGGCTCTTGCTGGTTGAATCCGGGCAGTACTGCGAGCCCTTCCACCTGCTGCCGTCCTGGAAAGAAATCTTATGAAAGGCACTTGACGAACAGGCAAAATTACTGACGTGACGGTTGTAGTAGCACGTCTCCTCGTCAGTGAAGATACACTCGACGATGGTCTCGTTGAAGCTGGTGGATTCCTTGAGCCAATGTCCGAGGTGGGTGGTGGTGTCAATGTTCTCGTTGAATGCGACACATGTGCTGCGGCGGAGTGAGTACTCGAGCCCGGTGAGCGGAAGAGGAGAGTACGTACACTGTCTCCTCGGAGCTTGAGCTGGCAGGTGCCGCAGCCGCGTCACTGGCATAGGAAGGAGAACCACCGTAGTGAGAGCTACTGCTGCAGAGGATTCAACATTGCAGGAAAGAATTAACTAAGAATATGAGTGACCTGGAGGAGGACGAGGACGAAGAAGAGCTCGAGGTGACCGTTGTGGGGCAATATTTCGATCCTGACTTGAAGGCACCGTGCGACTGCCACAAAATTCAGAGGCAATCAGAGTCGGCGTTGAAGGACCTACAGTCTCGTAAAGGCAAGTCGATGCATCCTCATACACACAGCCCAAGGCGCTTGCGTCGGTGGTGCTCAAGGAGTAGCCGATCAACGCGGATGACTGGATGTTAACCGAGGCGCAGACGAACGCAGAGCTATTACAATTCGAGGTAAGATAACACTGTTGTGATTTCTCAGACGGAAAGTCACTCACACACTGATCTGGCTCTTGCTGGCTGAATGTGGACAGTACTGCGAACCCTTCCACCTGCTTCCGTCCTAGAACAAACGTCATCCAAATATACTTGACAAGTACGGGAAGGCTGACGTGACGGTTGTAATAGCACGACTCTGAGTCGGTGAAGATACACTCGACGATGGTCTCGTTGAAGCTGGTGGATTCCTTGAGCCAATGTCCGAGGTGGGTGGTCGTATCAATGTTCTCGTTGAATGCGACACATGCGCTGCGGCGGAGTGAGTACTTGAGTCCGGTGAGTGGAAGAGGAGGGTACGTACACTGTCTCCTCGGAGCTTGAGCTCGCAGGTGCCGCAGCCGCCGCCGCGTAAGAGGAGGAACCACCATACTGAGAGCTGCTGCTGATTCGAGTCAACATTGCATGCGGAAAGTAAAAGAATGGCTAGTTTCGACAGACCTAGACGAGGACGAGGACGACGAAGAAGAGCTGGAAGTGACCGTTTTAGGGCACGAACTCCCTCCCGACTTGAAGGTACCGCGGGACTGCCGGACGAGTCAGATGAGGTCATAATTGGAATTGTCGATCCGACTCACCGTCTCGTACAGGCACGTCGAGGCATCAGCATACACGCACCCCAAGGCACTCTCGTCGGTCGTGCTCACGGAATGGCCAATTAATGTGGATGACTGGACGTTGACGGAGGCACAAACGAATGCGGAGCTGTTAACCTTTGATGTCAGATGTATCTGCCTTTCGAACTCGGGTCACTGACACGGTGACCTGAGTCTTGCTGATGGAGTCCGGGCAGTACTGAGAGCCCTTCCACCTGCTTCCGTCCTGAGAGAAATATCATGGAATGAACTCGCGCAATATAGAACTACTGACGTGACGGTTATAGTAACACTCGGCTTCGTCAGTGAAAATGCACTCGACGATGGTCTCATTGAAGTCGGTGGAAGTCTTGAGCCAGTGTCCGATCTTGGTGGTCGTGTCGATATTCTCGTTGAACGCGACACACGTGCTGTGGTGGCGCGTTAACATCAATCAGACTGTGTGGACGGGAAGGAGGGTACGCACAGGGTCTCGGAGTTTGAGCTACTGGACGATCCACCGTAGCCACCATACGACGAGGAATAAGGGGAAGGCTTGGCAAGCACCCCAGTGAAGGCACTTGCGCCAAGCAAGAGAAGTGAAAAACGCGACATCCAATTCTTGAGAAAAGAAAAGACACAAAGAGGGGGAAGAGAAGTAGAATGAGGAAGGCTCAGGGAACCTACCGCATTTAAATGGTTGAAGCTACTCCAGAAATATCATAATACCGCCCCGTAGAGCCCGATAAAGGCTAGTCATTACCCGGGGTTCCGCCCTTTCCCCGAGCCCCACACGGAGATGTGGGCACGTCGGGCCTCTTCGGGCCTCTTCGTGTCGCAACAGGCTCGGAGTCTTCAGACTTTCTGGAGGTCGCGGCGACGGATCTCTGAATATTGAAGCAGTGACCATTTGTGGCGTCGGTGGTCAGGTGTCGGCGAATCCAGTGTCCGGGGGAGGGGGCTGTAATGACTGTGTGCGTGCTGTCCATTTGATCGACCATATCCCGTGTGTGAACTAGATTACTGCGGTTCCTCTGTAAAGTTGGAGCGCACATTCAGGGCCAACAAACAAGGAGGCGAGAAAATTTTGGGCCGAGCGCCCAAAAATATCGCTAAATTGGCGTGAACGTGCCTTCGACAACCAGATACGGGTGAAGCACCATCGAACAAACGTCGGCGATTTAAAAAAAGAGGAATCACCGGTGGGATGCGAGACATGGCTGTTCAAGGATGTAACTGTTTTCGTCTTGAACCTTGAATCCTGAACTTGCAAGAAAAGGAGTTGTGTTAGCAACTCTCGCTGGGCGAAATGGTTTGAGAGGCACCATGAACAGCGTCTTGTCAGCGCTTTGTGAGACAATCCTGAGTTCCCGTGAAATGCACCGCACCGCAATCGCTGGCAAAGGAAAGAAAACAGAAGACGCCGTGATCCCGGTCTGAATCGCGATCCAGCAGTCCCAAACCTGTAGCTGTTAGCCAGATCGTGAAGCCACATGAAGAACATTGGTAAGGTAGATACCGCGCGACTGTTTTAGCCTGTTGCCTATCGACAGACGGAGTCACAGCGGATTCCAGACTTTTCAATCGAGCGGCTTCCGCTGAGAGAATTGGTGGGGCAAGGCACCATTGGATTTCTTTCATGTTAAACCGCCGCTATTCCAACGTCATTCGACAAATCCGGCAGCCAGAGGAGCACAATTGCAAGTCGAGCGCGGAAAACTGAAAGAAGCGGAAGAAATGAAGATTGATCGGGCACGGGATCTCAGGACAAGCCGGAAGGAATGATCCCCGGGACTTGATCGGAACTCGGAAAAAAGAAACCGCCCATTTGTAGTGTTGCATCAACCGGCGATTTGAACCTCGTGTCAAAACAGCGGGCGGGGAGATGCTTTTCAAAATTTTGAAACTTGTCGAACACGAGATTCACACGAAATAATCGAGGACATTGCAGCGGTTATAGCAAGTTCAGTTTTCACCGGAAGTTGAACGGCTCACCTCCCCTACCTTCTGGGAAAAAGGAAACATAATTATGCAAGCCAAAAATCCATAAAGTGGGAAGAAATTATCAATATCGTGGACTGAAATCGAGCTGCCGCAACTCAAACGTGGATCCGCGCTATGTCACAGATACAGCAAGTCCACGAGGGCCATAAAGCCCGTCGGCGTATGAAAAATAAGTGCGCGAGCTGAGAGTTAATGGCCGATGCGCAGACAATCCGCTTGGGGTTGAAACCTGACTCATTCGAGCGTTGGATGTGAATACCGGCAAAACAGATACGTTGTTTCTTCGTACAGGTAGATACAGAAAATATATTCTCCAATAGGTTGCATATCGGTCAGCCATAGCTAGAGTGCATCCTGCGTAAGCTATAGGTTGGTCCTCAACCTAAACTTCTCAACGACCACCCTCGAGAAAGGCAGTCGGTGTTCAACGCTGCTGGGCATGCTTTGTGTAACGGAGAAAAATTGAAGGAGCGAATTACCATTGTGAATCCACTTGAATGGCATGAATTGCAGACTCCAAGCCCGCCTCACAGCTATCCCCCGCTTTTCCCGGTGTCAATGGGGATGCCTCTTCAACCGGGCTCCCCGGGCACACGGCTATTCACCTTCGCCCTTTACGCGCTTCAGCAGTTACGCTTAGCCGGGCCCATCTAGTACCCATGGGATCCTAATTCGCCTTGCCCGACGAATAGCTATTTTCTTCCGGTTTGTGAGCCAAGTGATGCCATCACGGCAAAGTCCATCGGTCACACAGCCTTCGCCCACTCGGTGAATTTCGCATCCACCCCTGAGCCTTTTTGGGAAGTCCTTCCCGTTTGGGTTCAGCCGGCCGGAAGTTGGCATCAGCGGCAATTGTGGCTGACAAACGCCAAGCCCATCACGTATCTTCCTCCCTCGCGATACGCGTCCACCGTGCTCTTTCCCAACCATGCCACAACTACAATTGACACCAAGACTCGACACTGTAAGACCACAATGACGCTTGTGCCCACACTCCTCAAGATGAGGCGCAAACTGCTGCACGAGGCCGTACTGCTTCGAGACAGGCCGCAGGCGCCGACCAGTCCTCCCTGTACACCTTCTGTACTCGCCGCCTGATTCTTCGACTCCTACGGAATCGCGGCCTCTCCTCCCGCTGCCTCGACCTCACGCCGATCTTGTTTGGCCCCGGGCCCACGATGCCCTGTCCTACGCGCACCGGCTCTCTGGCCCCAACAATTCGCCCCCACGATGCTACTGCTGCACCGCATCCTCCTCCTCCAGTCCCGTCTGCGTCCTCAGAGCGCCTCCAGCGATGCACCTTGCTTCTGCCACTTCCTAGACGACACCAACTTTAATTCCCCGTTAGGCTTTGCCCTGGACGCCGTCCCAATTTGAGTTCCCACCTCAACGATTACCCCGATGAGCACGAAGTCAAAGAGCAGGAGGCGCCTTAACCTGCGCAAGCCCACTGCGTGCGTGGACGAGATGATGTGCGAGCCCCGTTTCGCGATTTCGAGGCTGCTACTCACCGCCCAAGCGTCTACGAGGCGCACCGCGTCGCTTGGCTCTTTGGCTCGCTGCACTGACACACCTGCCCACCTCGCCCACGGTGTCTCAAGAAGCTCGTGCCCTCGCTGCCGTCGCTTCTGCCTCGTCGCCCTCGTCCACCGCTCGTCGCCCTCGTCCACCGCTCGTCGCCGCCCTGTCCATCCCCTTGACGAGTGCCATGTGCGTAAGAAGAGCAGCCCACGCAGCGAGTACAGCGACGATAACGAGGCCCAGATTGTCAACAAGCGTCGTGTGATTAAGCTTCAGCCGCTCCCGCCTCGCGCCCGTCGCCAGCGGCTCGTGCCTCACGCCCATCGTTTGTACTAATTTCGCTGAACGCCGCGAGCGGGTCGACGAGCATCTATATCCACTGTACCTTGCCCGCTTTAGCTATATCATGTAACCCATGGTGTACACAAAAACGAAGATTGTCTTCTGTCTTTTCTGAAGGTTTTCTGGAAAGTGAGCGAGCTTCTACTCGCACGAGTACTGGACTTCGTTTTGCACGCTTTGGTGTAATTTCAAATAGAGGCGGCTCCTCGGCCCAATTTCACTGCCGGTTTTCGGCCGGCCCAACCCAAACGGGAAGGACTTCCCAAAAAGGCCTAGGGGTGGATGCAAAATTTTTGCAACTGCCTTCGCCCAGCCCTACCTTTTACCACGACACTGACTCGGATGCACACCAGCCATCTGGTTAATCGTTCCAAGCATTCTCAATCGGCCGGAAATCGCTATTTGCCTGGCTCCATCAGCTCAACAATGCTCGACCTGGCGGCCGCCAGAACTCATGGAAGTCAGCTTCTCATTTCTCGACAAAGAGGAACTCTGGGCAGTCGTCCGCGTTTGTCGAGTCCTTCGACAGCTAGCTCTCATTCTACTGTTGCAACGACACGGAATTGCCACGTCTCAAATTCATTCGGGCGTAGTACAGGTTCCCAAGGACAACTGCTTTCTCATCCCAATGATTTCACGCATCCACCGCATCAAGAAGCTCACCATCCTGGAGGAAACCAGTTTGAAGTGGTGGACCACTTCCCTCCGTAATCTCCCCGATATTCTAGGTGCGATCCCTAGGATCCCAGAAGTCGTAATACGCGGTCCAACTGACGCAGGCGGAGACCTCGGGGTGGCAAGATTGCTAACGACGTTATCGCGCGGCGGCATGGACCCTGTCGTTCTCGTAGGGCATAATATCGTGCGGGTATCCCACTTTCGTCGCCTGCCTCCCATCGAAGGATGGCAGACCACCGAAATCCCTGCTCCGAAGCTATCTTCGTTGACTGCCCGCGGCTTTCTTTTCGGCCTCCTGTCTTGCATCCCACTTGTGGCGGGATATTTCGTCTCCTTCATCATCAACGCCTATCGCTTTTTTGTCTGGTTGTTCCAGTGTGCATTTCGAGTCGGAGAATGGAACCAGACCCTCCGCATCCAACGTGCCTTGGGCTCGATGGGCGGCAACTCCTTGCGCGTCGAGACAGTGTGTGGCGATGGGTTTCATCCGTTCATCATGGCAACATTCTCCATTAGGTCCGGGCAATTGTACATTCCCCGCTTACCCGGTCTCTCCGCCCCCCAGTCCGCCGCCTTTTTCGCCTCCCTCGATCTCAAGGATGACTTACGCGTCCTCACGATCGGGGAAAGGTGCGCCATGAGCCTACCCACCCTGCGGGACATTGTCGTTCGACATCGATCTCTCCGCGGGCTCTGCCTCGACCCAGGCGCCATCCACTCCAAGTCTCTTGCGGCTGTGCTGGAGCCGCAAGTGCTTTCTAAGCGCATAACCTACCTCTCTCTCGATGCTGCATACATCCCGTACATCCTCCCCAACGCGCCAGTCGTGCACCTCACGATCTCTTCGTCCCACAATGCCCACCAGCTTGCGCGTGCCTTTGCCACCATCGCGTCTTTGCCCATCGACACGCCCCTACGCACATTAACAATGTTCCTTCTCTGTCCCTGGCGCCTGCACTCCGAGGTCCACGGAAACGCACCCATGCACGGGATCACGCACATTATCCTCTTCGCGAACCGCATGATATACAGCGAGGCGGATGCACGCGGCTTTCCGCGCTGGCTTACGCGCTTTCCTGCGCTTGTACGCGTGCAAGTAAATGGGCGCTGGGTTCCTCCCGGGAAGCGAGAATCACTTCTACGCGCAATAACAGACGCCCGTGAGGCTATGAATGCTGGTCCATGGGAGGGCGTAGAGTTTGGTGAATGACGGTTGCGAAGGGAACCACATCGGAAATTCATTTTCCGTCACACTCGTTTTGAACGCATCTGCGTGCGCCGATTGTCCACGAAAGCCTCACCGTAGGCGCCCAAGGTCGTCCACTTTCATGTCGATGACGATGGTGTAACTGACGAATTCGCCCTACCAGTACTGTGACCAATCCCGTTGGCCAACTTCTTGTACAGTCTTCTAGTGTCTGCTGTATCCATGTTTCCGCCGTGCTTTCGTTTCCCCCTGAGTCAAAGCATCCCAATGAACAAGAGAGCCAAGACTAGGGCTGCACAATGTCAAGGTATTTTTTTCGAACGGACAGGACAAAACATCTGGGGGCAGTAGTCGAGGCCGAGGGAGAGCGACACCCACGTTGCGAACAAGATAGTGGGGCCGACGATGCAATTTGATTCCGTGGTGCTGTGTCATATCGCGTTGAATGTCGGGTAACCACACCGTTGCCACACCGTCGACTATTGACAGATAGCCGCCTGGTTGGCTTTGGGTTTATTTTTGGGACATCGACAGCTAGTCTTAGCTTGGGCCAAGCCTGACACTGTGAAGATGGAGCGATGCGAAGGTGTCCCAGGAATTTTTAATTGCTGGCGACTCGGCCGCGACTGAGCCTCGGACGCTGTAACTGGATGAGCTCCAATTCAATTGCTTGTTCTCAAGATCTGTGATGTGCCACGTTTGGTCAATGAATTGAATTACTGCATATGTATTACCCATCCATATACTAGTACATCTTGATCGTCGCTAGTATATCGGTTCTGTTACAGAGATTATTACCCATCCCTGTGAGGAAGTTTGTGTGGCCATCCACCCACATCCGTCTCTCCCCTCACCCCCATGTTTGGACTCAGCAAAACCATCACCGAAAGCGATCTCGTCGACCTGCATGGCAAGGTCGCGATCGTAACTGGTGGAAAGTAAGTTGGGTTCTATGAATCAATTGCAGAGGATTTGCACTGACCATTCAGCACCGGAATCGGATGGGCGACAATCCAGTTCCTGGCGAGGAAGGGCGCAAAGGTATGTCTGCGTGGCGCGCGGCGCATCACTCTTTCGTTTTGGACAGATGGATAATCGAGCAACTGACTAGGTTTATATGGGCGCACGAGACGAAGGGCGCGCGCGCGCGGCGATAAAAGAGCTCGAAGCTGAGAACTTAAATGACGGGAGCGTTCACTTTCTTAAGCTTGACCTTTCGGACCCGCGCAATGCACGCGCTACTGCGAGAGAGTTTCTGGACAAGGAGGATCGCCTGGATATATTGGGTTCGTTCTTTTCGTTCGTCGTGTTCATTATCGCAGGTGTTGGCTGAGACTTTCAGTTAATAATGGAGCGTCGTAAGTTCTTGCAGAACTACTACATATCTCGTGAAAAGAATTCTTCAGTGGCTCCCTGGGCCCTCGCGTACTGACCGAAGACGGAATACTGGATATAATGGTCACGAAGTGGGTTCGTTTTTATCGCATATGTTCCCCCTATTCTCTGCAGCGGCTAACCACGCACTGCGTAGCCACTTTAGTCACTTTGTCCTCACCGACGCACTCCTTCCACTGCTCAAACAAACGTCGAAGAAAAGCACCTCCTCAGACGTGCGGATAGTCAATGTGCGTTCGGCATAGATACCTCTCGTTGGGTTCTAACATCAGCGCCAGGTTTCTTCGGTCATGCATTCGGATGCCAAGTTGAAGCCTGAGACATTCGCCACGAAGGAGGCATTCAACAAGACCTACGGTGAAGCACCCACTGAACTTCTGACAACGTACGGTACGCCACTAACATCATTCGTCCCATACATTTATACATCTCCGCGCAGCCAACACAAAGCTTGCGAACATCCTCCACGCAAAAGCTCTCCAGCGCCGCCTCTCCGCCGAATCCATCCCGATTACCGTCATCTCACTACACCCCGGCGCGATCAAAACCAGCGGCTTGAACACGTATTTCTCTTCAATTCCATACTACGGCTGGCTCCTCACGGGTCTTGTGGCGCCGCTCTTTTTTGGGACACGGCGCGAGGGCGCGATGACTTCGGCATTTGCGGCGGCCGGGAAGGAGGTAGCGAGAGAGCGAGAGAAGTATAAGGGCGCGTACCTCGTGCGTACTGCGGCCATTGCGGTGCCATCCAGCTTTGCAAGGGATGAGCGCCTCCAGGAGGAGCTTTATGAGACAAGCCAGAGGTTGATGATGGAGTTGGACTGGTGAAGAGACTCGGTTTAAATTTTGGTCCGGAGTGTATTCTTTGTTCGATGCGCATGACGCGCTAGCATGTACTTAATTTTGAATTGCCTCTCTGTATCTCGCTTTCGAGAAAGCTGATTGAACGCGGGACTCCAGCTCCGGGTCCTATCCAAGCGAATAATAATCAATTAAACAGCAAGATGATTTAAATAATGCTCTACCAAAGATGGCGAGTTCTCCTAATGCCGAATTCCATTACATGTATGCCGGGAGAGTATATCACTATTCCCTCCGCCCTTGGGGACCCTGCAATCTTGAACGTCCCCAAAAATTTAACCCACAAAATCGGGTTCATCCTAAAATCGAAGGTCCTGGCCCGCCTGTCCCACCCTTGGCGTTAGGATAATACACGCCTTCATGTCCGGCATCCCGCCCGTGCTGAAGGTGGTCGGCTTCGGAGCCTCCTTCGCCCCATTCGCAAGGCTCATGTCGTAGTTCAGATGAGAAAGTATGATCTTCAACTCCATCGACGCGCTAACATTTTTGTTTTCAGTCAGCCACACATCTCTCTTCGAAACAACAGACCCACAAGAATCGGCCCGGACACGCATGCCTCCCCAAACCACCCTTCTCGGTAGTGGTGAATCTGTACTTCACATCACTGTCCTCTGACTCTCGGAGATTCGAGAAGCGGAAACAGTCAAACTTGTACGGCTCAGGGTATATTTTGTCGTCGAAGTGAATGGGTTTGAGAGGAACAGCCATCTACCATCGCCGCGGGTTTGATGGTCAGACGACCGAGACCAACGGGGGAGAGGGAACAGAAACGCTCAGCCTCTCGGAGGGTCGAGTCCAATTTGCGCATTTGGCGAGTGAAGCTTTGTTGTAGCCGCCTTCGGATTCCACAGCTTCGATGATTTCGTGGCGGACGTCATCGAGTTCGCCTTCAGAAAGGGTGGCTAGGTGAAAGACCGCGTGAGTTCCGAAGATGGAACTGCTCAGGCGCCGAGCTTACTCGAAGTCTTAGGAACCCATAATAAATTCTTACGTTGTGTGTATGGATCCAAAGTTGAGGTTTAGGATACGTATTGCCAAGAGCTCCGGGTTCGCGATTTCCTCAGGCGGAGCGTGGTTGATCAGAAAGTCGGCGACCGTTGTTTGGAGGAGACTTTGAGAGAAATTCCTAGGAACCTCATCAAGTACTGACCGGACTTTTGTGTCTATGCGCTCTCTCGGCAAGGAGCGACTTCAAGTGCGGTACGATGGCTCTGGTAGGCTCTTTGGGACCGCCAAACGCAGACGTAGCCAAGAAATAGAGCGGGCTATGTGTCGGATTCCCAAAACGGACGCAACAGCGCTGGAGAACGTTCAGAATCGTATCGTGTCAAGATTTTGGGAAACACGCAAGCACTCGAGCGTGGAGTCTGTTCTATATTTTGGGTTGTGTTGAGGAAGTATACAACATGGACGCACACGAGGGTTTCGGCGAACCGGATTACATCATTTAAAAATTGTCCTTTGCGACAGAGGGACGTACCCAGCTTGGTACGGTTACTGATTCGAGCAACCAGGTGGGTCGTGGTTTGGAACAGTGGACAGTTACAGATTCTGCGAGTGAATTTTCAGCCCGACTGTTAGTGAACAAAAGACGTGGCCCACTTTCGCCTGAAGGGAGTGCCAAGGCTTCAGACATTGAAAGATGCGTTTCCTCGAGGCTCGAGAACTTCTGGAATGAACGAAGCAATGACTCGAGTTATGTCGGTTCGGGTTACTGCCGCTTGATAAGGGAGCGCTTGCTGCCTGGGGTTCATAGTGTGCTTCAATTGAAGAATCTGACAAGAGACTCTAACAGCTTGAATTAATCCTACCTCGTTGACAGAAATTGGTTGATTGATTGGAGATGACGCAGGGAAGTCAATCACAACATTATCATTTCACCCCAGACCAAAAACTCACAATTGTATCGTCGCTTACTTTGATTAACCCCACATTTTCCACTCCCACCACGACCAGCGACCCGCCCATCGTCGGCACCACGAAGGTTTTGCTACCGTAGTTATTCAGCCCCTCATCGATCAGGTCCGCGAACGACGTGATAGATTTGAGAGCAGCTTGAATGAATCCCAGAAGACCGCTGCGACCAACCCGGGGCAAGCCAGTTCGGTTGTAGGTCAAATAAAAGACAAAAGCAATGAAAATGACCGGAACTGCGACCAAGGTTGCGAACTGCATCGTGGTGAGACAATAGGGCAGAACTTATGTAAGCCAACAAGATGTCCAGTATCATCGGGAAGACAGATATGCCGTCAGCTGTCTGGCGCCCTGGCAGCCCAGGCACATTCGGAACCAAGTTCGGAACCCATCCGGATGGTTACCCTGGGATTGCGATGGGATCAGAGCTCTATGATGCCATCACTTACCACTGAACTGGCTGGTTGAGAGCCTAATGATCCTGTATCATAACATATCTCACCCTCACCCACCATGGTCCTCTTGAAGCTCGCCTTGTCCGTCGCCGGGACGCTCAGCATCTATGCGCTCTACTCCCTCGTCCGCACATTCTACACCGAGCGCACCTCCCCTATGCAGTCGCTCCCTGGCCCCAAGTCAAGCAACTGGCTGCTTGGGAACCTCCAAGAGGTCATGCCCGACCAGGTTCGCGCCCTGGACTACCTCCCGCAAGTAAAATGGACGCGAGAGCATGGGCGCACGATTCGATTCAACAGCTTTTTCGGTGTGGGTTGCCAGAGCACAAGAATTGAATGAGCTGCTGAATCTATCGCGGGCGGCAGTTTGGCCAGATGTTTACACTAGACCCAAAGGCGCTGCACCACGTCCTATCAAATACGTACATCTATCAAAAGTCCGAGATCTCGCGATATATTCTTGGAAAGATTATTGGACCAGGTGCGTATTCTATTGTTATTTCGGTCTGCTGGATCTTCCCGATCTCTCGTCATTAGGAATTCTTCTCGTCGAAGAGGATGTGCACAAGAAGCAGGTATGTGTCATGTTGGTTACATCCGCTGCCGCCCTAACCTGCCTCAATAATGTTATGCTAATTTAATCTCAGCGCAAGATCATGGTATGAATCTGAATTTTGTCGTAAACGATGTGATAGCATGCCTCTTCAGAACCCGGCCTTTGGACCGGCGCAAGTACGCGATCTTACAGACATCTTCTTGGAGAAGTCCCTCGAGGTATGGTGTTCTTCATATCTAACTCCTATTTCCGCATTAATTGTGCAGTTACGCGATGTGTGGTCCACAGAGGCAACCAGCGCCGGGGGCGTGGCACGCGTCAATGTGATTCCGTGGCTTGATAAAGCCACGTTGGACATCATCGGCCTGGCGGGCTTCAACCACAAGTTCAATGCGCTTGGCGCCAGCGGCGCTGTGCGCGACGAACTCGACGAGGCCCTGGCGACTGCGCTCGCGTCCGTCGGACTCATGACCATCCTCAAAGGACTCATCCCTGTCCTCCGGCCCATTGTGCGTATGCGTTCTTTTTTTCCCTCGCGTTGACAGTGATATGAATCCCGAGTACAGCCCACACCGGTCGACAGGATCATCCAGCATTCCCAAGCCGTCATGACGCGGATCTCCCGCGCACTACTCGAGAACAGCAAAAAGGAGATGGTGGATAGTGGCGTCTTTGGCGCCGATGCCGGGGGTGGCCGCGATCTGCTCTCGCTTCTCGTGCGCGCAAACACGGCGAAGGACCTTCCGGAGACCCAGCGTCTATCCGACGAGGACGTTCTTGCGCGTGCGTACGCGTCTCTTCTTCGCAGCACACGCCTTCGCTAATTGCGTGCGTGTATTCGTATTTGCAGAGGTCTCCAATTTCCTCGTAGCAGGTGAAATATCTCTATTTTACCCCATAATAAACGAATGACTAACCGTGTCGAAACAGGGCACGAGACGATCGCCAGCGGTGCCGCTTGGGCGCTATTTGCACTCGCCAAGAGTAGCATCGCGCAGAGTCGCCTGCGCACCGAGCTCCTCGATGTTGCCACTGACACTCCGACAATGGACGAAATCAATGCGCTAGAGTACCTTGACTGGGTCGTACGCGAGACGTTGCGTCTGCACGCCCCTGTTATGCAATCCGGTGTGTATTCATTCGCGTATCCGCGTACTTGATGTTCGAGACGCTGATTCGAGCCGTCGGGATAGCCCGCGTGGCGATGTGCGACGATGTTATCCCATTGAGCACACCATACGTGGACGTGAACGGAGTGACACAAACAAGCTTCCGGTGCGCGGTTCGCTCCGTTCACTGCTTACGAAGGTAACTCGACTCTTGGACAGGATAATTAAGGACCAGCCTGTTGTGATACCCATCCTGCAACTCAACTGCGACGAGGAAATCTGGGGCCCTGACGCGCTTGAATTCCGGTGCGCAGCGCTCCATCCACCATATAACACCATCTGATCTCTACCGCCCCTGCAGACCGGAACGCTGGGAGACGAGCCCCGCGCCGACATCGCTTCCAGGGGTGTGGGGCGACGTGCTGACGTTCTTGGGTGGACCACGCGCGTGCATTGGGCGCGTTTTATTGGTTTTTATTGGACCTAGCCGTTGACGTCTTCATTCCAGATACCGCTTTGCGCTCGTTGAGTGCGTCAAATTCTTTTCATTTCTACATATTTTTTTCTTTACTAACGCGGAGATGTATTTCTCAGAATGAAAGCGCTCCTCTTCACGCTTGTGCGCGGCTTGGAGTTTGAACTGGGTGTCCCGACCGCGGACGTCGGCGCACAAGCGACGGTGCTCGTGCAACGTCCGATTGTGCTGAGCGATGTGAAGGCGGGGAACCAGCTGCCACTGCTCGTGAAGCCGTTTGTGCGCTCGTAGATACGGATTCGGATTGCGGGCTGGAGACTACAGTTAATGATGTAATATTGTTTCAATCCAAATGGCTATCCTGGCTGTGAGTAATTTTTGTGTGGCGCAAATTATGGGAGCCTGTCGGCTACCAATCCTGAACGATGCATGTCATTTCGCCATGAATTTCCGTTCAGACCACAATCAGCCCTGTTCATTATCACGCGATTGTGTTCATTGTAATATCTTTCAAACTGAGCAATTGAAGGTTGATTTTTCAGCTTGAACGCCTATCATTTTGTTGTGATACTCCTTTGATGGATGATTGACTGTATCTTTCATCACGCGAATTATGTGAATGAGAAGGGGCTAGCTTTCTTATCCAACTGTGATATTGTTCAAACTGAGTTCGGCTCTCAACCGTGCACGGCATTCAATGGCAGCATTTCGTGGTGACGCTTCTACGGAAACCCTTTGGTCGAGACAGCGTGGTTGGTGGTTCTTCCCACGCACGCTCGCACTGGTGCGACATTCTATGTTGCCATCTTGTTTCCATCTGATACTAAACGACTGAATACTTTGTACTTGGATACAGCTGGACAATAATACTGTCCAATAGTACAGCTGGACAATAATACTGTCCAATATGACAATCGCCTAGTTGCGGAACAGTTACGGATATCCACAGCGCCCCTGAGCGGCACCAGTATCAAGGATTGTTACCAATTCATGGTTTCAACTTGGTTGTCATATTTACAGACTGATATTCGGAGTTAGTAATCAATCCCTGCAGAAGATGGGAAAGCACCATGGAATGAACATGGAGACTGCAGAGGCCCAAAGATCACTCACGTTTTAAACCGGAAGAGACACGCGGAAATCATGATTGTAAGCCTGTGTTACGCCACTGCTAAGTAGGATAGATAGCATATTACACGACGAACGCGGAGGGGTTTGTTCCCAGTGTACAAAGCAAGCTAAATTACGCATATCAATATATTCGCAAGCGCCATCGTGCTGTTTGTGGGTACCGGGGTTACAAGCGATACGTTATTTTAGCCAAATATTCCACTCCGTTTGACCAATGGCGAGTTGCGACAATATATTGTCATTCTTGAGTCCAACTCCCCGGATCAACTCTCAATATTCAGATCTATGACTCAACCACGGAACTCTCGCCGGTCTATTCCAAGTCATTGAACAACAGTCATTGAGGTTGATCCGGCCACCTCCCGCAAAATTCAAACTCGATGCGGGCCGCCCCGTTTGAACGGCGTTGGCCCCCGTCATTTGGTGCAATCCGAATCCATGGGTCGACAGCATGCCCGGAGTAATATTCCCATTTCTTCGGGGAAAGGTGCACTTGAGCCGTGTAATCCTTACATATGAAAATAGGATGAAAATGTTTCCGGTACCAACCATCGCATCAAAATTAAGGTGGAGATATTTTCACGAGCTCGGGAAATTGAAATTAAATCCAACGGACTCCGGCGGATGGCGCCGGCTAATTAAACCCCATCCTCTGTGTCTTCAGGAACTTTCTCAGAGACGCCTCGAAGGTCGATGCCATCTACAACACGTACTTAAGCGGATACGGGGTTCCGTGTAAGAATGTTCAGTGTTCGTTATGGCATTTCGCAACACTTCCCTCCACAAGTTCACGAGCGCGGATCTTGTCACGCATGCCATCTCAGATCTCAGCTGAGCGAGAGCCCCTTCTGTGTACCTGGGTACTACTGGTATGCATTGCACTGCCGATATATAAGGGCTCCTGTCAACCTCAATCCACCCCATTTACCTCCGTACATTCAGCATGATTGATTACCTTCCTTCTTCGATTCTCTATCGAATCGCGCTCGTTCCTGTGGTTCTACTCGGTTTTTTGGCCTCCTTCTTTGTCTTTCTTTTCATTGTTGCGAGCGTGAAAGCGCACACTGAACATTCCCGGGTCCCCGCAAACCTTCCCTGGGTGGGCCAGAAGGAAACAGATTATTTCTTCGCATCCTTAAAGGCCGACTGGCGTGGACTATGGAGCTCATTAGCCCTGTACCTGGAAGGGTACGGCAAGGTATTTTATCCCTCACACCGTGGTGCTGCGTCTCACCTACCCATACCAGTTCACCAAGTCTGATATTATCCATGTGGTTCCTACGTGGGGTCCGCAATATTTGCACCTCCCCTTCTTATCGTTCCAGCTCATCATTCCAATTAGCTCGCGGTCCGCAAATCATGCTTCCGACATCAATGGCGCATTGGCTCGCTCACATGCCGGATGAAGTCTTGAACGCCAAGAATTGCACTTTTTATAACGGTACGTCGTTTTCGCCGTTTTTCGCCTCACAGCCCATTCAATTGCATGCCAGTTCAGTTCAAGCATACTGTAGCGCACCCCGAAATTTACAACAACGATATTCTCGATCTCATCATTCGGCGCGAGCTCACGCGCAGCGCGGGAACTCTCAATGATGACCTATTGGAAGACGTCGACGCCGCGCTTGCGCACTTGGGCGGCACAGACGGGGAGTGGAGAACCCCAATTATTCACCACAACATTAGTCGCGTCGTGGCACGCGTTACGAATCGCACTTTTGTGGGGAAAGAACTATGTGAGTGAATTCTCAACTCCAAATTTCGCGCCGACTTAGTTGGTGTACCTAGGTGCAATTGATGAGTATCTGGACTCTGCCAACGACTTTGCCTCGGCTGTTGGCGTCAGTGGTATACTACTGCACTTCTTCCCCAAGTTTATGCGGCCGTGAGTCCCTGTCGTATGTTCCACCGTCCCCTTGTCTCTGATGCTCTTCTCTTCTTCAGTGCAGTTGCTTGGATCCTCACTATTCCGAACCGTCGTGCTTCGAGAATATCGATGAAATATTTACAACCTCTCGTTAAGCAGCGTATTGTGGACATGAAGGCCAAAGCGGCCGATCCCACATATCCCTTCGAGGAGCCGGTGAGTTCCCGCAACGCACCATCAGCCAGCCAGATTGAACTCTTTCCCCTGTAGAATGACTTTGTCACCTGGATGGTCCGCGAATCCTTCAAACGCACCACTGAACCTGAGACTTCTGACTACGCCCTCGCCTACCGCTTTGTCCTCCTCAATTTCGCGGCAATCACCACAACAAGTGTCACCGTCACGAACTCGATCTTGGACATCTGGAGCTCGTCTCCCGAGCAGAACGTCGTGGAAATCCTTCGCGAAGAGGCTCAGCGCGTCTATGCGGAGAACAACGGTCAATGGACCAAGGCTGCGGTTGCCCAGCTCGTCCGCCTTGACAGCGCCATTCGCGAGAGCACGCGAGTATCGTGCATCGGCGGAGCCAGCATAGCGCGCAGGACCAAGTGCGATGTGACACTCCCCAACGGGATGGTCATCCCCAAGGTATTTAACCCTGGCTAGTGTCCGCCAACGCACCTGAATCGAGGCCCCAGGACAATTGCGTCGGAGTTTCGATGCACGGAATCCACTTCGACGAGGAGAACTACCCGTCGGCCCGTCAGTATGATGCTTTCCGGTTCTCGCGCCCGCGAGAGGAGGCCTCGGTGAGGTCGGAAAAGCCGCACATGAACGAGGATCTCGTCACCACGTCTGAGCGTTGGCTCTCTTTCGGCCATGGCATGCACGCCTGGTATGTTGGATCTTTGGCCCTTGAGTTAGTTTGGTTGCTGAACGTGTACCATTCCAGCTCCGGCAGATTCTTCGCCGCTAACAACGTCAAGCTCATTCTAGCGCACCTTCTGATCAACTACGAAATCCAGCCGTTTGCTGTGCGGCCGCCCAACCCCTTTTTCTCGGGTGCGTTTGCCGCAGTTCTTGGGTCTAATCTTGGTGCTGATGAAGATTTTAGACATGCAAGTGGTGCCGACGGACGCCCAGATGCTTATCCGGCGACGCATGAAGGCATAGACGCTGATAGAGGCAGTTTCCAATCTTTAACCGCGGCTGGACAGCGACAGAAATACTCTCAATCTTTTTATTGCCGGTAGATCCCGGAGTGTGTTCTTAAACTTGAAGTGTATTGCAAATAGACCAATAATTCAGTGCGGGCACCCACCAAATTGTATGGCTGGTTAGCGCGCAACCTAAGATCTTCAACGCCGCTGTGATAAAAGTCAGGTATGGCTTGGGACATAGGAAGCCGCGAGTGGAGTTCAAACACTGAACCGAGCGCGACTTGAGGAAAGACCTTGGCACGAGGCCATTGAGGGAAGTCCAGCAAAGAGATGTAAGTGACAGGTTGAAATGTCGGAAGGTACAGCCAAGATCCTGGCGGCTAAAAAGAATTAGAACTTGCGGTAAAACTTGTAAGACTCTCACCATTTAGTTTCCGTTTCAAGGTCTAAGTAAACCACAAGGAAAGGGCACCAAATAATTCTGAAACCCGCTTTAAACCATTTTCAAATGGTAATTGATCTGCAGCTGGCCCAACAACAGCAATAACAGTTGAAAATGGACCACTAACCTATTAGCGAATGATGGACATGCTTCCACACGGAGACATTTAAGCCGTTACATTTGACTCTGTTGATCGAAGCAATCGACACTTTCCGGTGGAAGAGAAACACACCTGATTTCCTCTTTCGGCCGGTCAAAGCGTAGAATATGTGTGGCTGTGCACACTCAAAATGTACAACTCTTCGTACAGCTACTATGAAACAGGGTAATAATAGTCCAAAATGTATTTATCGACTCTTTTTTCAAATTTCATGGCTCGCTGTGATATGGGACAGGCCAGTCATCGCGATGACCACCGGCGGATGAAAGAATTCGCTGTAATGGAATCAGAAGAAAATCAAGAAATATTACCAGAAGATCTGCATCCAAGAAATCTTATAGCGCCCCGCCCGTTCAGCTGCACTCGAATTTGAACTTGAGCCCCTCCTCGGCCAGTTCTGCCATCCTCTGCCGCACCCTGCGATGTACCGCGGCTGTAGACGCGTGGGCTTCCGTGCGCGAGGTCGATACCCTGCCTCGTGCAAACGGCGTCGTCTCCCAGCGCGACTCCACCATGCGCAGCATCACCGATTCAGAGAAATGCTGCCCCCTGTCACAGAGCACGAGTTCTTCGAGATTCGGCAGAACCGGATTGCGCTGGCCGTCGTATGTGAGGAAGCGGAGGAGTTCGTCAGTGGTCTGGAGGCTCATGCGGAGCTCGAGCAGGATGAGGGATGGCATCTCCCGCAGGAAAGTGGAAAGGCGTGGGAGGGTGAGGTGGACGAACACAAGAGTCAGCTTTTGAAGGAAGAAGGATGCATGTGCGTGAAGGCTGGCACGCATCGCGCAGCTCGAGCGACGCCAAACGAGGGAGGATCAGCCGGTCGAAGATCGAGACGTCGTCCACGTCTAATCCGTTCCAGTTCAGTGCAGTGAGGTGTGGCAGGCGCACACGCGGGATAGGCGGCATGGAGAATCCCATTTTATCATCCGTTGCGAAATCTAGGTGCTCAACCCGAGTGAACTGAGGGAGCAGATATGCGGTGTCGAAGACGCTGATCGCGACGAACCCAAGGTCGATGCGGGTCAAATTTCCCCAGGCCAGTGGGAAAATGCGAGAATCAAGGGTGGTGAAGCCACAGGTGTGGATACGGATACTCTGGAGTCGCGGCAAGTCTTCCAGGCAAGTCATTAGGCCGGCTATAGGCTCGAAAAGAGCCCCGCCATCCGACGGACCCGAAAAAACCGAGTATTCGCAAAAATACTCGTACCGCGACAAGCCACAGGAAGGATAGTATATGGTATCCGACTTGGCAATGATGGTCATGTTCAACTTCTCCAGCATCGGGAACGACCCAGCAGGCGCTTGAAGAAACCGATGGAAGTGAATTGCGGGAAGGTCAAGCGATAACTCGCGAATGCGGGACGCATGCGCAAGCAGAAGGTCTACGATGGGATTTTGTGGAAGGGGATAACAGCTGCGAACACCGATTGCAAGCGTGCGAGGGTGGCTCCGCGCCACCCATTGCTCGAAAAGGTTCTGAAGACGGCGATAATGTCGCTTGGCGTGGAAGTTCAGCGGTATGCGCGTCCAGAGCTCGCCGGTGCAGTGTGCGATGCTGCGCCAGCGACTGCAAACCTGGGACACTCGGAGCAGAACACGTAACGACGGTAAGGATTCCCCCATAGCATCATCGCGAAAATATACAAAGATCTTGGCGAATATTTCGAATGGAACAAACGGGATAGGGATTTTATCGCGGAACTCGGGCGGAGCGTGGCTTTTGAGGGGAAGAAGCCCTTCGCAGAATCGTCGAGCAGCCGACATGGCGTCCTGGTCCGTTCTCACTTTCGGTTTCAGGAATTCATATGGTGCGGTCGGCAGCAGCACTTCTTGTGCAAGAGAGTCGCGCACCCAGTCAAGGCAGACGACGAAGGGGCGGAACTCACGAGCATCGCAGTTGCTCGGAACGGTAGGCTCAACGTCAACGATCAGATGGGTAACGTCGTCAGTAAGTGTTGGCAGCCATTGCCCGCCGCGCGTCGTGATAGCATTGCGAATAAAGTCTCTGTAGTTCACAGATAACTAATAACGCGTTCGCGGTAAGCTGATGCAAGTTTCAAGGTGTATATTTACGCACCCCAGCCGCCGAAACGACGGTAGAAGAAAAAAGAAGGGTGGGATCTGCAGAGTAGTATTGCGACCTAACAAATGGTCAGTACGCTGGATAGAGCGCCAATAAAACACATAACTCACGGCGCTTTCAAGCCACGTTTTACAGAGCTGTATACCCACTCTGGCTAAACAGAATTCAGATGGGTTGGGGCCATGCATCATGCATGTTTCAAGACAATGAACCGAAGGACGCACAGTAACGATCGGGGCACCGCACTTCATTTGTTTAAACTTATCGAAATGCCGAGGGTGGACGATGATGATTCGGGTGGCGTCGGTGGGGTTATGCGTTTCTTTGGCACCGTTGTGCTCCAGCAGTAGGCGAAGGGCTCGGTCATCAGAATCGGAGGCAATGTGGTAGACTACTCCGCGGAAAATCAACTTGATCTCAGGAGCCATGCCAGATTGTGCGGAGGAAGATCGAGGAGGAGGAAGAAAAAATTTGTGTGCACGGGATTGCTCTGGTTCCCTGCACCTGCACGTGCATTGCATGTGTGGAGGTGCCGAATTAATTATTATTATTCACGCTAAACCGTACAGTGTTGAATAATGGAACCCATTGATGGATCAATATGTGTCTCTCATCCCAAAAGCCCCACATAATGAGTCCACAGCCTTACATGGAGGACTCGACCGATTGCCGCTATGATGTTCAACTGCGCTAGGCTGGAAGAAGTACAAAATCCATACCTCAGTAACTGTCGGGGAGCAAAATGCCTCCCGCTACATCAGGTTTATCCGCAAATGCAGCACGAATCAGCTTCTCGGTATTCCTTTTTGCTCCGCTTGGGACAGAATTGTCGCAAAATAAAGAAAGAACGTTGGTCTTTACTGCGTGTCTGCACGAATAAGCGAGCAATGACATTTGTGTTACTACTCAGCTATAAATTATTCTGGTCCAGAACTGCGCTCGTTTGGTGCTTATTCAAGGTTGCGTTCACTCAACCGCAGGGTTTACCGTTCACAAGATTTCGAGTTCCAGGCCACTCTGGAAGACGATAATTCATCCCATTGATCCTACAGAGTCATCGATTGCTCGTCAACCAGATCGTGACAACGTTGGATTAGCAGCAAAAATAAACACTGACCAGTGTAGTGCCATGGACTAGCGTAGTTCGCCCCCATGTGCAAAACCAAAGGCAAGGCTTCACATATTGAGAGCGGGTACCTTTTACATTGGGATTGAAATCTACTGCGGCCAGCAACATTAAAAGACCGCTCACAGCTATACCGGGCCCATAATATCTTGGCCCTCTTTCACCCGCTCGGAGTCACCCCTAATCCGCCCACTGATGACCTTCGCTCCACCCTTCATGCGCTTCAGCAGTCGCTTGGTCCTGCCTTCCTCCTCACCCGCCTCGTCCGACGAATAGCTATCCTCCTCTCCTGGTTTGAATTCAACCGCCTCATTATATGCAGGCTCGCGCGTCCCATCCGCACGTTCGTCGTCCAGCTCCGCCTGCGCATCCTCACACAGCGGAACTCCGCCGTGCTCTGCGCTCCCACCCGCAAGCGGGTGCGTGCGGGCGGCGAGGTTTATCTTCGGCGGCCCGGGCATAGTCGCGGAGCTATAATCCTGATTCCAGAAGGGGCTCGCGTCGGCGGCTGACTTCTCGTTCTCCTCGGCGTCGTTGCCTCCAACCGCAGCAGACCGCTCTATCTCATCCTCCGTGGATTCCGCAGGGGTGCGTGGCAAGGACGGAGCAGCCGATCCCGCCTGCGCGGCAACACTTCCCTCTGTAGTATCTGTCGTGGTGCTCCGTGTCTCATCGTCTGCATGATCATCCAGAGCAGCGTTCTTCAAGCGGCTAAGTGCTGGCTTGGTGAGTTTCTCTGTCGACAGATATCAGTTGAATAGAGCAAGACCCGGAATTGAGATGCAACGCACGGAAGTAATCGGGATCGGACCCCCCGCCTTTTGCATGGCCTTGAGTGTCACCGTCCTCCCTCGAGTTGGCCGTCGCAGAGGCACTTGAACTGCGGGGCGTGCTTTTCGTGCGTATTCCCAGTTCTTCCTGAGGCGTGTGGGTAACGTCGGTCATGGTGGAGTTGAAGTAGAATTGAACGGTGACGTCACAGGGGTAATAGGCAATTTCGAACTCCGACATTACTCCGACCCATACTTCCGTACCGGCATTCTACAATGGGTGCTGAGATTCAATGGGGCGTTTAGACGGAAAAGACCGGGGGTCCGGCAAACTTTTGCTTCTAATAATAAAGAGTATTCCAAGGGTTATTTTAATTAGGAGTCGGTCTCTCTTGAGAGTAAAACTAGCAAAAATAATTCCAATGAACAACCAGAACGTTCCTAAAAATTGGGTTGAAATTTCGTTGGTTCTGGGTGTTCTGTGCACAAGTAGTCGCCCTTCGGGCTCAGACTCCTTGACCGAGTCAAGTCTTTCCTTCTGCGACATGTCTGCTCTCCCAAGTTACCTGCTCCCCTCGGCCGGTAGCGACCCGTCCCATTCGGCGTGCGCGCGACGCGACCGACCAGCTCTGCCGTACGCAACCCTCCGGCTGTCAAGGCCCGACCGGAACCCGCACAGTCTTGTCTGCACTTGAGGCAGACGGCGGGCGGTCGACGCGTGGGGCCTGTAGCTAGAATCGCGTATTTAAAACGAATAAATGCAATATATTTCGATTGAGAATGTGCGGAGCATATTGTAACATACCTGAGCACATCTGAGCATACAATATCGGAGCAGATGGAAATTGAGAAGCAGTCCAGATTTTATGGTCAGAGGCGCTCAGATATGTTTAGATCTGGGCTGTCTAAAATTGCAGATGCTATACGCGGACACGTACGTATATTCATTCGTCTGCATCGTCTTCTTGTGGTGGCTGATGAGACTTCCACTTTTAGGCCAGTGAGACTCTACACATACGGCCAACCGCGAACCGGAAACGCCGTGTTCGCGACTTAGGTCAATGCGTTCATCGGGCCGCAAATGTCTTTCCGAGGTGAGCTATCTTGCATTGAATGGCACACAGCCCACCTAACCTCTTTGCAGTGGTACATTCTAACGATGGGTGCGCATGCAGCCGAATCTACGTCCTGTAATGTATTGATAGTAAATCACAGTGTGCCTACGATGGCACCTGAGATGCTCGGGCATATACATCACAGCGGCTTTGATCAATACGCGTAATTTGTGTTGGGTATCAGATTCTTCACTCCAGACGACAAGTACTGTAAATACTTGTATGTTTGCAACGGTCACGGGAACGGAGGGGTCCGTTGCGTTGCCCAAACCCGTTCCAGTCACGGTAACGGTTGGCTCTGTTGCCTTCGAAAACAGTGTTACATTAAAAAGTTCGGAAATAAATTGAATCAAATATATTTTGCTTCAAATTTCATCTACTTACGCATCCTCCTCCTCACTCTTGTCCCTCTCCTCGGCTTCCTCTGCCGCTTCGTCCGGCGCTTTGGTCGGCACTTTGCGTGCTTTGATTTGGTGTGGTTGCCCAACTAGGCAACGGTAACGGTAACGAACCGTCCTGTTGCGTTGCCCAAACCTGTTTGGGATGTCATGGTAGGGGGCCCCGTTGCCAACATAAAAGTATTTACAGCACGTGATTTTTGCACGGAAACCTTCCTAACAACTTTCTTAAATAAATAAAAATCAGTTCGTTCCTTGCAGAGAGCTTCAAACCTTCAAGTTCAAAGCTCTTGTCTTCTCTTACCCTTTGCGTTCCGCCGTCCAAGGTCGTGGCGTGGATATTACACCCCCTTTAACGACCGTCGGCGGTCCGTCGCAAGCAATAATTCAATCGCGCTCGGCATCCAATTCGGCACCTTCATTGAATTGCTTCCATAATTCCACGTCACGGGGCGTGGAAACATCAGGGCCAAAATAGCACTCGATATTTTTCAGCGGCGAATCAACGCCGTCAGACTGTCACAAAGCATGTCTAATTTGAATGCCGTTGCTCACGGCCATTGTATATAAGATGGCTCTCACTCCTGGCAACCTCATCCTCACATTTATCCATGGCTCTCACTCCTCGCTTCCTTTCGCTCATTCTTGCTACTATTTATTTTTCCCTGAATGCTGACGCTCAGGTGCCGGCGTAAGACTCGAAATCCTCGACCGTTAGATTATTTCTCTCACACATTTGGGCCCTTTTCTTTCAGGCCCGGCCAAAGTTTGACATTTGATACCGCCATCCCGACTGGTAATCGTCATGCATATACTTGAAATTTCTCTCGGCTAATTGTTATCAACTAGGCCCCGTCGGTGGTTGCCTCACTGCCTCGAGCAACGCCGATGGCGCACCAGTCATAATCCAGGACTGCCCCGTTGGCACCGCACCAACTGCCTCTAACACTTGGGTTGCTGTAGCCGGTGTAGGCGAGGCTGGGGCTCTCCAAATCTTTGGGGACAAGGTGTGTTTTGTCGGCGACATCTAGAATTAAGTTCCCTGGCTCATCGTGTCAGTGTTTGGATGTCACAGACGGGGTAGATGCAAATGGGACGAAGCTTCAGATTTGGACGTGCACTCCTGGGGACACAAGTACGTCCTCGCCTGCGTTTTGTGTTGGCAAATGACTGATTTCCTTAGACCAGCAGTGGTTCTCTGCCGGCCAGCCGGGTACACCGCAGATTGTTTGGGCCGGAAAGAATAAGGTACATGCATTTCGATCATCTTACTAAGTTTTAATATTATATTCCCCTCACAGTGCGTCGATGTAACGAATGGAGACGTCACGAACGGGAACATTGTACATATTCTCCTGTTTCCGAACGGGTGACCCCTGCTAATTTTTCTTCACGTAGATGCAAATCTGGGACTGCGCCACAGCTGATTCCGATGTGAGCCAAAACTGGGGTATTGCAGCTATCAACTGAGCCTAAATAAGCACCAAGTCCGTTTTATCACTTTCCCTCCCCACGCGTATAGTCTCACTAACTTGCTGTAGTTCTGCCAGCTACAACCATAAGTCGAATCTTCTAGCAATTCGACAAGAACAAGAGGGAAAAGGCGAACAAGGCAGTCGAGGACGGTCGGGTGTAGGTTCCTTACATGTGAATATATATTTCCTTTGTTTTCCCTTCCTCCCATTTGAGCCCGTCTACGCTGCGCATGCGCGCTCAAGTCCGAGTTCCCTCCATCTCGCCGCCGTCCAAGTCCGAATTACCTCATCTGTGAAGGAAATCAGAACACCCATATGTCTTGATATCCCATACCTTTTGGGCTGAACCAAAACCCCATTCCCCCCTGTAAATCGGACCACATAACCCATAGCTCCTTCTAACCCACACCTTTTTGGCGAAACTGAGGGCCATGGGCTATTGGGAGTTCGACTGGATATTCTTTTAAATGTCCTGCGTTGCGCTGGGTGGTTGGGAGGGTATTTTGCTTATGAAAATGGACATTACACTGCACAGTATATTGAAGAATCCTCAAACAAGGCTTTGAGGCATACCAAGCTGTTTTCCCTTTCCAACAGTTCACCTCCAAGGTCCGAGCCGATGCTAAAGGACACGGTCCTCAATGTCAAGTCCAGGCAATGCAATGATCCATCCCCATTGATTACATTTCCAACGCAACGACGAGGCCGGTGGCGTCCCCGGTTGTACCGGATGAGCAGCTGAGCAAGATCCTGACGAGCTTTCGTGGCGATGGCTCGAGTCTAGACCGGAGACCGTCTGTCGTATCGAAACTGTAGGCTGAAGTGTGTCGACACAAAGATTTCGATATGACAGGCTGGATTCGAGCCTCGCTCGAGTCTAGGCCGAAAACTCGTCGAATACCAGTTGAAATATGCAGAGTACCTCCCCGCCCCACCACGGAGAGAAATCCACAGTTGTACCCCCTGGGCCTCGTCAATCTCCCTGCAGGAAAAATTCCCATGACCGCCGGCCAGCGAATACTGGGAGTGGTACCTCTTTTTCATATATCCCACCTCCACACTCCTGAGAAATTTCCAGGATGGCCTCCGAAAAATACTAGAGCGACAATGAGCGGCTTGGGAACGAATGGCGGATCCATAATCTTACTTATTACTCTCCGAGCCATCGACTGTGACGCCGTATTTCCAACCTCCCTGAAGACAAGTCGAGCCCGCACAATAACACGCGCCTTTCCGGGTACAAATCCTGGCTACCACGGTCGATATCCACCCCTCTGAGTCTGTCGCCGCATTTCGCAGCGCCTTGATCACATGTCGGACGGGCTCCGAGTCCTCAAAAATCTCAACTGGAACATCGTCATATTTGCGGCGACATCGTACTTGGTGTGCTTCTTTACGTGACGGGAAATTGGCTGGCAGCATTCGATGTCGATCTCTGCATCTACGGAAGCTAACGCACGATCCGCGGGCTCTTCGCCTCTCTCCAAGTCAACCTTCCTTCCGGAAAGGAACCCCGTCCTCATCGTGCGCAACTCCAAAACTATCACATTCTACTCTGGTTATCGTCTCAGACGAATTTAAATCGTGGTAAAATCCCCACGAGGGGTCGTGCTGATTGACTTCGATATTTGCACCATATGCTTGGACGGCAACGAGTCATGGATTCTCCCGCGGGCTGCGCGTGCTCTTGAGAGTGAGCTTCTTTTTTTGGCTTTAGTAGCGGTATTGGATTGAACTGTGCTACACAGTCTTCAGCATGAATACGATCCACGAATATAATTTGTGTCAGTGCACTTTCTACGCCTTGTAGATAATTAATTAAATGGTAGATAAAAGTCATTTCTCAGGCCATCCACACTTCCGAGTTCGATACCAACCAAGACCCGAATGCTACTATTTCGCGGTGGTGGCACTATCGACCTCGCTCGTCGACCTGTCGTACTAAAAGATGAAAATGCATTAGGATAGATGCCTGGACATTGCAAACGACATACACCATCGAAAGGACCATCGTATTCCGGGGTGCGCTTGTCGTCGAACTCGTGGCGACTTGCAGCCTGCTCCTCGTCAATATGCACGATGGCAGTGCGGTGAACGGCTGAATGCGTCGATTAATCACTAACCCAGAATGAATTCGACGACGTACTGATTCCGTGCATAGATATCTCATTGCTCGGGGTATGATTCAGACCACCACTGTGACTGTCCCCTTCCTTCGACGCCTGGCGATTGTTCAGGTTGAAGAGCATGGTCAGCGTGTACAGCCGCCCGAGTGTGAACCCGAAACCAACGCAGATGTTGGCGTTGGTGTCGTTCAGGTAGGTCACCAGGACGCAGATTGCACTAGGAAATTGAATAAATTTAATGAACATGTGTGTTCTTGACGGGATGGCCAACTCACATTGCGGTCGTGAGGCTTCCCGTTTGTATGGTATGAAAGATGAGGCGCCGGATGAGAGATTTGGTTTCACGGAACGCAGAATTAACGGAGCGGAGTTGGATGACCAGTGCCGAGGCGACTACCAGCACGTTCGGTATGAGTTGAATTGTGATTGAACCTGGAAACTCACTGGCAGTGTCGGTTGCGGCGCTACTCACGAGCCACAAGATAGCGGAGTTGACGGCTACTTTTCTATCGGAGTAGTCTGTCACGATGGCGAGCTGTGTGGCACACCATACCGAGCCAACGAGCTGTTAAATCCACTCAGCTTCAAGCCGTGAGATGTTTCAAGATCTACGCACCGCAGCAAACGTCATGAAGATGAGCCCGGCACACACAAACCACCGCTTCGTTAACCTGAAGTACCGCGAAATCAGGAAATTTTGAACGATGAACCCGATGAGCCCGCTGTATCAATCAATGAATTCATTCGTGCGCTCGAATGACGGGGAAAAAAGCCACGGACCTCGTATAGATGTATATGGGAATGACGAGATTCTGATAGCTCAGGTAGTCCAAGTCTCCCCAGTGAATGACGCCGTAGAGGTATAGGCATGCCCACTGCCCAAAGGTGCACGTCGAGTCAAGAAGAAGGAGAGCGACGATGGTGCATTTGAGCGTCTTGGTGTCATTGGGAAACCGCCTAAAATATTTGATGATTTCGAGGATCTCGAGCATGTAGAGCATCGAATTTGCGAAAGCGCCGAGGAGCAAGGCGCTGGGTTCTTAGGATGAGCCGAGGAATTTTGCGAGGCATAGACTCTGGAACTCACCCGATGACCTTATTCAATGTATCGAGAGGCGCTGCTGGTGCCATCGTGTTATGATGTGGGGGTGGTCGAGACCGAGAGAAGGGAGGAGCAATAGAATCCCGTTTCGTTATAACGTTGCGCTTTTAAAGTATTAGCTCATTTTAAAGCCTCCTGAAGGCACTCCACGCCCAGGAAAATCGAAACGCCGTTAGACCACAGCCCGATTGCCGAATCTATTTTTCGCGATCGACATCTTGCTGTGCAGGATAAATGAATCCGAATGGCGCACGAGAACTGATTTGATGTTGCTACGCTCACAGCGGAGCGCATAATATTTGATGCTAATTTCGTGTCGGAGTAACGAATGTGGTACGGTGATCCGGGCTGAGGATGTTGAGTCACGAGCGGTTATGGTCAGGGATTTGTATTTCAACTGCAGCTCGCTGCAAGTAGACATGGACCGACTCCTGTCAGGGCCTTCACTTGCTTGCGAAATTTTTCGTGGTTTCTTTTGTTGGAATTCGCAGTAAAATTTGGGTGAGAGAAGCATATTTTGGAACTCCTAATATGAAGCGTGGAATAGAAAGCCGGAAAGGGGGGCGGTATTTGTGTTGGCAGCGGAATAATTTAAGAACGAATCCGCGATCGTCGGGCCGAACTGCCGGATGAGCTGCTAAGACATGATCGCTGTGGAGGTTTGCACCACTCGCTTCTACCCCTTTCCATGTGCGATAAGACGCACTCCACCTCTCACCGCACGCATCGCTCGTCACCTTTTCCCTCGGCACTAAAGGTTTTCTAGGCTGTCTGCTAATGTCTATCAACGCCAGGACTCAAATATCTTCAACAACGTACATGGCAGTTGCCCTGCAGTCCGATTTTTATCTTGTGCTTTTTGCCCCCCCACCAGCGCGGATTTCGCTCCGCGTCGGGATTAGGATGGTCCTCATCCTGGTATGGTAAAGGGCGGAGAAATTGCCTAGACTTGCCGATGATCCGCCGACGGCATTTGCCGTGATGTAATCAGGGTTGCTTTTTTGTCGGTTCATTTTCTGGTTCTATATCATCCATGATTGGAGCATGCCTTGTCTACCGACTCGCTCATTTGAGAGTGAAATACCGATTTATTGAAGCGGCTATTGACCGTGCGGTCGCCCTCGTATCATGCCGAATGAACCATGTTACAAGACGGAGCAGGTTCGAATCCTCCCGGCGGCATAATGTAGTCCAAGCTGCGTTCTTTTTCTGCCCCAAACCTTCAAGAACGCGAACACACTATAGCTATCACGGATTTGCCAGACTGGTGTCCAAGTACTGCAACCCAGGATATCCCTCTATTCTGCGCAAATTAATCCTGACCGAGATGCCCGAATCAACGGGGCGTAATCTACACACTGTTGCATTCCTAGTTTCGCTGGCGACGAGCGCATATATAAACGTAAATACATCTCCCTCCACGCCGTCGTTGACCATGGCGGTCTCCCTCATATCACAATCGTCGAGGTTAGGAGGGAGCGGGAGGTTCGAATCCCCCCCGCGGCATGTAGTGGTCGCCATTTTTTCTTCTTTTTCTTCTTTTTCTTTTCCTCATAAATTTGGGCCGCACCTCCAACCATTCATTCAACAAAGCGGTTGGCTTTGACCAAATAATAGCAGCTAAATTAGAGTATCCGCTCTTGTTCCAGTTTCCAACTATTTCAGATCCAGATGAAGTCCTTGGTCGAATTGCCGACCTGACTGACAGTAATTGACTCGCTGATTTATTCACCGCGGATACAAGTTGACCTAGTTTAAGCCGTCCTTGACCGTAGCGGTCATCCTCGTATCATGTATGACTGATGGACGAGGAGAACAGGAGATTCGAACCCTCCCGACGATGTTCGGTCTGCGACGGAGTTTTTATTTGCCGGTTGCACTGATTCCGGTTATATTTCTGAGAAACTGGGCCCCAGGACTGCTAGTGCCTATGCCTAAGCCTAGACATGCGAGCAATCCACTCTTCTATTCCAAAGACTATTTTCCTTACACCAAGACACTGAGATGCAGTTACACATCCAAGTCTTCAACTCCCCAATTGATATTTCCATCGCCACTGAACTCACTTATTGAATGCAAAAGAAGAAATCTGGAGCCCTCGTTGACCGTGGCGGTCGTCCTAGTATCGTACGTTGGTCAAGTTTCGAGGCTATGAGGGAGTCTGAGGTTCGACTCCTCACGACGGCATGTGGCTGATAGAAATTTGCTTTTTTACCTCTGTATTTTTGGATGGTTTCCTTGCCTGAAGCGCAACTGGGGTTAGAGCTATCGATACTCGCTCCACGCGGTGTGGCCTTCTGCTTTTCACTCTCACGAAAAACGAACTGGGCGTGTGCGGAGGGGGAAAGGTGGGAGATAGGAGGGAAGAAGATGGGGGAGACGCGAGGGCAGCGCTTGCGGATGGAGAAGGAAAAGCAGAGGTGGTCGAGCACGCGGAGGGATTGGATAATGAGGCTGTGATGTGGGCGAGAAGGAGGTTAGGGCCGTAGGGGGGATAGGAGATTGGGGTCGAGTCGGTGTTCGAGCCCGGCCCCGCGGTCATCAACACGTTCGAAACGGTGCACTACAGGGCGAGACGACGGGCACTGGTGATATTGGTTTGGGAGAGGGAGCGTCCGTGTTCGTAGCAGAATTTGGACTTAACGCTATATGTTGGTGCGGACGTTCCGTACGAGGAGCTTCTGATATCGTTGGCGTGTCTTTAGCTTTGGGAGCACGTGTGGCTTCGGATTCTGACAGAGACGGCGAGGAGGACTGCGGATGACGGAGCTGAAGGGTTCTTTCTCCTTGAGATCTTAAACTTACCGTCGGCTGCAAGACAAGGGTAACCGTGGAATCAGAGGCAGGGGATGACAAAGAGACTTTTGAGTGTCGGGACTTGAACCAGGACCATTGCACGGTCCGAGATGAAACTTTCCGCTGAGATCGAAGCCCAGTCGAACAGGGTGAGCAGCAGAAGCAGTTTTAGCATCAAAGCCTAAGACGCCCAAACTTGCGCACTGGTGCAGTTTTGACGACGTTGAGAGCGAAATCGGAGCGCGAGATGGTCCGGGAACTCGGAGAAGACGACGTGTCCCATCAAGACGAGTCACGTGCTTGATGCGCACGGACCTCCATTTGCCGTCAAGAACAGGTAAATTCGATTTTCTTCCCTTTCTTTTGACCCAAACGTTCGAGGAACTGCACCGAAAGTATTCATTTTTCGCAGTCAAAAAACAATCAAATCATACGGGAACGCCATCCGGATTATCCCTGGCCGAGATGTCTGAGGTTGAATTCTTGTTCTGCGGACAAGGAACACATTTGTTGCGCTCTTCATTTATTCCAATACGGATATACTTCGCTCCAAGCCGTCGTAGACCGTCGAGTCATATAAAGGCGTCTGCAAGTTCAGGGGCATAGGAGGTTCGAACCCTCCCCACGGTACTCGATAATTGGGTCAGTGCTTTTTGCCAAGTCTGTTCATCATCTTTCGCGTCAAACTCATCGAGGACATGTACATTCAGCAATATTCATGCGTGTTTCTATTAGTCGGCTCTGTGTGCGACGTTGCTAATCCAACGCTGCTTGCCGCCTTTTCACAGGCCACTACCTGGCTCACACTGGGGGCAAAGGGCAACGCCTATCTATTAGATGAGATCGAACGCGGATATCGTGTTATAGATACGTCACTCGCCTGATTTCAAGGGGAAGCAGGAGGTTCAAATCCTCCAAACGGTATACATTTCTCAGGCTGAGCTCATTTTGGTTTGGGTTATGCAGATACGTTCTTTAGAGGTACTGGCGCAGGAGTAATTAGAGGAGTCTGGGGTTCGAATGCTCCCCGATGGGATGCGTAGACCGCACGCCGTGCCATTTTTTCTTCCTGTTTGCTTGGGCCCGTACATTTAGAGGCGGGAACACGCCAGGATTTGTTAGAATGATGCAATGTTTGCAGAGCGCCCTCTACTACGTGAATTATGCCTGGGCGAGATGCCGGAATCAAACGGAAGTGATCCATGGAGCGCAACCGTCTAAATTCTACTAGTGGCTAAGTCTCTCTCGTTTCACCCAGATACAGGTATAATAACGCCGTCGTTGACTCTGGCGGTCTCCCTCATCGTTTGAAGCGAAAGAAATCCCATAGAGGGAATAGGAGGTTCGAATCCTTCCGTCGGCATATCCCACCCGACGTCTAGCTTTTGCCCCTTTTTTACCCAAACATCCCAGAGACCGCAGACAATCGTTGGGGAGTGGTGCCCACGGCACCTAGATGATGGATGATATCCGTCTGTCCTAACGACTATACACCCATGCTGTACGCGCATTATTCTGACCGAAATGGCCGCACCAATTCGGTGCCTTGACCTCGCTTCACGTTTCATTCGCAAATCGAGTGGAGAGGAGAAAGCCATTGCGAGAAAATAAGCACAGGCCAAATCACGATGTTTTGGCTGAAGAAATCAGTCCATGTAAGGTGGCTTGAACTAGAGACTGATTTATGTCAGAGAAAGGAATAAATTCATGGTATACAATGGAATCTTTCCTGCGCATCCGTCTTGCCCCTCCCCGAAATATGCATGCATCCTCGTTCAGATTCTCGATAAGGTTAAAGTATGCTTCAACCCGATGATACGCAATCTCATTTCAGCCTGGCCCACAAACTTGGGAGAATATGCATGAAGGCGTTCTAAATAATTCCAACCACGAGAGCCCCATGAGATCCTTGAGGTCCGCCGCCTCAACGCTGAACGTTTTGGGTGTCTTTAGGTTTCAACTTCATGGTCTGGCCTGACACTAGGACTCCACCCTGCGCCCTCAACCTGAAACTGAAACCACTTGGATAATAACAAGTGCCCGATTCCCAAAGACCCGTCCACTAAAGCCTCTTCATAAACCATGTCCATTGTCGGAGACTCGATCCGAAATTTGGTGAAACCATCTCAGATAATAGATTACTTACAGCGACCATAAGTTGGATCACTGCATCCGCATATCTCACTCACCGGTAAGAATCTACACTGTATCAGGGCTGAGCCAGCACCACATCGGACTTGCATCGGATTCGGCGGAGTAGAGCTCCGAGTCTGAGTAATGAGTTGGTAATGAGCCTGTGACGTGTCAGTCACAAGTTTTTCGCTTCGTCTTCCATGAGCGTTTGCGCCTGCCCAGCGTCGACTCCCTAGAAGTAGGTGATTTTCACGATGAATGGTTTTTGCTAACAAAGATTTCCAGTAACCATTCCCCCTTCGTACTATCATCATCTATGGTGTTCTCAATTCGGCCCCCTTTGACGAAAGACGTCCTGCAGAGCAGTCAACGCCTTTCTGCAGCCGAAATCGCCCTTGCGACCCACTTCATATCCATTGCGGAACAAGAGCTCTCGGATGTGGAGAGGGCCATTGATCGGGCGAGTCCTGGAGTTGAATGGGATGAATTGACCCACCAAAGAGAGGATATCGCCCAACAAATCCTACAGCACAAGAACGCCATCCGTTGCATCCGTCGCCTTCCGCCCGAAATCGTATCCGAATTCCTGGCCCTCACTTTGCCCTACGTGGAACCCAACGATTTTGGGGAGACGCCGTGGTACTTAGGCCACATCTGCCAATATTGGCGAGATGTCGCCTTGGCGTCGGCCAATCTTTGGTCGGACATCGTGATCGTGAACGTGAATGAATACCCAGTTGAGCAACTCCAAACACTGCTCGGTCGGGCTGAAAATTCGCCGCTCAAATTTCGGTTCTGGGCTCCAAATGCGGGTCGGCAGAACCCTCGAGTCAGAGAGCTCCTCCAAATTATGGTCGCATGCTCGGATCGCTGGAGAAGTGCGAGCATATTTATAACTCCCAGCGATTGGACCTTGCTTGCGCCCCTCAGAGGGCGTCTGTCTATGCTCCGCTCCTTACGCATTGACGTCTCCGATTTCGAAGGTTTTTACCGGAGTAACGCAACAGTCTCCGAAGACATCGTAGACCCTTTCGAGCTTGCTCCCGCATTGCGAGATGCAACTCTCGAGGATCTCTCTGGGCTCCCGCACCCCCTGGTACTTCCATTCCAGCAATTGACTCGCCTCCAGGTGATCACCAGCTACGGCGCCATCGGGGCCCTGTTACCGACGGCTCCCAATCTCGAGATGGCGACCCTCGATTTTACGAATCTGTCTTCCGACTCCGAAATCCCTCTTCTCTGTCTGCCTCATCTCCGGCGTCTCTACCTCACCTCGCAGTTGTTCCTGGACCATCTCGAACTACCCGCTCTCGAAGAAATCTACATGCTCGACACACATCCCACTTCTCCTTTCCTCTCCCTCGTCGAGCGCTGCCCCACTATCAGATTGACGACACTCCGCCTAGCGTGGTACACCTCCACGAATATTTCCCGGATTCTCGAAGCCTGTCCGACAGTGGAGACGCTAGGCCTGCAGATGATCTCCGTCAATGCCGCCGGTAGCGAGGTGTTTTCGGACCTCACCGTGCGGCGCCCGAGTGCGATGGCATATACGGGTGTCGGTCACAGCTTGCAGTCCATCTCGTTGGCGATTGACGGTGCCCTGATTGTCACCGAGCTGTTCGTCGACATGGTCGAGTCGCGCTGGCGCGTACCTGCAGAGGGGAGCCCGTTTCGCCGGCTGCGTTCGGTGGAGCTCTTGATTACGGATGGGGGAACAGTGGACAGGACCCGGTGGGAAAACAGACTGGCTGGGCTCAGGGAGGAAGGATTGCGGGTGTCGGTATTGGATGGCTCAGAGGCACGCTTGGAATTGAAAAACTGGCGGGTCTGATGGTGTGTGCGTCGCATCTATTCCACTCGAACTTACATGTTCATGAATCCAGTCCACACATAGTCAACCCACTGAAGCCAATTCACTATTCCCTAATGTTCTTCCTCTCGCTTGACCGCTGCCTCCTTATACACTAATTGTTTGGATATTTTTATTCCCTTACTTATGCTCTTTATTTATACAAGGGGCTCTGAATAATTAAAATGTTGGTGGTCTTCGTCCATGGCAATTGGCGATTGGTGTATCTTCCGGTGGATCTCTCCGTTGCTGAAAATACCTCTCTTCCATAGTGTACCCTATCTCGTTTCGACTCGGCGATCTCTTTTTCTGGAAGAATCAACGCTCGATTTACAAAAAGTTTTGGAACTGCAGCGTCTTCTAGCTAATACGAGAAATAAATGTCAGAACAGTACAAAGCCAACCGAAATCAGCTAGGTTTTTCGCCTGCTTTTATGGGAGAAGGGAATAAATTGACTGTATACAAAGGAATGATTCATTGCCATGGCTTTTCTGGTCACTTTCTGTCATAGAGAGTACTCAGTTAACACACAGGTTTTGGCCGACTTGAATTGCGCAGCTTGAAGTTAGAAATGGGTTCCAGTCGATGATCTGAGTGATTGTAATGCCGAACTTCGTCTCGATGCCGCTGCAAGAGTCGTTGGGTACGACCTGGAAGCAAATATGAATGAATACCACTGCGACTCACGCAAATGAAGTGGGTTTACGGTGTAGATGTCTGTGCACGGATTTCCGCCGCCGGCGACACAGTATGCCTCGCCTAAGCTAATACCGGTGCAGGCCGCGGTCAGTGCGGTGTTCCAGCGTAAGAAATCCTCAAGGGCGATGTCGTATTTCTCATCAACGGATGTGCAAGTGTCGCCGGAAGCGATCTATGTAGTATTGTTAGTCTGGCGCGCAGAATGAGCGGCAATTGGCCGCTCACGGTGTAGTATGTGGTGCAGTTCGTGAGAGTCCCAGCGCGATGTTGGCAGGAGGCCCAGTCGAGCCGGTGGACGGTACCCCAGCAATGCATAAATTCTGGCCGATTTGAAGTGCACAACTCGAAGTCAAGAAGGGGTTCCACGCAATAATATCGTTGAGCGTGATGTTGAACTTCGTCTCGATGGCGCCACAAGAGTCTCCTGATACGACCTGCCAACAAATTTGCCATTTATAGAATGGCCTCCGGGGCGAGTTCATTTAGCTCACAGTGTAGACGTCGGTGCACGCGTCTCCCCCGCCCGCGACACAATAAGCCTCGCCCAATTCGATGGTCGTGCAGGCTGCGGTCAGTGCGGTGTTCCACCGTAGCAAGTCCACCAGCGCAGTGTTGTGCTTCTCATCGACGGAAGTGCACGTATCCCCCGAAGCAATCTTGGATACAGATGTAAACGATAACGATCGCGTATAATGGAGGAGGAGAGAATGATTCTTACCGTATAATAGGTCGTGCAATTCGCGAGAGAGCCAGAAGCGAGATTATTGGGAGGACCTAGTACAACATGACCAAGGTCAGTTTAATGAGCGGTTTTGAAATGAAAGCCAGTACCAGCGACTACGGGTGTGAGGGGGAAGTCGCAGTATGCGACGCCGGCAAAGAGGCCTGCACAGGTTAGTCCGGGATTCAGAGCCAGGAACTGGGCACTGGTGATGTCTTGGGCGTCCGCAATAGAATCACAGCTGTCGTTGGCCACAGCGGTGTAATAGTCAGCGCATTCTAATGTGGCGAATGGCGATACGTTTTCGGGAGGTGCTGCGGGAATGAGTGTGTAGTTTCCGGTAGGGAAGATGACACAGATGGCCTCTCCGACAGGTGGGATGGCGGTCGCGAGCTCTGGGAGCAGAGGAGAGGATGATGAGCTCACAAGACATGCGAAAAAGCAAAAGGAGTCGTACCGGAATTCCAGCTGATGAGATCCGACTCGGTCATCTCGGTGATGTTGGAAATGGATTCAAGAGTGTCATCTGTCTACAATATACGGTCATAAATTCGGGATGGAGTTGAGATTGGAATGCGACTCACTTGGATATCGTAATAGTATCCACACGCTGCGGTTCGTGTACCGGGAGCGACATTTGTTGGAGCGGGCACACCGGCAGGAGTGAGTGTTTCGTAGCTCACAATCGACGTGTATGGAGGGAAGGAGTAGCTGAACGTCGACATGGTGCTATAGTTCGTACCGGTCGGTGCAAGTCCAGTGGTAGTGACTGTGGTAAAGGGGGATATGGTTCCACGCAGTAGTAAAACGCGGCCAACAAGTTGGTGCAGTTGGCGTTGATTTCTTCGTAGCAATTTCGTGAGTAGGACCGCTTCAACGTGTGCGGAAGGACAAACCTGGATTCATGGTATACAAATCCGCCAATGTCACGGCGTAGCGGAGCGCAAATGTGCTGCAAAAGTCGCCGGCTACCGCCACAGCCCATTCTCCGCACGCAGCTGTGGACCCGGAGGCTGTGGGAGTTGGCACTGGTGCGAGAGCTGTTGCCGTGCCAGATGGGGCGATAGCGGCAGTCGTGGCGCTCACGGGGGGAAACCCACCATGGGGACTAACACAAATGAGATTACCAACTTGTTGCGACAGGTACTGGCAGGTAGATCCAAGACTGGGGTTGTATGCCAGGAGTTGGACGTCTGTGAGGTTCGCAGCGGTCTCGATGCCGGCGCAGGTGTCGTTGGTTGCGACTGTGTACGTGATACACGCTTTGGGCAAGCAAAGCTCGGTGCCAGCGTCGACACTGCAGTCTGTTTGGGGAAGAGAGTTAGACCTGGTAGGAGAGAACAAGTCAGCAATGTATTGAACGATAATGAGATAATTGACATACGAATAAACATCGTAGAGTGAGACAGAATATTGAGCGGCGACAGCTGCGCAATTGCTTGCTGCACTGACAGTGATATTGCGTCCCAACAGCGCGCACTGCGCCGAGGTGGTAGAGGTTGGTGGGACTCCGGCGGGTGTACCAGGAGAGACGATAGGTGTTGTTACCAAAGCTGGATTGAACGGAGGAATGCCGCATGTCTCCGCCGTGGAGTCATAGAGTCCCTCCATCGCGACAGAGAACGAAACCGAGTTGAGAAGCGTCGCGTTCATGGTGGCCAACACGCAATACGAACACAATTCGGCTTCAGGGAGGGATGGAATGCCTGCGGCGGCGTTATAGCCTCCAATAACGTCCGAGCAGTAATCGCCACTTGTGGGATCCTTGAGACACTGTATGGTGTAGGGCCCAGAGATATAGTCGACGGAGAGAGTCGGAGCGTATCTAAGGGAGATGAATTAGAAGAGTGAGAAAATGAGACGCCAGCAGAAGCGCACGTCGTATTTGTGGTTTTATCAAGAATCATCGTGTATCCTTGGCAAGCAGTGACAACATTGGCGCGGTAACTGGCAAGCGAGCTGGCGCACGTCGACGTGCACATGAGAGTTAGGTCCGCGTCGTTAAACAAGGTTGAGCTCAAACTATAAGAAAATTCAGCGATGGAACTTGCGGGAGGAAAGGTATTTACCCCATGAGAGGAATGGTCGAGTTGCATTCAATCGTCACCATGAGGGCTGCAGCACAGGTGCTAGACGGAGCCGGGTTGGTTGGTAGAGTGTTCCCCGTGTAAATGGAGAACCCGATGGTAGAGGCATCGGTGGTGGGGGCAGTACTCGAATTGGCCATCGACGCGAGAACGTTGAGATCGTTGATCATGGGCGCTGCCACATCTGGTTGCGTCTTAGCAGTGGACAAACGCGAGGCTGCCAGCCTAGACGCCAAGAATTCAGTGTAACCACGAGTTGCATCCCAACGAACCCACTGATTCAAGAGTGTCTCATGGAAAAGCTTGTTGCTGGCAGTTGCTTGTTCGTCGAGTTTTTGCTTAAAGTTTCCAAATGGGCCAGCAGAAATAAGTCCTTCCAGAGCTGCGAAAACTAACCAACGCAAGAGACGCATGGTGGGAAAGGGTAAGGGACGGGAAGATTTAGAAATCTGCCGCCAACCTCGAGTATTTTAGGCATCTTGTTTGCATTAAGACTGAGACGATCTGAGGGTGGAAGTTCCGTCATGGTCGGAAGCAAGACAGGTCTAGCCAAGGTCTGGCACAAAAATAGGCGGCCCTTATGTACTACCATCATTTGACCGCATCTCTACGGACTTTCCTATTGGGTCGTTTGATCACCGTCGCCTCCCTGATTAGGTTAGGGAGTGGGACCGCGGGCACCCAGAGGAGTAGGAGGTATATTATACTGACACGGTCTCACAATTGGAACAGCCAGTCTACTGTATGGTGGGTGTGAAGGAAGGTAGATAGTGGTTTCGTCCTCTGCAGCAGCGCGAAAAGTTGAACGCTCGAATCACGTGATATGATAGCATGCTTAATATAGGGCGTTCTGGATTTGGATTCGAGTAGAAAATACTTGTCCTATTTTTAGCATTGCTCTGTCCTGCGGGATGCCGTATTCATACGATTTTCGGCGTATATCTATTTGGGGTAATTCCGATGTACTACTCAAGAACCCGTTTCTGGCCAGAAATGTTCAACGTGACGCCTTCAAATTCACTCTCGCGATTACCGAAATTTCAATGATACAAAATTATTGAAACAATCAGACCAGAAGCAGATGAGATAAGCGAGGAGAAATGCCCGAGGCTTTGCCCGTTGGTTCGGTATTTCCCTCCTCCCAAGTAGAAAAGATCCGAACAGGCATCTATATCGTAGGCCGACACATGTTGGAGACATCCTCATCAGAACAGAAGAGAGCGAGAGAGGGAATTAGGCGCCGAAAGTTCGAACATGTGCTTGGTGACATGTGGTCAAGGCACGGAAGAGAAACGGTAAATTTCACGTAGTCCGACTCAAGTCCGACGAACGTAAAACGAGCATGGCGGGAGGTGTCCAGGCCTGAAATCAAGTACCATCAAAATCATAAGTGTTTCGATTTTCGGCCATGGTCAGAGCATGTTCCAAAATCAGGAAAACCTCTCTCCCAAGAACTTCATGTAGTTTCATAAACATCTGAATCGAACCCAAATTGAACCACCGATGAACTGTTGATTTCATTGACGGCATGGTCCGTGCGCGTATCGCTGATCATTTGATGGCAGTTGATGAGTTGTCTCTTGCTTGTGGCCACAACCTCCTTTCGTTCTGTACCTGCACATTGAGTGTTATTCTCAGAGACTCCCATCACCTTCCTCTCCAAGACCCTCGGGTCATAAGTTCACCCTCAACCGAGGTGCCGCCAGCGACTAGCGCTTCGGGCGGCGCTCTTCTAAGTTCTTCCGTCCGAGTCCGCTACCTGCGGATCTAAGCGCGTATCTAGGTTCTCAGCGCGTTCTAGGTTCTAATGATCTCTGGGACTTTCAAACAAATTGGATGCCGCTGGCCGCGTGCGGAAACAATCCCCTGACCTTTGCGCTCGGCCTTTATATACAGCTTTTGTTTCATCTCGAGCTCATTTCTCTCCTCCTGTCGACTTTGCCCAGCATGAGGCTTAGCTCGCCGGTTCTGGCGTCTGGAGTTTGTGCGTGTAGTTCTTCAAGTGCCTCATCAGGCTCATTAAACTTCTCCATAGTTTTTCTTCGCGTCTTGGCCCAAAGCAGTGCCCCCACAAATACGGCCAGTGCGACCCTCTCCCAATCTACGCTTCCCGTGGGGTCTTGCACGGCAGACATTGTACGTTCTTCGCCTTGGTTCTTTAATCTTGTGCTTATTCGTCGACGTTAATCCAGCCTTGTTCCAACGGAGCTTGTTGTAACTCTGAATCAGGCTATTGCGGGCATGCTCTTTTCCTCTTCTAATGCGATGCGACGCATTATTTATTGTATTTCCACACAGATACGGCGCAGAATTTTGTACCACTGTTGCCGACGGCGGGTGAGTGAGTTTCAAGATGTTTTCCTTCGTGCATCCGATTGTTCTCCTAATAGCCCTTGCACCTCAAATTGTAACGCCCAGGCGCAGGTGCGTGCTTGCTTCTTGCTTCAACGGTCACGGAACAGTTAACTCATAATGGTTCGGATCAGTGTGGGCCAAACGCGCCTGCTGGAGAGGAGGATTGCCCATTGAACGTCTGCTGCTCGCAGGTGCGCTACCGACGCATCCTCTTTCAATTTCCAATTCAATTCATACTTTCTATAGTATGGATTTTGCGGAACCACCGGTGAGTTTACTTTCTCGAGAGGAATCATGGACTTGTTGGGACCTTCAAATCATAGAGGACTTTTGTGGGACGGGATGTCAGAGCAACTGTAACCCCGCCCAAACGGCAAGCTGTGGCGCCGACCAGCAGTCCGCACTAACACGGCGTATCGGATATTATGAGGTGAAAGAAAAAATAATTTCTCTCCATGAGCTCGCTCTTATGCTACGCAGGGATGGGCATCATCCCGCCCGTGCGATGCCTGGACACCGTCCTCGATGAATGTGGATTCTCTCACTCACCGTAAGTGATGGGCGTGCTACCCTCGATCCCTCTTGTTCATTCTTCACAGTCAACTTTGCCTTTGCCTCTATTTCCAGCGCATTCGAAGTCATTGAAATGACTGCTGGTGACGCTGCACTTTGGACGGAGACAACCGCACTCAAGTCACGGAACCCATCGTTGAAGGTTTTCCTTTCGATTGGTGGTTGGACATTCAACGATCCTGTGAGTGATTTTACTTTTCGAATGAATAACGCATTTCACTTACCGGCACAAAGCCGACCTCGGGTATTTTCAGCGCTCTCGCGGCGAGTACCGCCAACACCAATGTATTCATCAACAGCGTTCTCAGTGTCATGAACGCATATGGCTTCGACGGTATTGACATCGAGTGGGTGATACTTGCGCACGAACACTTGTATATTCCTGACTAGTGAGTTCACAGTTGGGAATACCCCGTGGCCGAGTACGTTGATCGTCGCCGTTCTCATTCCTGCCTGTGCTAATCTTTTTCAGGGATCGTGGAGGCTCTCCCGACGATCTAGCCAACTACCCCACATTCCTTAGTATGCATGCCGCTAAGCTTTCGTTTTCTTGGGGCTCATTTCCATTCCAGAGGCAATCAAGACGGTCTTTAGCCCATTCGGCTATGGCCTGGTCAGTTCCACCGTTTCTCTCTGGTCTCCTGTTCACAAATGTTGCTCCAGTCGTTCACTGCGCCATCTAGCTACTGGTACCTCCAGGTCGGTCCTCCGAAATTTATCAATGCCGTCCAATTAACATTCGCTCCAGAACTATGATCTCCCTAGTTTGTTGGCAACGGCGCAGCGGACTGGGTCAATGTAATGACCTATGATCTGCATGTTCGTCTTTCTTCCCTTTTTTTGGGGGTGCTGTCGACGCTGACTGCTGCTTCAAGGGTGTTTGGGATTCGCCCGCCGATTACATCGGGTCTATCGTTCTGGGTGGGCTTTCCTCTAAGACTCTCTCATAAAATGCGCTGAATACTTTCACTCAGCTCACACCAATTTGACCGAGATTATGGTGAATACACGGCATCCAAAATGGATTATGCAAAGCTAAATGTTGCGCGCTTTTCTAGGCGACCTTCCAATTATTCGCAAATGTACGTTTTCAAAGCATTCAACATTGGTCGACACCGCTTACTCTCAGTCCCAAGGTTGGAATTGATCCCTCAAAGATGGTCATGGGCATTGGTTTCTACGGTCGATCCTTCGAACTTTCTTCCGCTACCTGCACAGATCCTGGCTGTCCTTTTGCTGGGGCTGCACCTGCCGGACCGTGCTCCGGAAATCCTGGGACGCTCATGTTTACAGAGATTGAGGACATCATTTCATCTGAGGGTTATGATACACTCGTATTCGATGAGGAAGCTGCTGTCAAGTACTTGGTTTATAATTCGTTGCGTATTTTCCTCTTCGTCTCGGTACATCTGGCTGATGACTGGGGAGTGTAGTATTGATTGGGTTTCGTATGTGTTACAACCCTCTCGTGTTATCCTATCTATTAACGAAGATTCAGCTACGATGACCAGCAAACCTTGGCGATGAAGCTCCAATATGCGAATGGCGTCTGTCTCGGTGGGACGATGGTTTGGTCTCTGGACCAGGTGAGAAAATAGAAAGATTGGTCGAGGTGTCGGCTAACATTGGTTAGGACGACACTTCGTTCACGGCGTTGTCAGGTGAGAATACTGATATCTCAGTCCCTAAGCTTTCTAAAAATTCACGTAGCTCTTTGGGGAGATGTGACTGCGAATAATGCATCATCAAATGCTACCGGTGAGTGTTTTTTTTTGTAAACCGCATATTTTGTTGAATTTGTACCAGACTCGTGTACATACACTGGATGCGGTTTAAGCTGTCCCAACGATTTCACGGTGCTCGGCGAATTACAGAAAAATCCAATCACTCTGGAAGCATGCACTGGTACAAATGTCTCATCAATCTGCTGTGTCGGTATAAATCATATAATCATACCGGCCTTCATCTAACTTGCATGTTCATTCCTAGCCGGTTGGAAATACTCCCCAGTCATGCACATGGCGAGGTGCTTCACCGTCCGGGCAATGCAATGGGACCTGCTTTGAAGGTGAAACTCTCATGGGATTGTCCGAGGTTGGAAATGCCACCAGTTCCATCATCGTTGACGGCGCTACACTTCCCCAAATTACATGTCTCACCGGCGAAGTTGTAAGCACGCTGTTCTGTCGATCGATAGATGTGCTGGCTCACCTCTTCATACCAAAGGCGCTGTGCTGCGCCTCAAATCAAACAGAGGCATATTGTACGGCGACTGATTGTGGTGTCACTACGTGCCCTGGCGGCTCCACGCCTATGACTACTGTCCTGGGGGGTGCTGAAGAGTTGGATCTCTGCACGTCTTCCAACTTGACACCCATATTTTCAGTCTAACATTCTTGGACAGGCTCACCAGGCACTGACAGGGTTCGTTCACACGTCAGTTCCTTTGGTACCGTGGCTCATCCATGAAATATAGACATTGTGCTGCGAGGATGATGTCGGCCTCACCAACTGCAATTGGGTGCGTGGTAAAATTTGGTGCTCGGACTTTGTGACAACGATTTACAGTACGGCACACTACCAAATTGCTTGGATAATGCTTGTCCAGTAGGGCAGACGGTCATCTGTCCGTGTTTGTTCTCCTTTTTCTGACATCTCTTCTGATATTCGACTAGATACCGACTATCAGGGGGATGGAAGTTCTCCCTGTCTCGGCGGAAATCAACGCAACTACTGCTGCGACGCCCCGGATGGTTCGTTTTCCAGTCATTCCTTCACGCTCTTCCCGACGCATGTGCTGACTTGTGACCTAGCCTCAACATTGTCCCCTGTCCCCGTGGATGATGTCTTCCCGATAGCAGAGACGACCGGAGACGCTGTCACCTTTACCGTAAGCCTGTGATTTCGGGTTTACTCTCTACAACTCATTTTATGGCCGCAGGTGGACTACGATGATAATGAAGGGACAGCTAGTGACAACAGCACCGGTGACGGATCGAGTGGTCTGAGCGACGATGGAAAGGAGAATGATTCACCGGTGTGTGACTGGTTATTTTTTCCTTTCAACGAACGTCTCATTCTTCTTCACGTAGTTCTCATCCGTTTTCATCTCGTCGCCTAATGCCGCCTCTGTGAGCTCCTTGGACCTTGAATCCGACTGGGCCATTACAGAATGCGATGCCACGAGCGACCAACCGCAATCGGTCGGTACAATATATTCAGCTTTCAACCACGTCTCAATGATTTTCACATTAGGTTCTCGCCTACTGTACTTGCCCAATGGACGACGAAGATTGTGGCTGTGCTCATGTCTTCATCGGCCAAGCCGCTGATACTATTGTCAAACTTCCAACAACCTGCGGACTTGGGCCTTACGCTCGCGTCGTTTCGCTGGAGGTTCACCCTGATCAAACCGCCCTTTCTGCTAGGCACGCGGCGAGAAAAAGAACCATAGATCCCTTCTATTCGTTATCCTTTGATTACGCGTTGGTCCTCTCTTGGGTTTGACGGACTATGAATCTCTGACTGCTTTTATAGATTTACGGACATCTCCGAAGACAATGGGCCTGTTTAGTGAGTACACCGTATCGGATCCTTGAACTCAGCTGATAATAAATAATATGCACAGCATGCGCGCCGACATGGTGATATTCCTTCTATACCACTTGCACACTTGCTGATGAACACGTCTAGACTGACATGCCTGGTTACTGGGACTCGATTATTGACAGTCCTCCCGACGCTGGTACCACTTCAGTCAGAAAACGTGATCTGAACTTTCACCAACCTCGAGGTTGGGACTCGAGGATGGAGAAGTGAGCGGCTCTCCCTTTTATGTTGATTGAATGCTACTAAACTGCCTCAGACGTTGGTTTGGCTCATTCACTTCCTGGTGTGTATCAGATGCCGATGGATTGGAATCTTACTGACGGGCGTATTCCTAGGCTGGCCAAACTCAACACCCTCTCCACTGGCGACTCGATTTCGAGGAATTATCATTGGTCGGACACTTACACCATTTTCCACCAGGAAGAAGTGCATTTAACAAGTCTCATTTTCCCCCATTGTTGACTGACCTTTTGTTAGTCTTGCCCCAACTTCCAGAGTAGTCTGGACATCAGTGAGCGTCTCGTCATTCTAGTTCTGTGCATTTCGCTAAAACCAGGTCCTGCTCAGGCGTCAGCGGGTTCATTTGATCTTTTCCAAACTCGGATCGTCGCTCATTCTTGTCCAGGTTTGCAGCAGTCAACAGCCAGTTTGGGTACTATCTCGAAGCGACCATTGTACCCCCGGCAGTACAACAGGCATATGTGTACTTTAAAGCAGGTCTGTTTGTCACTTCGTCAGAAATCCAACTTGTACTGATACCTAGCTAGGTGCCGGAGCGGAAGGCAAGGATCAACAATTGGTCTTCGTCTCGGCGGACAACTAACATAGTACAGCTGCCTTTACCATCACCGGCATTGCTTCTGCCTCCTGGAACAGTGGCCGTTACGAGCTAGTTAATTTTGGTTTTCCCGGACTGTAAGCGGATTTTTCTTCCTGGGATCATTATATTCCAACTGGAACTCGTACAGCTATTATCCTGGATTGCTCACACTTGGCCCCTCTGTAAGCCGGCTTTTCCCCTCATTGGAAGCGCATTCTGATTCGATTTTGGGCAGCTACACCTGTATGGCGAGCTTTCTGGGCAGCTTTCACTGTCAGGAACATACAAGACTTCGGTTTCATACACCTTCCCCAATCTTGACTTGAGCTTTGGGAAGCAGGATTCTGACGCCGGCCAGAATAATCTCGGTCCTGCGGTGGCCCCGACTGACAATTATGGCGGTATGTTACTCTCCGCCGGTCAGGGTACCATCTGAGTTTCTTACTTACAAGGCTTCGACTACGGGGTCGGATGGAATGTTGAATTATCTGGTAGTGCAGATGTGCGTATCTCTATCCGGCTACTCGTACTGAATTCTCTGACCGTTTCCGCAGGCTCATCTTATCCCGAGCTTGCAACTTGGGGTCAGCGTGCTTGGAGGGAGTCTCATCGATGCACAAGTATTTGTTGAAGCGGATCTGTACGCCGGCTTGGCTATTACAGGCAGTGTCTCAAATACGGCAAGTTTGGATGTCGGTCGTTCCATAAGGGCTGTGGCTTATTTCATCTCTGCCAGATTGCTCCTAATTTCTGTATCACACCCCAAATCGGTGTCAGCCTTAATGCCGGACTGACTGGATCTGTGCTCTATTGGCAAACTGCACCATGTAGGTTCTGTTTTCCGTTCAATAACCCTTAAATCAACAACCCCTGGGGTGATGATACATCATATGCTCTCAGGTGAACAAAGCCGTATGCATCCATTTGCTCTCGCCAGAATAAGGCCATGATACATCCTTCAGAAGACTTTCCTGTTAGGTACGCTCGCCTGTCACCTGACATGACCGTCCCGAGCAGCGCCGCCGTCGCCGTTGAAGACGATGCCCAGGTTGTCTGACTCTGTTTACCAAAACGTTCGAGGGCGCGCTTACTAATACCCGAATAAAGTAATTCCATTCTTGTAAATTGTAATGCTACACAGCGTATATGCCGCCAGGAACTGGCTACAGTCGCTGCTAGTCGAGCTCAAGCTGTTACGCACGCGCTCGGGGACTCTAGGCTCGTGCTACTGCGGGGAGAATTAGGCGACAGGCAGTAGACGCCGTTTCTACACGACGTAGCTATACGGTGCCATTGATGATACGTGTTTGGCTAGGGATAGCTAGCCTCGCGCCCATCCTCGCACGGGCCCTTCGGGATTGCAGCAGGTGGACGCAGTGGTCGGGGGTCATTGTGAGGACCGCTGCTGACAGTTTCTGGATAGCGCGACAGCGTGCTGCTTCGCACGGGTCGGTGGTGGATGCAATACGCACGCGCGACAGGGGAACCGCCGCGATGTGCACGCACAGTATCTGCGCTCCCGGTCGCTGTTTGCTGGTGCCATGGACGTGTTTTCCCGGCGCAGCAGAAACCGCACACAGCCCTCCCGCAATACACGCGGCCGCAGATTCTGGGCTGCCCGCCCCGCCCTGAGCGTTTATGCGCGCGCTTTCGACAGACGTGGGGAAAGCGTACGCAGCGCTCCGCGCCCTGAGAAAAATTCTCGCGACGCGACGCCCGCAACCGCTGATTCTATGGTGCCTGTCGCATGCCCGCGACTGACGCGCGCGTAAATTGTATGTTGCTGGGGCTGCGCTTTCGACAGACGTGGGGAAAGCGTACGCAGCGCTCCGCGCCCTGAGAAAAATTCTCGCGACGCGACGCCCGCAACCGCTGATTCTATGGTGCCTGTCGCATGCCCGCGACTGACGCGCGCGTAAATTGTATGTTGCTGGGGCTGCGCTTTCGACAGAAGCGGGGGGTCGCACGGGTCGGTGGAGACTGCATTACGCGTGTGCGATGCCAATGTGGACGCACGATTTCTGTATCGCTGGTGTCATGGACGATGTCACCCTGGAACATCGCAGAAAGCGCACGCAGCGCGCTGCACCCCGAGGGCCTTCTCGACGCGCGCGGCTGCAAATATTCTGTGGCGCCCCATGCCGGCGTTGCGCTTTGGACAGACGCGGGGGAGCATGCCGCACTCCGCACGCAGGGAGGGGGGGGGTTGTCGCGACGCACGCGGCCGCAGATTCTGTGGCGCCCGCCCCATGCCGTCGACGTGCGCGTGCGTAAATTGTGCGTGCGTAAATTGTGCGCTGCCGGCGTTGCGGGTTCGAAAGACGCCGATGAGCATCACACAGTGCACTGGGGTCAAAAGAAGGCATGTTGTGTATGCGCGCGCGCGTGCCGCGCAGGCGACGCGGAACCGGCCAAATGCTTCCCCACGGGCTCAGGGTGACCAGGTCTGCACCAGAGTCGAGGGAGCTGTGGGCTGGAGAAAGCGCGCAGGGTCTAGGTGACGTGGCACGAAAAACGAGCTCGTCTACTATGAACAAAGGACCCATGTCCACATTGAGCCTCCATTAATTCGTAGCGATGACCCTAGACGCACCGGGAACCATGGAAATACGAGTGCCTTCCCTTTGCGCAGCAGATCTTGCTGGCTATCGCTGTGACGCACGAAATGGCAATATTCCGGCCTGTTCGGCTCCGCGTCGGGCCAACTGAGAGAAGGGGTGAATCTTCTGGGTTCTGGAAAGAAGATGGGCGACATTTGAGGAGATTTGCGGTCGACCGGGGAGTTTACGAGCCGCGGATGAGTAGCCTCGACAAGTACCAGTAGCGAGAAGTGTGTTGAGTGAAAAAATCCGAAAAAGCGGGCAGAAGAGCTTAGTGAGCCGTAGAGCGCATTGGTAGGTCAATAAAGCGGCGAAGAGAGGTCTGGGGGTGAGCGCTCGTGGACCGTGTGGTAGTGGAAAGAAAGAGTGTCACATGGGCCCGCACAATCGAAAAGATAGATGCAGCCCTAGAACAATGGGAACTTGGAAAACCAACGATGGAAGGCAGAAGACTGATTATATTGATGGTCGTTGGTGGAATGTCACAGTACATGGCCAAAGTACAAGGAATGCCAAAGGAAGTCGAAGCGAGACTAGAAAAGAGAGTAAGAAAATTCCTGTGGGCAGAAAAAACAAATGTTTCTGTCAATAAAGAAACTGTATATGCACCGGCAGACATAGGAGGAAAGAATCTCCTAGACATTGTAGCCAGGAACGAGGCTATAGCAATAACATGGCTGAGATCATACCTCAATTTTGGAAAGGATAGGCCTCTATGGGCGCTCGCCGCTGATTCCCTGCTGGCATATCATGCGCAGGCGGCAGACGATAACGTAGACCCTGAGACAAGAGTCAATACATTCCTGCAAACATGGGACTCAAAGGTTACGACCCTCCCGACAGACCTCGCAACCATGGTCAAGGCCGCTACTAAGTGCGACCTCAGGCTTGAAGGCCTAGCTATTTCCCGAGAGATACAACGGGCGATGCCAATCTGGTTCCACCAGAAGTCTACAGCGTCTAGATCTCTGTTCACCGGCGGTAGCCAAAGCAAGGATGTGATACGGTGCTTGAAAGTCACCCATGAAATGCACAACACTGGAGATGCGGAAACCCTTGCCCGAAAATTGACAACTGCCAGACACAAAAATGGGAAAAAATGCAGATGCGATGCATGCACGGAGATGAGGCGATTAGGTTGCCGCGACCCGAACCGATGCTGCAGAAGGGCTAAATCCATGTTAGACTCGCTACTTCCAAAATGGAACCCAATGCTTAGCCAACCAGAAGACTGGGAGGATGAGATGGATGAAATACATCCGCTGGATGAGGACACAGTAGTCTTCAATCCAAAGGTCACTGTGAATGGAACCTTGAGTGATGCCTTCAGAATCTTCACAAAAAGGAACGAGAGTGGGGACACCGCACCTGACACCCGCTTAGAACCAGAGCCAGATGAAGAGGATGTAGTTGCTTACACCGATGGTTCAGCAACAGACAACGGCAAGGAAAATGCGAGAGCAGGAAGTGGCGTGTATTTTGGCGACAATGATATACGTAACATGGAGATACGGATTCCGGATGAACTGGAACAATCTAACCAGATGGCTGAGATCCTGGCAATAAAGGAGTGCTGTGAGACGTGCCCTAGGGACATCCCGCTGACAATCATGAGTGACTCTCTCACGATGATAGAAGGACTCACAAAAAATCGAAGCAGATGGGAAGACGAAGGCTTCATTACAGTCGCAAACGGGCAAGCTATTAGAACCACAGTGGCAAAACTGCGTGAGCGGAAAGCCCCAACATATTTCAAGTGGGTAAAAGGCCACTCAAATATCAAAGGGAATGAAGAAGCAGATGCCTTAGCAAACAATGGACGGCTGAAAGACAAGGCAGACGTACTCGACATGAAAATTCGGGATGATCTTCTCCTCCCGGGTGCGAAACTCAATGTAATGACTCAATCCCTGGCATATAAGACAATCAGACAAGGCAAGATGGAGACCGAGTCCTACCGCGCAGCACTAGACAGAAAAATGACCAATAGAAACATGGCATTCGCCAGGGGGGCCGCGAGTGAGTTCAATAACGAGTCCACCCCAACGAAAGCCATCTGGAAAGGAACAAGGCATAAGGATTTTGGAAGGAACATCAGGTTCTTTTTCTGGATGGCAATACATGGCGGGTATAAAATTGGCGAACATTGGAAAAACATCCCGGACTTTGAAGACTGGGGTATCTGCAAGGAATGCGAGATCACCGAATCCATGGATCATATCCTCACGAAGTGCAACTTCCCAGGACGAGAACTAGTATGGGACCTTGCAAGTGAAATTTGGAGAAAGAAGACTGGGGAAGACATGCGACCGTCCTTCGGTGAGATAGTAGCGTGCGGGGCGATCAAAAAAGGAAGCGCAGGGACGACGCGCCTATACAGAATTCTCCTATCAGAATCAGCGTACCTGATTTGGAAACTGAGAAATGAAAGGGTAATCCGCGAACAAGGCGGCGCGTCACCCCAAGAAATTACAAACAGGTGGAATAAATGCATAAACAATCGTCTGGAACTCGACTGCCTCCTCACAAATAATAGAAAATGGGGAAAAAAGGCTCTACGCAAATCCTTAGTACTTGCTACCTGGAAGGGCACCCTAAGGAACGAAGACAGATATCCTGATGACTGGATCGGGATACCCGGGGTTTTAGTGGGTATGGGTTAACTTACAATGATGGTCGCCTGCGGACCGGAGTAAAATTGACCCTAGCCCCACACAACGCACGGTGGCTCAGGTGCGTGTGCGTTTGCGCATTTCCCCGGGGTGGCTCTCTGTCGGCTGGGTTCTCGTTTTCCCAGCTTCATTCAACGGAAGGAGAAATGCCGACTTGGTCGGTCCAATGATCGGGGGGCGGGTTTCAAGTGAAGTTGGTGTCGCCGGAAACACCCCGTGAGGAAGACGCAAAAGCGTCTCTTTTCGCCTTTACCTAACGTTCCACAAAAAAAAAAAAAAAAAAGAAAGAGTGTCACGAGAGTCACATCGGATCACAGCGCCAGAAGTCAGAAAGGAACGTCGAAATTTCTTTCATGAGCAGCTGCACCTGCTCTTGAGAAATTTCAAAGAGAGGTATCGCGAGAAAAAATGTGAATCCAAAAGTATCAGAGTCTACATAGACCGGTAGACTTGGTAGACGGCCGGCTTAGACTCGGTAGACTGCTGATAAATTCCGAACAACCACTAAGAGGACGAGGTGTACAAAATTTAAGTCCGGAGACTTTAAAAATAGTCGGCGACTATGACTTGAACTAATTTGGAGGCCAAAGACAGCACAGGTAGACAATACGATGCTGTTTCAAACTCGGCGCTTAATCTTTATAGCGAAGCGCCCGGTTTGATGGGAGAATGTTATTGGCTCGGGGCAGCGGGCCGTGGTCGGGATCTTCCGGATTTCACGAAACTTTGAACGTTGCGCACGCATTTCACTGCCAAATACGCGATCTTCGCGCCAGAAGGAAGGAGATGCACCATAAGCATCTTGAGTCCAAGATTCAACAGAATTGGTTCAGTCAAGAATATTCTGTCCATGATTCATTTCTTGTTCCTGCCAAAATATCACCCCCGAATGATAATTCTTCCATACACACATCCAGCAATCGCCTAAAAATCGGGCAAAATGCTTACAGACTATTTTTATAGTACATGAACAATATTTGTCAAAATGGCGGCGCTACTTCCTGCTGAAATCAAAATACGCGGGGAAGACTCAAACCGCCGGAGCTTTCGTTCAGTTTCCACACCAAACTATAATTCAACCTGGTGAATTTTGGGACTTTTTCAACAACTACGCCCTTTTGGCCCAGGAAACCCCAGTTCAAATGAAAGAATCCTGTTCCAAGATGGCATGCCTCCATCTTTGGGGGTCCAATATGGCCCAGTAACGGCTCCTCGTCCCCTCCCACCTGAAATACGGTGAAAAAATGCTCAAATAAAATATGGTCTAATCTTTGAATATGCTATTCGGATATCAAAGGCAATGTAGAATCTCGAATATTCAGGCCGCCGCGTCTGAAGTCGATCCAGAATGGGCCTCAACATCCTGACTTTATGTTGCATGGTTGACAAGTTCCATGAAGCCATAGAGGAGGGGGAGCAGCAAACATGATTCGGTATGTAATGCTCTATCGCATACCCAGAGGTTGAGTGCTTGTTCCTTTTCAGAAGCAAGTAAGGAACTAATTAGTGGAATTCAGTCATTTGGTTACAAACACACAGGATAAATTGGATACAGCTTCAATACTTTGTCAGACAGTGAGTAAGGGTCCAAATTATGACACGAACTCCTGAGAAATGTGATTCCATGCATCGGGGCCTTTTCCAACGTCGAAAACATTCTCGCTAGGTGCAACTTTCCCAAAATGGTCACCGGATCAGCTCTCGATCATGATCGATCTGTGAGATCTGGCCACATATGGCAATATCTCAAACTGATCGACGAGCGCTTACTGGGCGCTAAGTGGAAAGGAACACAATATTGTGTTCGTTGAATATACCCAGCCATCTTTCAATCATTCTGACGCATGTGATCTGTTCCCAATGTAGTTCCGCACTCATAAGTTAGATAATCTCGCACGCCGGCATTCTGGTCAGGTCGTAGGAGCCACATTTCGTTCCTCCGCAAAGCCCCAACAATACCCTCTCTTTCCGCCTCTTATTGGCTCAAATCTGGTAGAGTTAACCGGCTGGGTGCCTCAATCAATACAGCAAAAAATGCGTGTGTCAGGCATGCAGATAATCTTCGACTGCAAGGAAAATCAGACGCACTTGTTTTAACCGCATGCAACCATCTCAAATATGCGGTGTTTGCGGATACTGCGTATCTCAACCAATGTGTAACCAATATCATGGCCATTTTGGACAGGATCTTCTGTGCCGAATGTTGAGAAGTGGAGAGTGGTTCGTAAACATGAGCCCATCCATCATTCCGAATAGGGATCAATTGAAGGAAATTCTGTGGACTCGAAGACCAAGCAAAATAGTGAATGAAATTAACGTATATGTAAGTACACAAGTACGGCAAGAGATTTGATCTTCAAGGGAAGCGAGGAAAATAAAGTACGCCATCTTGATTACACTAATACCACTGCTGGTCCATGTCATATAGACATCGAGCGTGGACAGAATGTGGGCTATGACATTTTTAAGGCAGCGGGAAGCATGCAGCAGGCGGTGTGCAAAGGAGAAGTGTGGACATGAGGAATGCTGGGGCCTGCAGGGGCGGAATGCGGGCGGTATGCAGCGATCCGGTGCAGAATGTGCAACGGGCGGGCGCGGAATTCGAGACGGGTTAGTACGGAATGTGGAGGCAGCCATGGAGCTCCAAGCATGGGCGCGCAAGGAGAGCACATAGGGCGGCAAGTGGGCAGGCAGTGCGCAACGGGGGCGGGGGAGCAGGGTGAGTGACAGCGAGCTGAAGCAGGGCGCTGTTTGGCTGAGTAGAGGTCGTGACGACTCGGCATAGGGATTGTTGCAGGGTAATTAATTCAATTCCATCCATTTCGGGCGCGCAGGGTGTAGCGTAGAGGACATCGGGGGCGGACAGCAAGCGCAAGCAGGGCGTTTATGGCAGAAGGTCGATAGAATCACCTGCTAGCAAGGAGGGCGCAAAAGCAAAGGGATGGGCCGAATCCCAGGGCCGGAACGAGATTTGGGTCGGGAAGTGTAAGAGGCTGCGGCAAGCGGACAGAATAGAGGGCCACACAAATAATGAGAGAGGTAGAGGTGTCACAATCAAGCTTTGATCTTCCATGATCTGAAGAGTGGAGGAGGCCAAGGGAGCCAAGCATTAAGTGACCAGTAGTAGACGTTGCAGTCTTGATTGCGACCCCTGTGATGGAATCGAAGAGCTGTGCGTGCTGGATGCTAGAGATAAAATATTAGAGAGGACTGAGGCTTAATTTCAGAACAATTGAACGCCAAGAGCAGCTTTTATATATAAAAAAAGCCGCCTTGGGGACAGTGCCAGCGTAACCACAATTGTACTCTATCCAAAGATCATTCGAAGGGAAAGAGCGGAGTGAGGCATATATCAGACCGGTCAGAGAGCCTATGCAAAGATTCAGAACCAGAAGGGGTCCCAGGGAGGGGGAGGAGCGGATGTGGTGGAGGAAGAAGAGCATTGATGGGAATGTAATATGTATAAACAACGACCCAATTTGGATCAACCGAACGCCATCAATACTCAATGGCGGGAGCACCGCCACGCGCCAGGCAACGGCGGGAGGGGAAGCGACCGCGCACGTGCAACTTCGGCCCATTTCCCAAACGGTTCTGCTCTGGATACATCACTGGCGTTGTTCTGGGCAGAGCTCTAGATGCATCATGCGCTGTTCACCCGAGAGCAGTGTGATGTATCAAAACCCCACATAGGGCTGAAATCAACACGGTCTTCAGTGTCGGCAACATTCTATGCCACCTCATCCGACTTTGAATCAACATGCTTTAGCAGTGTCACTGAGCCGGCAGATGACTCTGGAGGTACTAGCAGAAGACGCTCGTCACTTGAACCCACGGTGGAGAACACTCGGGTCATCTCAGACTCGTCTTCGACTGGCCGGAAGCCCTTCGAGCCGCGCAAATCTGCATCGGAGCCAGCGCATGCTGTCACGCACGATGGACGTACTATTTATCCTACGAGCCGTTGGGAGCGCGAAGGACTTCGTGGGGAGATCTCCGAGTCCGGGCTCAACAGACGTGATATCCCTTTCCTCCCTGGCAGTCTGTTCTGCCCCGCTGTCGATTCCGATATCACATCCACCGCTACCAATTGGCAAGTGGGCTTTCTTTGCATGCCCGTCTCGGGTGTTCATATTTTTCATTCAGTGATCCATACGCTGGTGATGCGACTTCTCTGTCACGGAGAGATGTTCTCGACGAGCAGCTGCTTATCCGTGATGAACAGTATAGTCCCGCATTCAACAGGATCAACGCCAGCGATGACCATGCCGAGGAAGAAACCCTTGGGCACATGCTATCTAAACGTGCATCGGACCCGCCAGCGGTCAAGTCTTGCACTGGTTTCACAAGCACGCCTTCTCACCCACCCGAAAGGCTTCCACTAATCAGTCGCCTTTTTTAGTCCCTATCGCCGCCTACGCATCGATACCCGTCAATGCCTATTACGACCTGGCTTCGCCTGCGGCTTTGAATGGTGCGACTCAGGGGTATTCCAACGCGCCGCCTTACTACACCTTCAAAACGCAAGTCGCCATATCCATGATATCCACTTGTATGCTTACAGGTTTCTAGGTCCAAGGGACAGCCCGCAATGACTGCCGCGAAAAACGTGCGTTTTTTGGCTTCGCTCGTTCTTTGCTCTGAGCTCACCCACAGGGCGCTGTGATTTACGGACGGTACACACATTATTTTCTAGTTGCGGAAATGCTGACGTTTCCATGCCCTCAAAGGGAACATGTTTATGTAAGTGAATTGTGATTCTCTTCCATCTTGTGTCACGAACAAGCACGATTCCAGGAGCAGAGCCTGTGTGAGCATCAAACCTCGGCGTCGTCAATGTACTTACCACTATTTCAGCGAGTCTTTTTATCGATTACCTCGCACAATTCTCAGAGGTGTGGACCGATGGTTCTGGGAACACTTTCTGCGAATGGATCAACAACAATTTGTTCATGTCCGCTCATTTTTTGTGGATACACTACTCAACGTTACCTAGATGGGAAGTCCCTGCGTACATGCCAGCTGGGTCGACTGCCGTCAGCAATCAAATTGGCGCGTGCTATCCCTCTCTGGCCAACTCTAGATCTGCCGGGATTCCGGTCTTCGAGCAACGGGCGAAGTGGGTGGATTCGTTGTCTGTCTCTCCGTCCAGAGACCAATACCACATCCAGTGAATATAAGCAATCGGCCTTTTATGTCACTGAGCAGGACCTTGACCCTGGCGTCTTGACTACGGCTCCCGGGATCATCAGTACATGTTAGTGCAGTGCCCTTCATTTTCTTGCTTTCATACCAAATCAAAACTCGCAGCCGCCTTCAAAGGCCAGTGCCCTACGAACCAAGTTGCAACACTTCGAAGTCTGGCAATGATCACACGTGAGTAAAGTAGCTTTACATTCAATGGCTGGCTGACATTAGTTATTAGCCTTCATGAACGTATGTATGCTCCGGTTCCCGCTATATTCTGACTATTAACCGGCCATGGTAGACACTTGTTGTGAGTTGCAAGAGACTCCCGCGACTGATTTCGGCTGACCGTGTTCTAGGCTCAAAACGCCTTCGCATTGACCAACGATTGCATAAGAGGGGTTTACACGGTAGGTCATCTTCAAGTGGTATGCTGGCTCGTAATAACTCCTTTATTAGACTTGGTACGCCGCGTACCAGGCACAGGCAGCGCCTACCGTCCCCACTGTGGCACAGTTCATTGCAGCATATAATTCTTGGTACGTGCTCGTCTCCGCGTTTCTTCGCTTGTGTTCCTCACTACTTTACAGGATTAAAGATATTATATCAGGGATTCAGGGCGCCGTCACCTCGCAGATGGACACGCTCATTCCTTTATACAATGACAGGGATACAACAGCAGTTGATGTCAAATTGAGCAGTAAGATGTGTTTCAGTGAAAAAATAAAACCGTACTTATCGTTTTTGCACAGCCAACGCTGTCATCTCCGCATGGGCCAACCTCAACCCTGCTGTTCCTGTTGGCACTGCATGGGTCCCCCCTACCAACCTGGTGAGTTCTTTTCCTCGACAAATATGGAACGGAAATAACAATTTTCAAGAACACGGCGACGAGTAATGCTAATCTGATTTCCATAATGAGTGTTTCGACTGCCAACTTGCAGACTTTGCGTAATAGGTGGGTCGTTCCTTCTCACAGTTGTAATTTTTCACTTATTTTTTTTCACCAGCGTACCGGCCATCACTTGGGCGGCTAACCTTCCTTGAGACTCGAGAGAAAGAAAAATTCGTGAAATTCCAAAACTATCCCTACTTCAGAAAAAAAAAAACTTTACCCTTTGTGTGTTCTAATTTACTTGCGGATTTTAATGTGATGAGGAGGGGTTGGCTTGAGAGCATGAAGCACGCTGTCGTATTCATTCAATAAGATGGATGAGTTGTGGAGATCGAGAGTAGGTAGGCCAGGAATCTTCGTGGTCCAAAGTTAGATAATTTTGCATTATCTTTCTGTCCTTTTTCGATGTGAGCGCCCGCATATATACCTTGTATATCTTCAACCTTATTGTCCCAGCAAGTTCTCGCTCCTTCAACTGCCTTGTTTTTCACCAGCGCGTGCACCTCTCAACCCCATTCTCAACTCATCTTATCTCTCTGAGCTCTCCAACCTCTACTCCTCGTCGCGCAAGGCGCGCAGGAGAGAAGTGTGGCGCGAGGGGGTTGGTTTGGGATTCGCGCTGCTCGCGGGCGGGTGTGCTTTCGCGCAATGCCCCGGCCCCATTGAAATGATCGACGAATTACGCACCATTACCGAGGACATGGGAGCGGAAACGAATAATGATGTCGATGGTGGCGCGTTGGAATTGTCTAAACTCACCCCCGGGCGTGGCCCTTCACTTCCTAACACCGGCGCCCTCCAAACGCACTCGGCGGGGTGCTCTAGCTAGTCCATTTCTCCCGCCTGCGCAGGCTCGCAAAGTGTTTTGTCGAGGCGAAGAACGAGCTGTACGCGTGCGGGTGAGAGTTTGGTATGTGGAGAAGCAGGTAGGAAGGTGCCTTACTGCGGTACGGGGAGATATAGACAGGGATGCACTAGCAGTGGGGTACCGGGGGAATGGAGGCGGGTGTAGGTGAGGTGGAAGAGAGTTCAATTTGGTTTGGGGGCAAGAATGGCCGGCGTGAGCTGTAGGCTCGAGTGCGGCGGGACGCTTGGGAGGAGTCCGGCGCGTTTTCGTGACGAGCGCTGTGGAAAGCAGCTTTACAGAAGGCAGATCATCGGCGATGTACGGGCTTGGATGCTTGTATGGGGGATCCAGATCGAACAGAAAGTGTTGTTACTGTCCGAGTCTGCCAGAGTCAGAATCGGCGTTGGCGTCACTGAGGTCCTGCGTGACAAGCGGTGGGCGTGTGCCTTGCAGGAGGATTGCGGGACCTATACTCGACAGATTCTTGCACTTGTGTTGGACGAGGACTAGGGTACGGGAATCGCAAACGCAGTGGAGAACAACAAGTAGGCTTCGAGTTTGTGGACCTGAAGCAGGACCCTTGCATGGTGGAACTGTCCAGTCTCGACTAGGGCGGAGGGAAGAAGGCGTGTCCATCAAATTCAACCATCAACCGAGACACATGCCTGATGCGCACAGACCTCCGAGTGTGATGGAAATTCAAGTACGAGCCACTTGTTCCGTTGGATTCGGCCGAGCATCTTTCATTCTCATCTACTGAGAAGCGGATACACCCATAGTTAAGCCGTCGTTGACCGTGGCGGTCGCTCTTGGATCATAAGTGTGAAGTACCAACTTGGATGCCAGTAGAGCAGGAGGATCGATCCCGCCGGAAGGTAAAACAAGGCCGCGGGGGTTTTTTCTTCCTTTTTCTTTTGAATCCCCCACATACCACTCACTATTCACCAGACTAGTCTTCACTGTGCGCGAACCACAGCAGGCCAGTTCTCTTCTCGGATTATCCCTGTTCCTGATCCGTCAAACAGTTGAACCTCCTCTTTGTCGGCCAAAGATTAATTTATTCGACGCAGCACAGCTACCAGCACATCTCAGCCGTCGTTGACCGTGGGGTCGCCTTCATTTCATTTGCTCTTTTGAAATTCAGATGGATTCGGAGGTTCGAATCCTCCTGACAGCATAACAGTGCCCCGCCCAATTTTTCTTCTTTTCTTTTTGAGATTTCAAATCTCCGAGAGATTGTGCATGTCAGTATTCGTTCGCACTGAGACTTCACCATAGCACGTCAGTTCTGTCCTGAGGTGAAGCCTGAGTTCAATGAGCGTGTAGATTTTATCAGGAACCCAGCGAAGTGAGTGGGAGTGGGAGGTTGGATTCCTCCTGACGGCATATGTCCGTGGATCCATCTTTTTGATCTGTTTGTCTGCTTTCTTTTTTGCATCGAGCCTTGCTGGCATTGTAACTTCACTCGCAGGTAAATTTTTGCTAGCATTGCAACTTGAATCACAGGTAAATTGGAGGCCGCACCCTCCTGCTTGGATTATCCCCGCCCTAGATGTAGGATTCGGTATTCTGGTGAGCAAAATCTATGTACCTACCAACTGTCGATAGGACCTATCCCCATATCCAGACACGGTTATGCCGCATTCAAGCCGTTGTTGACCGTGGGGTCGCCTTCATATCATTTCCGCTCGGAAAGGAATGCCGACGGAATCGGTGGTTCGAATCCTCCCGATGGCATAGAAACAAGATTTTCTACTGTTTTTTTGCAATCTCCGATGGATCGAACCCATCAAGATTTATTCGCTGTACTTGGTTTTTCCGTCGCAAATATTCGAAGGATTTACGCCCAGCGTAACTTTGAATTGCCCTGAGCTATTTCTGCTCCAGGCCTGAAACAAGTCTGTGAATCCGCAATTTCGCCAGTTACAAACTCTGGAATGATTCAACCTAGATACAGGTATTTTCCAGCATTGGTTGACCGTGAGGGTCGCCCTCTTCTCATTTGTGTGTGCCCAGTTTATATTCAGGAGGAGTTGAAGGTTCGAATCCTCCCGACTGCATCGCTGGGTCCCATGATAACTTTTTCCCCCTAATGACATTGAGGAACCGCCTACGACGACTATTCGGGTGATAGGCGGACTATGGATGAATCAGCAGATGAATGATCATGAATCCGAGATTCACGTCCTCTACTAATCCAACTTTTGGAACCTTCCGTATTCTTTGATGTTTGAATGTAGATACGCCTACATTCAAGCCGTCGTAGACCGTGGGGGTCGTCTTCGTATTATGACAGGAATATGAAGAATTTAACGTTCTTAAGAGAGAGCAGGAGGTTCGAATCCTTCCGACGGCTTGCATGGCAGTTCATTGTTTTCTCTCCTTTTTGCTGTGAGCCACCCTGAGGGAATTTGCCACCACAGTATTCATACCCCAGAGTGGCTCCCAACGGCAAGCAAACAATAGCAAGCCAGCATCGCCATCCTATTTTGCGTAAATGATTCCTAGCCGAGGCCGGAGATGCCTGATCATGAATCAAAGGGAGGTTCGAATTTGATTCCTCGCAGCGACATAATTGGCCACTGAAATTCCTGGGACTGGGAACAGTCTCCAGGTCTGGTTTCAGAGATAGCTGATCTAGTGATTTCCCCAGATCACGCCACTGCCACTGATGTTTGATCCGCTGACCGCTGGTGTCTGTTCGGCTATACCCTGGTAGCCCGAAATCCGAGTTCTCCTAATTTTTGATCTCCCCCCATCACGCCACTGCCACCGGAAAATCTCGGCGTCGGAGTCCTCTGCCTTTCCCCGAGTTTCCATTTCTCGGCCTGCCACCCATGCCCAAGCCATCCGCGCAAGGTAAGTGTACCCAGGAAACTCTAATCGCACCTACCCCAGCCTTGACATACCTTTACTCTTGGCACCTGTCTTGACTGACTCTCCAGTGTCCTGACTCGAAATTTCTGACAGCGCATTTTGGGCCTCGGCCTTGGGACCTATATTCACATCTACCCGTACTCTTGTAACAACAAGGGCTATGCAAGGTAACATTCTGGTGTATATGATAGACACTTGCAAAATTAATTTCGCTGCGAGCGCGATAGCGCATACCACCTGTTGTTCAGTCGTAACATCATGTCCAAGTCAGCGTGGACGACTCTGTCTGCCATCCAGTCTTGTTCATCTGCTGATAGTAGTCTTTGGTATGTGTCACTGCGTTTTCACAAAAGTCGCTTCAGCAGGCCATTCCCAGGGTGATTTGACGTGGCTTGAGAAATGCTTCTAGGATAAATGAAAAGAATGATGGAGCAGATTTTCTACTCGCCCAATTAAATCTCGAGATGGGCGACTTTGAGTAGGCAGGTTCGGCGTTCTTCGAGATATGAGAAGGGCACCCTCGGCCTTTGTAATAATTCCGTAAAATTCCTCCAATTGCTTGAGAGAAGATTTCAGAATAGTTTGGGGCATTTACTGGAGCCAGTACACAAGTTTAGGTAGGGCTTTTCGACCGTTTCCTTAAGTTCCAGGTCCTTTTGCGAGCCAACAGGAAGGCTTTTGAAACTCAAGTCGTGCTGTAAGCATGGCAAAGCAAAGGTATTGGGCCTTTGGAGTGAGCTCAGCTGAGCGAAAAACAAACTTCTTGATTATCTGGCTCAACATTCTTTCGGGAGACATAATGTAGCCGAACAAAAGCTAGGTTGACATTTATCCAAGGCCCACTGGTGATTCAATGACCCATTTGGAAATCTGCCCCAACGCCTAACCAGCGATTGTTCTGAAAACGCAGTGTGTAATGAACCCCGAGAAATTCAAGGGCCAAATCGGCAGAGCTGGCTTTCAGGAGGCATCTGAGGTCCCGAAAGCGAGCGTGTAGGAACAACGGTTTAAATTATTGTATCTACACTGGGTTGGAATGCCGTTTCAGACAAACCCAGTCCCAGGGATGGCCGGAGGGCCCTTTGAATGTTTCTTTGGTTTCCATTTCGTTTGTCCGGGGCTCATGGAGGAGCCGCTGAACGATGTGCTCCAAACTAAACCCAAACAATCCAATTATCACCCGAATATAACCCAAGTCTTTCCGATATAAGCAGTGATGCCCACAGAAATAAGACGAGGATCAGAAATAGGCCGATCAGAGGAAGCAAGAGCCGAGATACAGACGAGTGGTAGTCCCTTGTACAGGGCCTAACAGTAGGTTGAAGGGAAGGTATAAGATTCCCACAGAAAGATGAACCTTCACTACAAGATATCACCAGGAATTGGCCTGAGAGATAATCGAGCAATGGAAATAAGATAGTTTAAGAGCTTCGCAGCTATGAGACAAGCAAGTGTTGTGTGTGTGGTGGTGGTGATGTCCGAAGACGTGCGATAGACCTCCTAGAGGCGAACAATAGACTATTTCCACGAGGATATATGCCCAAAAGCTTATTTCCCAGAGAACCCGATTGACAATTAACGATGTACAATGAACGATGAGCGATACAATTTGACGATTGGCGATGAGCGATGACGATGACGATAAAACGATTTCGATTCCAGTACTATGTAGCCTCAATCACGCCCTAAGACGTTTCCAGTAACCAACTTCTTATTCCAACAGATAGGTTTCCCAATGTTAAAGTCCAACGACGATACACACTGCGCCAACCCCAGAAATAGCCCAAATCGCAAGCGTTATGCCTACTAGTACAAGGGGATTCTGTGTCCTACTCGTAATAATGTCCCAACTACTTATACAAATCCCAAAATCATATGAAAGTCCTCAAACCAAGCAGAAATTAGTAAAATGGCCCGAGATTGTCCCTCCTTTCCCGTTTATCCGTCGGAGGAATAGCTGCGAGCGTATTGCCATTGGCCAGTGCTCAGGTAGTCCCTGATTTCCCGACCATGCGGCTTTTGTCATCCAAGATATTTGAAAACACCAGTCCCCTGGCTGACTGATATTGCTTCATCCGTCTATTCCTTTTGTCTCCTGCCCCTTTCCCGTAGCTCCTGACCATCAGATCTTATTCCCCTGGCCTCCAGCTTTCTGTAGATACCCCTAGTGTAACCTTTTCCCAGAAAGGTTTCTTATTCCCAACTTCGCTTCCTCGGAATAAGATCAATCCCATCAGATTGTCTTAACCGACATTCGCTTATCCCGGAATCTCTCCGGCATGAGCTTCCCCGACCTCACACGCCTGTCACATGGAAGGCCTTTCCTTTAGCCGAGCAGGAATAAGCTTATTCCCGCATGTCCCGTTGTAAGTATCTCTGGCTTATTTCTCGTTGTGGAAATAAGCTCTAGAAATAGTCTCTTTTAGAGGTTTGTGGGCTACACTTTCCTCTACGGTTTTCGAGGCGAGCACTGCCAGTCTGCAGGGTAGTCACCTACCCTCTGTACCCGTTACTCTGTGATCCTGACCCTGCCAGCTATACCGAGACCGTATACTAGCTCTCAGAAATAAGCCTATACTGTAATCAGACTATTCCGAAACGCACAAAAAGTGCGTTGTTTAGGTATAGTTCAATTCCAGACAGTTCACCGCACCGATAAATATTTGATAGAATGATTTCCAACCACAAATGCCCCATCTCCTGTCAAGACGTCCACCATTGAATTTACCTTCTAGTGACAGTCCACTGATTCTGATTTATTAGAAGGCAGAAGGCAGTTGGATGTTGATACACGACGTTAGCTGCATGGTCATCCTCAGCTCTTCACCAATTTAGAGTGAACCGGAGGTTCGATCCCTCCCAGCGGCATAATTAGCAATCCGGTTTTTGTCTGCTCTTTTTATTTTCCCCGAATCTCATGTATGAAGCACATCAATCTGTATCCGCTACAGCTGTGCTAAGCTTACCTATGACAAGTGAGGAAGGTCAGATAAATGTACCTGCCCCGCGAATTACCATGCCCGGGATGCGCATTCAAATTTGGCCAGCTACCAAGTCATTAATATGGGCGATATACTATCCAAAAATTAGCTAAATTTTGCAGGGTTTTGGAAGAAAACTTCCCAAAAAATCCAGCAACTTGGCAACCGTTCCTTCTTGGTTGCATCTTTAATTTAGGCAACTTTGTCGATCCCATCAGTGTTGCTTATGTTTGCTTTTGATCCGCCAATACTTCGGCTATCGGTTGAGCTCGGCATCCAGTAAAACCTGCTAGTCTGAGCCTCAATTGCATACAGCAGGTTCGGATGGGAAATTATGCCTTTGGAACAGTATTGACCATTGTAGAAGGCCAGTGAATAACATCCCTCCAGACATTAGTCAGCTTAACATGCTTGCTGGCTCAATTTCTGAAGCAGCATAGAGAGGTATAGAGATTGTTTTGGTGGCAAGAACATGGTGAAACACCATTTATACTGGAACATGATCTCAAAAGTCGCAATGTTTTAGGCCTCCCATAGTCTTCTAATGGAAGGAATCCCTTGTCTCCCACTTCGGGATCTTCGGGGCAATGTGCCATTATTGTTTTGATCACTTCCATCAAAAGTCCGAAATCTCCTCACAACAAAGTCCACAACATGTGAACCATTCCAAGTGTAATCCACCGAAGCAAGTCAAAGACACCAAGAACAAGACATGTATCCATGTTCCAAGATGCAAGCTCTTGGCCAGATTTGTTGCCAGTTGCAACCCAAAGCCCTGCAACCATGGTATTGTAAACCTTCATTAATTTTTGGACAGTATATGTGCCATACATTAATCAACTCGACATAGATACAGGTATTTTTGTGCAGTCGTTGACTGTGGCGGTCGCCCCCTTCTCATTCCAGCTCACCCAGAATGTATTCAGAGGGAGTTGGAGGTTTGAATCCTCCCGACAGCATATGATTTTTTTTTGTTCCTCGGAACAACCTCTGGAGTAATCATCCCAGTACGAGGGATGTGGATCTTAATTGTAGAACAATCATACATTCAAGCGAGGATATATACCCTCTCCTAGATGAACATGAATTTATTGCTGGCTGAGATGAATATGGGCGTGATCCGTGATGGTGCTAAGAAAGCAAAACCCGGCATTTGATTTCAAAGCAATACCGGGCAACATTATTTTTCGGGCACCGTTGAAAATTATGTACTCGGTCGTGGCTGACTTCACTTTGGACGGATTTTGGGGTTTACTCTGATGGACGACCATGGAAAGGGTCTATGGACGAAGGCGGATTGGAGAGCGACAACACAGAAGAATCTGTTAAGTCCTTGGTTCTGACTCAGCTATAGCGCTAGTGCTAGGGTCGGCACAAAGACGATCGGCCAATGAAATTTATGTCGTATAGTATTACTTACGTGTCCCACTCGATGTTCTGCATTATTCAGGGCCGAGCGAAGAGCATGCGTACATATTAAGTGTTTATCTCGAAGCTCGTATATCATCTAGATTATATGCTTAGCCCGCACATGGTCGGGACCACGGCGCATATCCACATCCACCACACTTCTTTCTCACCATCGTTACACCCATCTGCGTGTCTCACCCTCACGCGCTCTCAGCCTGCTTCAATGACCTCACCATCGCCCACGGTGGCTTCCTGCCTGTAGACGCCGCGTGATTCTGTAGACGGAGGAAGCGGGGCTTCCCGCCGGTATTGCAAAGTGAGGCGACCCTTGTTTCCTCCCCCTTTGCCACCTTGTCTCTTCTTTGGACGAATCCCAGTAATCAACGATGCAGACCTAAACAGACTGCACTCACTTCTGCACACCTGCTCTATATCTGTGTAGGAGACTGTTGAAAATTGAAATGTTGATTTGAACTCCGAACAAATTAGGGCGTGAAATATCATTATCGTTGAACCGTAGATAAAAAGAGGCGTGCCGATGAAGCGATACAAAGGTTTGAGGCCTAAATCCATATTAAGTAACACAACAAGGATAACCAATTTTGTACTGGCCAAACATGTGAAACACATGAAGAACCAATATACAATGTGCATCATTTTTTGGACAGAACAGCATTTAAAATGTATTCAAATTATGTTCTGCATACCCAACGTCATGCAGAAGATACCTGAGTCACCGAGAAGTTATTTTGAACATCTTTCAAATATTGAACCAGCAACTACTCAAAACACATTGTAAATTGGTTCTCAATGTATTTCACATGTTTGGTCAGTACAAAATTGGTTATCCTCCTTGTGTAAGTAACTGGGGTTGGATTCTGGTCGGATCAACAGATTTTTATCTCCGTTCTGCTCCGAATTCCGGCAATTCGGCACTGCTCGCATTTTCAACTCCGCTTTGCCATAGTCTGCGGTACTCGAACTATCAGCGAAGACTCAAACTGCGATTGTCCAAGCAGAATTTGGGCATGCTGCTCGGGAGCCGCATCGTAGACCTTCAGAGAAGCGCCCGGCTCGCCCGAGCCAGAACTGTGTCAAGGTTGTCCCGAACCTGCCATCCGGCACTGTTTGGTCTTGTGGGTGATTTCGCCATCGAGATCAAATATTGCGAGCCACACACAAGGTTTCATCCTTTGTCCCTTCCACCATCTGCTACTATAATTGGACTTGAGCTTGAAAATGCACTAGTTCTTGAAAATGTGTTCGCTTCGCATCAGTTTTGGTCGGATTGTCTTAGTAAGTAGCGGAAATTAAACCGACAGGTCCTCCCTTTCAGAATATAAAAAAGGTTTGAGGAAAATCCATCTACTATCGAGCAAGAAACAGGCCCAAGACAAAAAAACTCTGATGGGAGTGGCGAAAGTCTGCGGGGTATAATTTACACCCAACCAAATTTCATGAGACTTGCAAAGGACAATTATGTGACCTAAATAGATGTATTACACAAATTTCCGGGGTGAAATTCAAGGCGGGACAAGTCCAGCAGGCGAAAGTCAAAATGAGCGTGACATGTTCTCGCAGGCGTTCCGACGTGACATTTTGTCACATGGCAGTTAGAATCACCTGTAGCAGTGGTCTCGAGTCGAATTTGAGCCTAAAAATTTGTGTAGTATGTTTATTTAAATTACCTATTTGTCCCTTCCAAGTCTCATGATATTTGGTTGGCTGTAATCTATATCCTGTAGACTTTCGCCACTCCCATCAGCGATCTTTTGTCTCGGGCCTGTTTCTTGCTCGATAGTGGATGGATTCTCCTCAAACTTTTTTTATATTCTGAAAGGGAGGACCTGTCGGTTTAATTTCCGCTACTTACTAAGACAATCCGACCAAAACTGATACGAAGCGAACACATTTTCAAGAACTAGTGCATTTTCAAGCCCAAGTCCAATTATAGTACCTCCCCCGCTCTTGCCAAAGCCTACGGTCACCATCTCTGCGAGCTCCGCCGACACCATCCACGTTCTTTGGATCGTCCCCTTCCAAGTTCTTCTGGATGGGATACCTTCGTTTGCTGCACTTCTCTTTGTCCATAATTCAGGTGCATTGGCCCTGGATGCCCAACGCACTGAGTGAGCGAAGCGGAGGTTTTCATCCCATGTCATTCAAGAATCGTTTGGAGACTGGACCATAACTTCATGCTCGCACGTTGCGATCAACGGCCGATAAATATATTGATTGCGTCAAGAAAACAATCGATTCCGTCGGAGCAGGACGGAATTTTAGGTATATTCCATTTTCTGTTCATTTAAATCGCTGCCGAGCCCACGGCTATTCACTCCATTCATTTTCAGTCTCGAGAAAAATTCGCGATGTATTCATTTGCCCAATTTCGCTGGTAATCAACTCAGGTACTTCTTTTATTTTATTCTATGTTCTCCCTTCTAATAACTCGATTTGCTCTGCAATCCCTCTGCCTTCGCCTTCACCCACGTGGGGCGGGACATGAGGTCATTCCACCAACTTCGGAAACGTCAATAAAGAAGCGGTAGCCAAGAAGATTGGTACTCGCCGCTTGACATTGGGACCCTGACTCGTCATGACATCGATACCGGCATCTGCCAGGAGGGGCGCATACCCATAGTGGAAAAGATCGGCGAGCGTGAATTCCTGGTATCCCGAGGGAGGGGAATTGATCAACATTCGAACACCCTGGGAGGGCACGCAAGATACTCACATCCCCGGCCAGGAACTTGCTTTTACTGAGAATAACGTCGTAAACGGCAAGCTTCTCCTTGAATTCTGTGAGCGCTTGATCGACGACGGCCTGGTCAACGGCGAGACCCCGGTGCCTGGATTGAAGTCAGAGGTGATCGCAGACTGGGTTCAGCAGAACGCACGGTTTCATCAATGCTCCGTTGACTACTGCCGCAACCGCGGGGTGGAAGGTCGTTGACTCAACGGACGCCAGCTGCTCGATGATGGAGCGCTCCTTGAGGCCTTTGGGAAGGAGATTCGTGCCTTGATCGGGATATTTCTCTGCGATGTACCGACAGATGGCCCGACTTTCATAGACGATGAAGCCGTCGTCATCCTGGATCGATAAATCTCTGAGAGACCAAGACACGAAGAAGCACACTCACAATGACCGGCACCAGACCGAACGGGTGCATGGCCAGGAACTGGGGCGTTTTGTGTTCCTTGGCCTCAAAACTGATGGGGACGAACTCGAATGGAACTTGCTTCTCCCAGAGGGTCAGTGCGACGGTGGCGGCCCCGCCGGCGAGGTATGGCACTTCATAAAACTTGAGGACCATGCTGGGATTTGGGAGGGTTCGAACTTAAAAGTTCGGCACTTTTCATTGGGGCTTTAAGCAAAGCAAAGGTGAGCTACGAGGCGTGTGTGGATTCTTCCTTTAGTAATATTAACGTCCTAGGAATATTCTTGATACTGCTGAGAAAGCAAAGCCCGATAATGTCGCCATTTGATTGCAAAGCAATACTAACGTTATTTTTCGGGCGGTGCGGTTTATTAATTCCGTCACCCATTATAAACAGTTTATAATTTTGGGTTTATAAACAGCATGTTTGTAAACATCTGGCACCAAAGTGGTTACAAAACGAGTGTATATATTTCACCTTCCCACGTCGCAGCCCCAGCTACCTTTGGTTCACATCCACCGCTGGAAAGGCCTTGGCGCCACCCCTCGCGAGGTACTCTCCAAGGTGCGTTACCACCCTGCTCGCATTGGGTGTATCGCTGAAAAGGCTTGTAGAGGCTATGGCCAGCCTTATTCAAGATACCCGTGTTGGGGTGGACCTGCCGTGCATCATCAGCAACACCGTCGGACCCCGGAGCAGAGCATGGATAGAACACACCTTATATGTAAGAGGAGGTCCCCTTGTGCGCTGTCTTGCGCTCGTTCTTCTCGCTGCCAGCAGCAGGCCCGCCCTCGCAGCCACAGCCTCTCAGTGTCCAGTGTCGCGCCCAGTGTACGCAAGGCTGTCCAATTGCATGCCCGCTCAAGGCATGCCTTTAGCTCTCTTGTACGTGACCCCGTCCCTCGCATCTCTTATGTCCCGCCTGTCCTCGTCCACCGCAATTCGACATCCAGCGACTCGGCTCCGGTGTCCACGAGGAGGGCGCGGTGGAAGGAGAGGCAGACACGGTGGAATAGGCAGAGGGGGTGGACGATGAGAGAGCTGCTGCGAGAGGGTTGGGGATTGAACTGGGATCAGCGTTGGCGTTGGAGTTGGCATTGGTATTGGGGGCGCCAGAGATGGGGTTGAGAATCATCGGCGTCCGCCCCGTGGACGTCAATACGCTCGAAAATGGCGCGACGCTTGGGAGAGCCACGACGCCGGGGTCCGCCACCTTCGATCCGGGTGGTGAGTTCACGACTGGCGCCGAGTCGGTAACGTCGGGCACGGTATCTGGGATGACAGTAGGAGGCTGCGAGTCAAAAGCAACATGATGTTCGCCAGGAGTCGGAAGCGGGGTGGGTGTTTCGGAAGTGCTGCGCGAAGAGCCTCTACCGCCGTGCGCATGCGTGCTGAAATTGCTGCTGTCGGTGGGGAGCCCCACGCCCGGGGTGTGTCCGGGCGAACCGGTTGGAGTGAATGATGCGGTAGCGGAGATGTTATTTGACGCCTCAAATTGGGCGGCTGGAGAGGTCATTGTTAGTAAAAGATCCAACAACGAATGAAGTGGGACAGGAACAAATAAATAAAGATAGCAAAGTAATGAGAAACGTGAACTGTGTGACGTCAAAAGGCTCGAGAGCGGCGGGACGCTGGGGAGGAGTCCGGTGCGTTTGTCGTGACGAGCGCTGTGGAAAGCAGCTTTACAGAAGGAGCCAATCGGTGATTTACGGGCTTGGATGCTTATATGGGAGATTCAGATCAAACAAAAAGTGTTGTTGCTGTCTGCCAAAAGTTAGAATCGGTGTTGGCGTCACTGATGTCCCGCACGACAAGCGGTGGGCGTGTGCTGGAACTTGTGAAATTTAATTGTGACTGGTGGTCCTGACAAATGTGACCTGGAGGATTGCGGGGACCCATACTCGACAGATTCTTGTACCTTGCGCAGCTGCTGGCAGCCTTAGAAGGACTTCAGAAAATGTCGGCTACAGCCTACAAGACCAGGGTATAGGAACCGCAAACGCGGTGGAGAACAACGAGTAGGGTTTGAGTTTGTGGACCTGAAGCAGGACCCTTGCATGGTGGAACTGTCGAGGTTTCGACTTGAGCGAAGAGACGAAAACGTGTCCATCAAATTCAACCATCAACCGAGACACATGCCTGATGCGCACAGACCTCCGAGTGTGATGGAAATTCAAGTACGAGCCACTTGTTCCGTTGGATTCGGCCGAGCATCTTTCATTCTCATCTACTGAGAAGCGGATACACCCATAGTTAAGCCGTCGTTGACCGTGGCGGTCGCTCTTGGATCATAAGTGTGAAGTACCAACTTGGATGCCAGTAGAGCAGGAGGATCGATCCCGCCGGAAGGTAAAACAAGGCCGCGGGGGTTTTTTCTTCCTTTTTCTTTTGAATCCCCCACATACCACTCACTATTCACCAGACTAGTCTTCACTGTGCGCGAACCACAGCAGGCCAGTTCTCTTCTCGGATTATCCCTGTTCCTGATCCGTCAAACAGTTGAACCTCCTCTTTGTCGGCCAAAGATTAATTTATTCGACGCAGCACAGCTACCAGCACATCTCAGCCGTCGTTGACCGTGGGGTCGCCTTCATTTCATTTGCTCTTTTGAAATTCAGATGGATTCGGAGGTTCGAATCCTCCTGACAGCATAACAGTGCCCCGCCCAATTTTTCTTCTTTTCTTTTTGAGATTTCAAATCTCCGAGAGATTGTGCATGTCAGTATTCGTTCGCACTGAGACTTCACCATAGCACGTCAGTTCTGTCCTCCGCGAGGTGAAGCCTGAGTTCAATGAGCGTGACCCATGAACTGTTGCATTCCGAAATTTGTAACCACGAACACATTATAATTTACGCCATGCAGATGCAGATTCAAGCCGGTGTAGACCGTGGCGGTCACCCTTCGATCTTATCCGTAACCCAGCGAAGTCACAGGGAGTCGGAGGTTGGATTCCTCCCGACGGCATATGTTCATAGACCCGTCTTTTTGATCTTTTTGTCAGCTATCTTTTTTGCGCAGGTAAATTGTTGCTGGCATTGCAACTTGAATAGCATAGCAGGTAAATTGGAGGCCATACCCTCTTGCTTGGATTATCCCCGCTCTAGATGTGGGAGTTGGTGTTCTAGTGATCAAAATCTATGTGCCTACTACCTGTCGACAGGTCCTATCCTGCCGGCCATACCCAGACACGGCTATCCCGCATTCAAGCCGTCGTTGACCGTGGGGTCGCCTTCATGTCATTTGAGTTCCAAAAGAAGTGCAGACGGAGTCGGTGGTTCGAATCCTCCCGACGGCATGAGAACCCTCCGCGGAGTTTTTTGAGGACTGCAATCTCCGATGGATCGAACCCATCAAGATTTATTCGCCGTACTTGGGTTTATCCATCGCAAATATTAGAAGGATTTACGGCCAGCGTAACTTTGAATTGCCATGAGTTATTTCTACTCGAGGCCCGAAACAAGTCCGCAAATCCCCAATTTCGCCAGTTACGAACACATAGATACCCACTACCTGTCGATAGGTCCTATCCCGCCGGCCATATCCAGACACGGCTATCCCGTATTCAAACCGTCGTTGACCGTGGGGTCGCCTTTATGTGATTCCCGCTCCGAAAGAAATGCAGACGGAATCGGTGGTTCGAATCCTCCCGACGGCATGGGACTGCTCGGCGAAGTTTTTTTAGGACTGCAATCTCCGATGGATCGAACCCATCAAGATTTATTCGCCGTACTTGGTTTATCCGACGCAAATATCCGAAGGATTTACGGCCAGCATAACTTTGAATTGCCATGAGTTATTTCTACTCGAGGCCCGAAAAAGTCCGCGAATCCGCAATTTCGCCAGTTACGAACTCAGGAATGATTCAACATAGATATACGTATTTTCCAGCATTGGTTGACCGTGGGGGTCGCCCTCTTCTCATTTGTGTGTGCCCAGTTCATATTCAGGAGGAGTTGGAGGTTCAAATCCTCCCGACTGCATCCTTGCGTTCCGTGATAACTTTTCCCCCCTAATGACATTGAGGAACCGCCTACGACGACTATTCGGGCGATATGCGGACTGTGAATGAATCAGTAGACGAATGATCATGAATCCGAGATACACATCCTCTACTAATCCAACTTTTGGAACCTTCCGTATTCCTTGATATCTGAATGTAGATACATCTAAATTCAAGCCGTCGTAGACCGTGGCGGTCGTCCTCGTATTATGAAAGGAATATAAAGAATTCAATGCTCTTAAGAGAGAGCAGGAGGTTCGAATCCTCCCGCTGGCTTGCATGACATTCAGTCCATTCGTTTTTCTCTCCTTTTTGATGTTGGCCAACCTGAAGGAACTTGCCACTACAGTATTCATTCGGCAGAGTGGCTCCAAACGGGAAGTGAACAATTTCAAGCCAGCATTTCTGTCCTATTGATTCCTGGTCGAGGCCAGAGATGCCTGAATCAAAGGGAGATTCGAATTTTGATTCCTCGGAGTGTCATAATTGGCCACCTGTCATGTTTCTTCAGTGTCCATTTCGTTTGTCCGGGACTCATGGAGGAACTTGCACCCAAAATATTCGATAGAATGATTCCAAGCCACAAATGCCCCATCTCCTGTGAAGAAGTCCACGGTTGAATTTACCTTCTAGTGACAGCCAACTGATTCTGAGTTATTAGAAGGCAGAAGGCAGTTGGATGTCGATACAAGCTGTTGGCTTCATGGTCATCCTCGGCTCTTCGCCAATTCAGAGTGAACCAGAGGTTCGACTCCTCCCAGCGGGATAATTGGCGATTGGTTTGGTTTTTGTCCGCTCTTTTTATTTTCCCTGAATTCCATGTATGTATGAAGCACATTACTGTAATCTGTATCCGCTATAACTGGGCTAAGCTTACCTATTATGGCAGGTGAGGGATGTCAGATAAATGTACCTGCCCCGCGTATTACCACGTCCGGGATGCGCGTTCAAATTTGGCCGGCTACCAAGTCATTACTTAATTAACTCAACATGGATACATGTATTTCGAGCAGTCGTTGACCGTGGCGGTCGCCCCCTTCTCATTCGCGCCCAACTGGGATGTATTCAGCGGGAGTTGGAGGTTCGAATCCTCCCGACAGTGTTACGCGCATCGTATGAATTTTTTGTTTCGAGGACCAACCTCTAGAGTAATCATCCCAATACGAGGGATGCGGATCCTGATTGTAGCACAGTCGTAGTACTAGATTCAAGGGAGGATACCCTCTCCTACATGAATTTATTTCTGACTGAGATGTGATCTATGATCTGTTGCATTCCGCAACCTCGCCAGCCACCAACCCATTTATCCAACGTGGATAAACGGGTGTTGAAGCAGTCGTGGCCCGTAGCGGTCGCTCTTGTATCATGAGTGTGCGGTGGCAACTTGGAGGGAGCAGGAGGTTTGATGCCTCCCGAAGGCATAACATGGGTTTTTTGCTTCCTTTTTCTTTTGAATCCCCCACATACCTCTCACTATTCACCAGACCAGTCTTCACCATGCGCGAACCACAGCAGGCCAGTTCTCCTCTCGGATTATCCCATGGTGTCTCACCTGTTCCTGATCCGTCAAAGATTAATTTATTCGACGCAACACAGCTACCAGCACATCTAAGCCGTCGTTGATCGTGGGGTCGCCTTCATGTCATTTGCGCTCCGAAACAAATGCAATCGGAATCGGTGGTTCGAATCCTCCGACGGCATAGGAACGCTCGGTAGAAGTTTTCTCCTTTTTTTTGAGGACTGCAATCTCCGATGAATCGAACCCATCAAGATTTATTCGCTGCGCTTGGTTCATTCGTCGCAAATATCCGAAGGATTTACGGCCAGCGTACTAGATGATTGCGTTTAATTTGGGGGTCACGCATCACGCCCAGTTTTTTTTATTGGGGCAATAATTATTTCTCAATTTATGGGATTTGTTTTGGATTTTAATTGTATCAAAAATTCGAACTTTGTCAAAATGATCGAAATTATCCCGTGACTTTGTGTTATTTCTGCTCGACGCCCGAAACACGCGAATCTGCAATTTCAAGTTACGAACTCAGGAATGATTGAACGTAGATGGAGGTATTTTCCAGCATTGGTTGACCGTGGGGGTCGCCCTCTTCTCATTTGTGTGCCTAGTTCATATTCAGGAGGAGTTGGAGGTTCGAATCCTCCCGACTGCATCCTTGTGTTCCATGATAACCTTTTCCCCCTAATGACATTGAGGAACCGCCTACGACGACTATTCGGGTGATATGTGGACTGTGAATGAATCAGCCGATGAATGATCATGAATCCGAGATTCATATCTTCTCCTAATCCAACTATTGTAACCTTCCGTATTCTTCGATATCTGAATGTAGGTACACCTACATTCAAGCCGTCGTAGATCGTGGCGGTCGTCCTCGTATTATCCGATGAATAGATGAACGTTCTTGAGAGGGAGCAGGAGGTTCGAATCCTCCCGTCGGCTTGCATGAGAGCTCATGATTTTTCTCTCCTTTTTGCTGTTGGCCGACCTGAGGCAACTTGCAACCACAGTATTCATTCATTCGCCAGAGTGGCTCCAAACGGCAAGTAAACGATAGCAAGCCATCTTCTCCGTCCTCTTTTGCGGGAATGATTCCTGGCCGAGGGCGGAGGTTCGAATTTGATTCCTCGCAGCGACATAAGTAATTGGCCACCTGGCATGTTTCTCTGGTTTCCATTTCGATTCTGATTTATTAGAAGGCAGAAGGCAGTTGGATGTCGATACACGCCGTTGGCTCCATGGTCATCCTCGGGTCTTCTGAATCCCCAATTCAGAGTGAACCGGAGGTTCGATTCCTCCCAGCGGCATGATTGGAGATCGGATCGGTTTTTGTCCGCTCTTTATATTTTCCCCGAATTCCATGTATTTATGGAGCATATTACTGTAATCTGTACCTGCTAGAACTGTGCTAAGCTTACCTATTATGGCAGGTGAGGGATGTCAGATGAATGTACTTACCTGCACCGCGAATTACCATGTCCGAGATGCCCGTTCAACTTTGGCCAGCTACCAAGTCATTACTTGATTAACTCAACATAGATAAAGGTATTTTCGAGCAGTCATTGACTATGGCGGTCGCCCCCTTCTCATTCCCGGACACCCAAAAAAGTATTTAGAGGGAGTTGGAGGTTCGAATCCTCCCGACAGCGTTTGCGCGTATCGTGTGAATTTTTTGTTTCGAGGAACAACCTCTGGAGTAATCATCCCAGTAGGAGGGATGCGGATCCTGATTGTAGCACAAGCGAGGATACCCTCTACTACACGAATTGATTCCTGACTGAGATGATATGGGCCTGATCGATTGATCCCTGATCTGTTGCATCCCGCAACCTCGCCAGCCACCACTCATTTAAAATTTATCCAACGTAGATAACCAAACGGGTGTTGAAGCAGTCGTGGATCGTGGCCGTCGCTCTGGCCCTCATATCATGTCGCATGCAGACAGCAGTGTATGCGGAGGTTCGAATCCTCTCGAAGGCATAGCTCTAGAATCTAACATTTTTATTTCCTTTTTTTGTTTGGCCCAGACATAAGCATAGCGAGACTTGTGCGTACTGTCACTCCACTATAGCAGATAAATCAGAGTGTACCCTCTTCTCCGCGAATTATTTCTGCTCGACTTGGAAACGCCTGAAGGACTGCAGATACACCTATATCTAAGCAGCCGTTAACCTTGGCGGTCGGCATCATATAATAATCCATTCGACAACTTGTTTAAAGAAGCTGGAGGTTCGAATCCTCCTGACGGCATTAGAGCTGGAGTTCATCTTTTTGACTGTCGCCATTGATCTTTAAATTGACTCACTCTTTTTGTCCGGACTTACGCGTCAGTGAAACTCGGATTTTACTGAATCAAGTTAGATTAGATTCACCCGCATAGAATAAAACTACATAGCATGAATGTAATACGTCGTCTCAGAAAGAAACGTCTGGTTTATCGTACATACAAAACGTCCGACGAACACTCCAGGTTCCCCCCAATCTTGATAATTTTTGAATCGTGTTTTGGCTCATCATATCAGCTCAAACCTGCCCCGCCACCATCCGCCTCCCCCGCTCCACGCGCTCCTTATCGCCACGCACTTTCCCGGCGATCAAGGTCGCTTCGCCGCGCAGCGTGCGCAGGAAGGAGGACCGACGCGAGTGGGAAGTTGGCTTCGAGCTCGGGCTGGAGGTGCGATTGTCCGTGCCGTCTGCGGATACTGACGTATCCGTCGCATTGGCGCCCACCACGGGGGGAGATGCCGCAAGCGACAGAGACGGGGCGGAGCTGTCCAGACTCGCCCCCCGCACGTGTGCCTCCTGCTCAACGCCCGCGCCCGCGCCAGCGCCGGAAAACGCACTCGGCGGCGCGCTGGTCCCCTTCTCGCGTCTGCGCATGCTCGCAAAGCGTTTCACCGAGGCGGAGAACGAGCTGTGCGAGTGCGGCGCGGGCATGGTCGCGAATTTTGTGTGGGGAGAGGCAGGGGAGGAGGGCGCGATGGAAGGGGAGGCAGAGGTGGTGGAGTAGGCGGAGGGGGTGGATGCCGAAGAGATGGATGTGGGGGAAGTGGGTAGGCGAGCTGCTGTGAGAGGGTTGGGGGTGGAACTGGGAGCAGAGTTGGAGTTGGAGTTGGCATTGGCATTGGCGGCGCCAGAGGTGGGGTTGAGAATCGGTGGTGTGCGCCCCGTAGACGTCAATACAATTGGAAGAGGCACGACGCCGGGTTCCACCACCTTCGATCCGGGTGTTGAGTTCATGACTGGCGCCGGGGGCAGCGGCTTGGAAGCAGGCGCCGGGTCAGCAATGTCGGGCACGGTATCTGGGATGATATTAGGAGCCTGCGAGTCAAAATCAACGTGATGTTCACCGGGATTGGGAAGGGGCGTGGGCGTCACTGGTGCGTGCGCGGTGAAATTACTGCCGTCGGTGGGGAGCCCCACGCCCGGGGTGTGTCCGGGCGAACGGGTTGGAGTGGAGGATGTGGTAAAGGAGATTATTTGACGAGACACGTGCCTGATGCGCACGGACCTCCGAGTGTGACTGAAATTCAAGTAAGTACGAGCCACTTGTTCCGTTGGATTCGGTCGAGCATGTTTCATTCTCATCTGCTCAGCAGATAAAGCCATAATCAAGCCGTCGTTGACCGTGGCGGTCGCTCTTGGATCATAAGTGTGACGTGATAACTTGGAGGGAGCAGGAGGTTCGATCCCTCCCGAAGGCATAAGATAGCCACGGAGTTTTTTGCTTCCTTTTTCTTTTGAATCCCCCACATACCACTCACTATTCACCAGAATAGTCTTCGCTGTGAGCGAACCACAGCTGGTCAGTTCTCTTCTCGGATTATCCCGTGGTTTCTCTCAGCTGTTCCTGATCCGTCAAACAGTTGGACCTCCTCTTCATCGGCCAAAGATTAATTTATTCGATGCAACACGGCTACCAGTGCATCTCAGCCGTCGTTGACCGTGGGGTCGCCTTCATTTCATTTGCACTTTCGAAATTCAGATGGATTTGGAGGTTCGAATCCTCCCGACAGCATAAGAATGCCCCGCCCAATTTTTCTTCCTTTCTTTTTGAGATTTCAAATCTCCGAGAGATTGTGCACATCAGTATTCGTTTGCACTGAGACTTCATCATAGCACCTCAATTCTGTCCTGCGCGAGGTGAAGCCTGAGTTCAATGAGCGTGACCCATGAACTGTTGCATTCCGAAATTTGTAACCACGAACAAATTATAATTTACGCAATGCAGATGCAGATTCAAGCCGGTGTAGACCGTGGCGGTCACCGTTCGATCTTATCCGGAACCCAGCGAAGTCACAGGGAGTCGGAGGTTGGATTCCTCCCGACGGCATATGTTCATAGACTCGTCACTCGTCTTTTTAATCTGTTTGTCTGCTTTATTTTTTGCATCGAGCCTTGCTGGCATTGTAACTTCACTCGCAGGTAAATTTTTGCTAGCATTGCGACTTGAATCACAGGTAAATTGGAGGCCACCACCTCCTGCTTGGATTATCCCCGCCGTAGATGTGGGAGTCGGTGTTCTAGTGATCAAAATCTATGTACCTACTACCTGTCGACAGGACCTATCCCCATATCCAGAAACGGCTATCCCGCATTCAAGCCGTTGTTGACCGTGGGGTCACCTTCATGTCATTTCCGCTTGCGAAATTAATTCAGATGGAACCGGTGGTTCGAATCCTCCCGACGGCATAGGATCTAGGTTTTCTCCTGTTTTTTTGTGGACTGCAATCTCCGATAGATCGAACCTATCAAGAGTTATTCGCCGTACTTGGTTTATCCGACGTAAATATCCGAAAGACTTACGGCCAGCGTAACTTTGAATTGCCCTGAGTTATTTCTGCCCGAGGCCCGAAACAAGTTCGCGAATCCGCAATTTCACCAGTTATGAACTCAGGAATGATTCAACATAGATACAGGTATTTTCCAGCATTGGTTGACCGTGGGGGTCGCCCTCTTCTCATTTGTGTGTGCCCAGTCTATATTCAGGAGGAGTTGGAGGTTCGAATCCTCCCAACTGCATCCTTGTGTTCCGTGATAACCTTTTCCCCCTAATGACATTGAGGAACCGCCTACGACGACTATTCGGGCGATACGCGGATTGTGAATGAATCAGCAGAGGAATGATTATGAATCCGAGATTCATATCCTCTACTAATCCAACTGTTGCAACCTTCCGTATTCTTTGATATCTGAATGTAGATACACCTACATTCAAGCCGTCGTAGACCGTGGGGGTCGTCCTCGTATTATCGCATCGATAGATGGAGGTTCTTGAGAGGGAGCACGAGGTTCGAATCCTCCCGACGGCTTGTATGGCAGTTCATTGTTTTTCTCTCCTTTTTGCTGTTAGCCAACCTGAGGGAACTTGCAACCACAGTATTCATTCATTCGCCAGAGTGGCCCCCAACGGCAAGTAAACGGTAGCAAGCCAGCATCTCCGTCCTATTTTGCGGAAATGATTCCTGGCCGAGGCCGGAGATGCCTGAATCAAAGGGAGGTCCGAATTTGATTCCTCGCAGGGACATATTTGGCCACCTGACATGTTTCTTTGGTTTCCATTCCGTTTGTCTGGGGCTCATGGAGGAACCGCACCGATAAATATTCGATAGAATGATTCCCAGCCACATCTCCTGTGAATACGTCCACGGTTGAATTTACCTTCGAGTGATTAGAAGGCAGAAGGCAGTTGGATGTCGATACAAGCCGTTGGGTGCATGGTCATCCTCAGGTCTTCGCCAATTCAGAGTGAACCAGAGGTTCGATTCCTCCCAGCGGCATAATTGTGGCAATACGGATTTTTGTCCGCTCTTTTTATTTTCCCCGAATTCCATGTATGTTTGAAGCACATTACTGTAATCTATATCTGCGGCAACTGTGCTAAGCTTACCCATGGCAAGTGAGGGATGTCAGATAAATGTACCTGCATCGCGAATTACCATGTTCGGGATGCGCGTTCCAATTTGCCCAGCTACCAAGTCATGACTCAATCAACTCAACATAAGTAGATACAGGTATTTTCGCGCAGTAATTGACTGTGGCGGTCGCCAGGACCCATGATTATCCCATTATAGGTCAGATCCATCAAATGTCCGAACTTTAAGGTGCTTAATTATTTCCCACGGTTTTTGGAAACCTCGCAACGCTTCTATTGTCTGTCTGGTCAAAAACCGATTTTGAAAGTCAGAAAATTTCCAAAATTTTGTCCGAACTCTGCATCTAACCTCTCAAGGTATAATCATGGGTCCTCGGTCGCCCCCCTTCTCACTCACGTGCAGCTGGAATGTATTCACAGGGAGTTGGAGGTTCAAATCCTCCCGACAGCGGATGAATTTTTTGTTTCGAGGAACAACCTCTGGAGTAATCATCCCAGTACGAGGGATGCGGATCCTAAATTGGGGGTTTCGGAATTAAAAACTTGGGCCCAACTTGCATCAAAACTTGGCCTCAACTTGACTCCAACTTGGCCGCAACCTGGGCTAAGTTTGGACCCAAGTTGGGACCTTGTTTGTGAAACCCCCCAGCTGCCGTCTCTGCCTCAACTTCCGAAGTTGAGGTGACGTTGATACACGAAGCATCAAACAAGTGTGAAGAGGCCCGAGAACCGAAGTTGGGGACGGAGTTGAGGCATCAAGTTGGGACCGAAGTTGGAGGTAAAATCAGGCTCTTGTGCATGATTTGACATCCAACTCCGATTTCAGGTCCCAACTCGGGCTTCAACTTCATGAAGTTGAGGCTCGAGTTGTGATGCAAGTTGAGGCCCCAATTTTTAATTCTGAAACCCCCTATTAAATGTAGCACAATCATATCAAGCGAGGATACCCTCTCCTACACGAATTTATCGCCGACTGAGATGATATGATACAAGATCTGTTGTGTTCTGCAACCTCGCCAGCCACCAACTCATTTATCCAATGTAGATAAAAAAGTGGGTGTTGAAGCAGACTTAGCCAAGTGGCGTGCCAAATGTTGGCTGGAGCGGGCGGGTGTGGCGTGGCTTGCGGCGGGTGTCTACTTGCACTCGGCTACACTATATGTTCTCACTGTAACTATTTCGATCATTTCTCAGAATTGACACCTTCCCTGCCTGTCTCGTGTGCACCATTGAATTCCCAACATCCAGATTAATATTCCTGCCGTCATTCAACGACGGTTCAACCAAGGAGCTCGTGGTTGCTGAAATAACATTTGTTCAGCCGTTTTTTTTTTTGTATTAATTCCCGTAACTGGCCTGATGTTCTCAAGGTCTTCAATCACTAGTGAAAATATCAACTGATGTTGAGCATGCTCGACAAACATAGCGGCGTCATTCCAAGATTGTAATGTATTCTGACACAAATTACTTGAATCCCCTAATTTTTAGCACGTGTTCGACGGCCTTTTGTCCCACCCTTTCTGTTTGAGGAAGTCGTGGGTTCATCCGCAGATTTGGACACCTTCCGTCGTTTTACTGCTTTTTCATTCTCCACCTTCCCCTCTTTTTTTCGCCTCAAGAACCACGTGAATCGGTGCCGTGGATGGGACCCTAGAGGACGCTTCCTGGGAAAAGACGGGAGGACGAAACTGTGGATCGTAGATGGCGTGATCTGCAAAGTGTAAATTGCCGCGGTAAAGGTTGGTAAAATTGCCGCAGCGGAATGTTTGCATGTATTTGGTTGCCGCTAGATTGCCGCTGACTGCTGCAAACTGCCGCTGCGTCAACATACTGTACTATTTCGATCAATTCGGCGGTCACGCGTCACGCACCCCCTGTGCCGCGACGAATTTTGGTCTCAGTCACTGGTCACGGCGCCCAGTGCCGAATGTAAAATCCGTGACATCCACGCCAAATCTTCCTTAGAGGTGAAAAAAAGGCGGAATTTGCGGTTTTTTTGGTCTCGAGTGCCGAATTTTTGAGGATGTCACGCCAAAATTGGCTGGTTGCCGAAGTGCCGGATCGGTGTTTTCGGTCACGGGTCACAACCCATGCCGAATTGATCGAAATAGTACAGTAAGATGTAAAATGGTAATAGAAACACTAATTTCGGTCGACATTCTGAACTAAGCCTTATTAAACTATGGGGCCATTCGATTTGAGACGCGGCAATGCTGGGACCATCTGGGAGATCCATCCAACGATCTGAGGAGACTTGATAGTGATGCTGCAAATTTATGCAATCTCTAGTGAGCTACAGAATGTTGGTGTGACCGGATTGTCTTGCTCACCGGCAACCAGATGCAGTTGTCTCGCACTTTGAAGATGCTTCGGTCTTCGCCTTGGAGTAGCTGCCGCTGGCAGAAGCGGAGAAAGGTCCATATCCTACAGAAAGGCTCGCAGAAGTGGAACTACTGGATGTGTTGAACGTAGTCTGGAGCTTGGAGGTGCTTCCGGAAATTTCAAGGACGACGTTGCACGCCACCAAGAACGCTGCAAAAAGGCGATCAGCAGATGCAAAGTTATGGGAATCTTACAAACATACCAGTTGGGAACATGGGGAAAGTGCTGTACCGGCTGAGTTCATCTTCGAGCTTTTGACCAGCATCAGTTTCACTCTTCCAGGTACCTTCAAGGAGGGCAGCCAGCTTCGAAAAGCCGGGAGAAATACTGAGTAGAAAAAGACGCAATTAGTGAGCGAAATGACATGAAGCAGTCGACCACTCACTGAGGACCACTAGGACCGAGCACAAGATCCTCATCATAAAAGAGTTCGGGACGGAGCCAAGCACGGCCGATATCCACACGCATGCACTCGAAGGAGATCTTCACTGCAGCGTTTGCCAGTTCGCTCATAGCCTCTGCGTGGGCCTCGGATTGTGAATGATTGACAGAAGCATTCACACTCCAGAGGCCTGCCCCGTAAGAGGCAGATGCACCGAAAGAGAGACTGCTGGCTTCCTGTTTGGACGACTTGGTGTCGGAGGTAGAGGAGATTTCTACAGTGATGGGAGTGAAATAATCTTCCTCGGTCTTTTCCTGTGACGCTGCGGGATCGGGAAGGGCGTGCGGGATTCCCATGTTCTCCGACAGCTCCTGGATAACAACGGAGGCGCCGGTGCCGGTACCACTCTGCTTAAGAAGGTCTGCCTTGGCGCCGGTGTACTCTTTGATCAACTTGTCGTTGTCATCTATTTGGGTCTTGACGAATCCGCCATCTTCCTTTGAAATTTCCGCAAACATGTTGTTCTGCGCCTCCCGACTTTCTGAACTGAGAACGGTAAGTTTGACCTTATCGTACCCTTCTCTCGCTTTGGCAAGGGCGCCCTGAGCATTCTGTTGTGCTCGTAGGGCGTTCTGCCTCGCATCATCTGCCTCCTTCCACTTGGCCTTCTCAGCCTCCTCCTTGGGCTCTGGGCCACTGTATCTTGCGATTAGCTACATAATAATAATCGAGATGAGTGTATACAACTTACGGGGGAAGCGTGGACCTGAGGGTCTGCTCAGCTTTGATTGCATTGGCCATAGCATCGTTTAGTTCTTGCTCGGCTTTTGTGATATCCTCGTCTTTCGTCTTATTAACCTCCAGCTGAGGAGGACTCTGATGTCACGAGAATTCTCGTTGAGCATAACATGGCCTTCCCCAAGATGTATGTTACTTACCGATTTGAACACCTTGAGCATTTGGTTTTGCTTCTCTAGACGAGAGATCTCCCAGGTGTACCACTCAACCGTCTTAGTCTTGTCGGTACCACTTAGAGCCTTTTTCTTGCATATGTTTGCCCTGCCAGCCATGAGAAATGCGAATACAGTGCAATGAGGTATCTTGACATACCAATTCGTAGGCGTTAAGTAGACCTTTTGATATTCACCTGAACCATCGGCATCTTGAACCACGGACCAACGCATGGTTTCCTTGAGAAGTTATTTGAGGGCCGACTCATTTTACGAAATGAATCTGCGAGAAGAAACACACCTTGCTTTGTTCGACTCGCGCCAAAGCAGAGTCTTGATCCACCACAGAGAACCAGTACTCGACTTCCTCTTTCTTCCCCATGATAACCCAGTCCATGTAACTGGCCTGAACCGCGTTACGATAGGCACGAGCATTCTCCTGAACCCAACGGTCGTAGGCGGCGCGAACCTCTTCACTGGTCTTGTTCGAAGGGTCCTTTTGAGCAATTTTCATGGCTTCGTCGAAGGCTCTAGTTTTCGCTGAGACAGCATCTGTGTAGGCTTTCTGCTTGAGAGTGTACAACTCCACAAGCGAATGGCCGTCTTTGTTCGGCACTTCGGACGAGAGGATGCTCATGGCCTGCTTGTAGCGTTTCTGGTCCTCTGAGAGAGGCTTATTGCTTCCCTCGTCTATGCCGATTGTGGTTCCTGGGAAGCACGTGAGCCTATGCGATATCCAACAAAAGACGTAGTCGGCTTACCAGCTGGGATGAGCTTGCTGATCGCTGTGGCGTAGCTCCTAGCCACAGAGCGTCCAGTGGGACCGAGCTGCATGGCGGCCAAGGCTGGCATGTCATCGCAAAGTCGTGCTTGCGCGAGTTCAACCTTGGTAGGAAGCAATGCGTTTTTGTCGACGGGCGCCAGATATTCCTAGAGTCATCGTCAATGAGGGGATGAACAAGACCTCAGAGAAAAAACTTACTTCGAAATCGACGACCTTGCCCGGTATCATGACAGTGAAGAACTGTTCTGGAGGGGTGGGCAATGATTTACGAAGAGCCTCTCTGATCTTGGTGGATATCTCCCCAGCGCGTTTCACGGATGCATCCTCGAGTTTGTTTTGGGTGGAAGTGTCCGTCATGTTGAATTACAGAGAGAGAGAGAGACTTGAGAGCCGGTGCGATTAGAGTGAGCCTGTGAGATGTGGGGTGTCGAGTTGACGATGGATTCGATGGTTGAATACACTTTTTATACTCTCGAGAAAGTGTGACGCATACAAATGCTCTGTCATGTCCCGGATCGGATACTTTCGTGGATGACGTGAAATTTCGGAAGAAATCTCAACATGCAGCTTGCCTCTATGAAACGTTCTGTCCCGTTGGGGATCCGGCAGCGAGTTGGAACTGGCTTGGATTTTGCATTGTGAGCTCGCACTATCCTCCGTGAGTGGTGTCCCCCGAATGTCAAAAAAGTGAACGGAGGCTATTAGCCGAGCGTGCCGAGCCTGATCCGCGACTGATGTGATCAATTTTGCTCCAAAGGGAGAAAATAAGTTTGATACTTAGTACATATCAGACCAGGGACATTGTTTACTGGATGGCAAGAGCTGCGCTCCAGCCCCTTGTCCAGGTACGTTCGTGACGCGCGGTGCCACGGGCGATGAGAAACTCCGTTTGCCGCCCAGGTACATTAACGTTACTTAACTTGTCTTGAATGTGATACAAGTGACATGAAGAGCGCGAATGTACCTACTCCTTGTTCGTGTCGTATAATCATGAGGTTTTGGGAACCCCATACAATCATGCCGAGTTCAGGAACCGCTGCTACGTGCAACATTACCGAGTACGTACCTACCATGACCGGGTGATAGGGAACTCTGTTTGCTGTTCAGGACGTTGCCTTGAACGCGACAGAACAGCGCGAATGTACCTGGTGCTTTTCTTTCGTCCGAGGTTTTACAAATGAAGCAAACATCCTCGGCATGCCAATCAACTCCGGATGGAATGCACTCGATATGGGACCAATTCTTGCATCGTTCACACTGCACCTCCTCGAATATATCATCTCCATCAGGTTGGTGCACCTTGCAGCCATGGCACTGGGCAAGCTTTCTTTGAGTTCGTATCTGCAAGGCTTCGCTGATCCATCTCCTGGCTATTGTGTTCGGGTGAGGGGCGTGGGTTCTCACTAGGAGTATAAAAACGCTCAAGTGACTCTTCCGAAGGGCGGAGGAGAGTGTTTTTTTTTGGTGGGGGAGGTAATGGAGTCGATGAGCATTTGTTCAACCTCGTCGTTTGTACCATGCTCATCCCGGAGTCGCCAGCTACTAAAATCGGAGTTGAGATTTGGGTTGACGTCATTTCAAAGTCTGCCTGAATACCGATGACTGGTCGTGTAGTCACCTGAAATTTGCGCTGAATCATGGTGCCAGTTCAACTTAGAAATGAGACATACCGAAGTCTTTGAAGTCCGCAAATACAACACAGACGCCGTATCCGCGTCGAACTCTTCCAGAAGATATAATGGACCGAGCTCGATTAAGACCTCCTCGCGTTCAAGATCGCTGTACAGGTATGTTTTTCCTTTGAGTCGCGTCTTGGTCAAATAATGACCAATATCGTCCGGATGGGATGAAAATTACCCGAGCGATCAGTTCGTATTCAACAGACGGCCCCAGGTGCATGGACTCGTAACCAGTCTGCCTACGGGAAACCAATCTGCTGTGGCGGGGCATGGTTGTCGTAGACAAGTGCTTGCCATGGTTTTTGCTAATCGTAGGCAGACTGGTCACAAGTCTACCAGGTGCAGAGTTAAAGGACAAGCGAGATGGGCTATCAGCGGGTCCATATTTGGATTGTAGCTGCGGCACATTGAGTCAACACGAAGGAGAAGTGGCCATTCAATTGAAATGGAGCTGATCGACGAATAAGCACCCTTGCATGACGAGTTGAGGCACGGTACTGGAGGCCCGATATGAAGGGGATGATAGGAAGAGGAAGCCGTGCGAGATGTCGCTATACGTACGGAAATATGGGGATAAGCCCGACCTTCTCATCCAGAATCTTACTGTATTTTTTTGCCGCAAGCCATGCCCACGCCGAATTTGATGGCATCAGACGAAATGGTTTGCACAAGCCACTTTCTTCACGACGGTGACTGGTTTTCTTTTCATGGTTCTTTCGCCTTATTGTGTCTCAATACACTGGATTGGGCTCATAAATGCCACAGGTTCAAGGTATTTGGTGTTTTCTTTGATCTGGTGGTTCAACTGACATCAAGCAACGACGCCATGGGTCTGAATGTGCTCTGAGTCAGCGATACGGAGTCTGGGTGAACATAGGAACATAATTCTGCCAAAACGCACGATTGAATTGAGTTGAATATGTGCAACTTATGCTCTTGCGGAAATATCTTGTTGGGGGATTATCAGGGAATTTTATGAAGCTCTGATGGTAGCTCGTGCGTGGATAGGTGAAGGATTATCCACGCGTTCAGATTCACAAGCCAGTCGGCTTACATATCGAATATTACGAGTACTTATGTAATCGTTTTTAATATTTCTGCAGGCGGACTTTTGGGGACCTTGCCACTACCTGTAGCATTTATCTGAAGTACAGAAAATAGTGGCTGTGCCTATTTTCATTAGGTTTTTGTGACTCGAAACATTATTTCATTAGCTGGTACATCTTTGAGCCTAACTTATCAGTAAGTTGTACTGATACCTTTAGTGGCTGTACAATGTAATCTTATGTAACGGTTTCCGATTTCCTTGTTCTTCACGCTTCTTCAGTTTTTTGGTCCCCAAACTATGTCAATTTTAATGTATTCCATTGGGGCTCGCTTTTTACGTCCTTTGCGCGGCCTGTCCGTGGATTATTTGCCTAAAACTATCGATCTGCGTGTTTGCTGCTAGCTGTCGGCCGAATTTGATCCGGTCCAATGTGAACCGTATCTTACTTCATTTTGACTCAATTTCTTCTCTTCACTAGCGCGCCCCGAATCGAGATATCTTCAGCAAGGAACTCAACAGTATCTCCAATTCACATGTGTGCCTGTGCTCTCTTCGGTCCTTTTGTTTACTATGCTGAGTATTGAGCATTAAGCTGGCACTGTCCATCCATGGCCATTTTATTATTGGAATCTTCGTCGTGTACAGCAAGAGGTCGACACGAAGTGCCCACCGTTTATGTCAAAAACTGTATGTGGGTTAGAAATGGATCCGATCCATTGACGTCCTTGATCAGTGTTCTTGAGCAGTGTTTTAGCCCCGCAGTCAGCTCAGAGCCGAAAACCCTGTTTCTATAGTTCTGCCTCGGGCGGAAGGGTTGTTTGCTTGCTCTTTGGGTGACTCTTCTCCAATAATTATGGTACTTTTGCCTTAGGCTGAATTACCTCATTTTCGAACGATCGGTTTCATACCCCTGGCAACCATACCTGACAGCCCCTAACCATCAACTCCCCTTGACCTCTGCCCTCCACTATGCATTTACGGTTTCCGCTCCTCGCCTTCTTTGCTGCTGCATTTTGCATATATACTGATCACATTTTATTGTCCATACATGCAGCGTTTCGAGCCGAGGGCGCCTCTCGAAGCAGCATGCTCGCATCGCCGTCCATCATTGCTACGAAGAGCCTTGTGAAACAGTTTTCCGAGGGCAACTCACCTGCGTTTTCTCTTGGATGTGCTCCGAAGGCATCTTCGTCGGCTACCCCGACTTGACTTTTGCTTGTAAAACCCTAGTCTCACACTCGGCGCTGTCTTTGGGAGGCGGGGATTACGATCGCACGCTGCGTCGCAAACTGCGAGAGGTTGCGGCATGTCACGGCGTGGATATGGTGCCGTACCACCGCGACCAGGACGGCTTCTGTGGGGATATCGCCGGTGACATCACCTGCCCAGCAACGCCCCGAAATTCATTCGATGCCATGTCGTTCCGACATATATTCCGCCACCAAGGGTGGAAAAGGGTCTTGTCCAACACCGTTGAGCCACTGGATGTCTATTGGGTATTAGGCGCGAAGAACTGTAAATTGAATAAGATGGGTGTAAGGTTTGATGTCTCTACTGATTCGTGCTGGAAACATATGAGGAGCAAAGGTATGCGTGTCAGCCGATCTAGAAGCCGATGCTAATCCGAACCACAGATCTATTGTATTTAGAAAGGTTGTCCGCGTATTTGGGACTCAACCACTAGGATACCGAATGTTGTCGATACCATAATGCTCGTCTGATTTCTGTAGGCCTAGGCAGAAGAAAAAGAACCTAAGTGTTCGTCCTGCCGCGTATATCGTCGGCCTTACCCACCAAGTGAATTGAGCTCATTACTAACGGCGTTGCTAACGGTTTTTACAATATTAATATTGAAACTGGATCAAAACTAATGTTCAGTAGACCTTCAGGTAGTTGAATAAGGTTTACACGGCATAAAAGATGTAGTTACAGGCCCAGATGTGCTATGAGCGCAAGCCACTTCCGATGTTTAGCCGACAAAGTAGCTTAGGCAAGTCAACAAAATAGCTTGCAAGCCCAAATGTCGGGCAGGGGCGAGCGATCACACCCAAACTCACGCCCCCGTCCGATACAAGCCATTTGGCGCAGGCGCAAGCCAACAACGTCACTCTCGGTGTTGAAGCAGTCGTGGACTGTGGCGGTCGCCCTCATATCATGCATGTCGCATGCAGACAGCACTGTATGTGAAGGTTCGGATCCTCTCGGAGGCATACCACTGAAAGCTCATATTTTTGTCTCCTTTTATATTTGGCCCAAACCTTCGCAAAAGTGCGTCTAAGCGTAGTGAGACTTGTACCTATTTATGTCACTCCACTATAGCAGGTAAATCAGAGTACCCTCTTCTCTGTGAATTATTCCTGCTCGAAACGCACGAACTGCTGCATTTCTGAAATTTCGCGAGCTCCTCCTAAATCTATTGGACTGCAGATAAACATCTAAGCAGCCATTGACCTTGGCGGTCGGCATCATATAATAAACTGTTCGAGGACCCATTTAAAGAAGCTCGATCCTCCCGACGGCATACGAGGTTGAGTTTCAAGTTTGGATTATCGCCATTCAGGTACCTTTACTCACTCTTTTTGTCGGGACTTATTTACGCTTCAGTGAAACTCGGATTTTACTGAATCAAATTATAGATTAGATTCAACCGCATAGAATACAACTACATACTTCTCTATCCTACATCCCAGCGAATATCAACTGAACGAATGAGTGTACGTATGTATGAGCATGAGTATGATTTATTAGAAGGCAGAAGGCAGTTGGATGTCGATACACGCCGTTGGCTGCATGGTCATCCTCGGGTCTTCCCCAATTCAGAGTGAACCGGAGGTTCGATTTCTCCCAGGCATGTTTTTGCGGTCTTTGTCCGCTCTTTATATTTTCCCTGAATTCCATGTAGGTATGAAGCACATTACTGTAATCTGTATCCGCTACAACTGTGCTAAGCTTCCCTTACCTATGGCAAGTGAGGGATGTCAGATGAATGTACTTACCTGCACCGCGAATTACCATGTCCGAGATGCCCGTTCAAATTTCGCCCACTACCAAGTCATTACTGAATTAACTCAACATACTTAGATACAGGTATTTTCGCGCAGTCGTTGACTATGGCGGTCGCCCCCTTCTCATTCACGGCCACCCAAAAAAGCATTTAGAGGGAGTTGGAGGTTCGAATCCTCCCGACAGCGTACGAATTTTTTCTTTCGAGGAATAACCTCTGGAATACTTAAGCATCCCATTACGAGGAATGTGGATCCGAATTGTAGCACAATCGTAGTACTAGTTCCAAGCGAGGACATCCTCTCCTCCACGAACACGAATTTGTCCCTGACTGAGATGATATGGGCGGATCTGTTGCATGTTTCCGCAACCTCGCCAGCCACCAACTCATTTATCCAACGTAGACAAACGGGTGTTGAAGCAGTCGTGGACCGTGGCGGTCGCCTCGCCCTCATATCATGTCGCATGCAGACAACACTGGATTTGGAGGTTCGAATCCTCTGGAAGGCATCGCCCTGGAAACTGACATTTTTGTTTCCTTTTTTATTTCGCCTAAACCTTCGCAAAAGTGCACCTAAGTATAGTGAGACTTGTGCCTACTGCACTCCGCTATAGCAGGTAAATCATTGACAGCGAGTGCCCTCTTCTCCGCGAATTTATTCCTGCTCGAAGTGCTCGAAGGACCGGGCCTGATCCACGAACTGGGGCAACTGGTGCATCTCTAAAATTTCGCCAGCTCCTCCCAAATTTATTGGACTGTAGATACATGTACACCTATATCTAAGCAGCCGTTGACCTTCTCGGTCGGCATCATATAATAATCCACTCGAGGACCACTTTAAAGAAACTGGAGGTTCAGATCCTCCCGACGGCATACCAGCTCGTCATTTGCTTTTTACTCACTCTTTTTGTCAGGACTTGCGCCTCAGTGAAACTCGAATTTTACTGAATCAAATTAGATTAGATTCAACCGCATAGAATACAACTACATCGTTCTCTATCCTACATCCCAGCGAAGATGAACCGAACGAACGAGTGTGCGTATGTACGAGCATGAGCATGAGAGAAAGAAACGTCCAGTCTATCGTACATACAAAAGGTCCGATGAACACTGGTTCCCCCAGGCTTGATTTTTGATTCGTGCCAGAGTCTGGTTCATCATATCAGCTCAAACCTGCCCCGTTACCATGCGCCGTCCCCGCTCCACGCGCTCCTTATCGCCCCGCACTTTCCCGGCGATCAAGGTCGCTTCGCCGCGCAGGGTGCGCAGGAAGGAGGACCGCCGCGAGTGGGTTGGCTTCGGGCTGGAGTCCGAGCCGTTTACGGACGTATCCGTCGCATTAGCGGAGAGAGGGGAAGCGCCCACTACGGAGGGAGATCCCGCAAGCGACAGAGACGGGGCGGAACTGTCCAGACTCGCGCCCCGCACATGGGCCTCCTGCTCAACGCCAGCGCCAGCAAACGCACTCGGCGGCGCGCTGGTCCCTTTCTCGCGTCTGCGCATGCTCGCGAAGCGTTTCACGGAGGCGGAGAACGAGCTGTGCGAGTGCGGCGCGGGCATGGTCGCGAATTTTGTGTGTGGGGAGGCGGGGGAGGAGGGCGCGGTGGAAGGAGAGGCGGAGGTGGTGGAATAGGCGGAGGGGGTGGACGCGGAGGAGATGGATGTGGGCGAGGTGGGTGGGAGAGCTGCGACGGGAGGGTTGGGGGTGGAACTGGGATCAGAGGTCGAGTTGGAGTTAAGAATCGGCGCCGTCCGCCCCGTAGACGTCAATACGCTCGAAAATGGGGCGACGCTTGGGAGAGGCACGACGCCGGGGTCCGCCGCCTTCGATGCGGGGGGTGAGTTCACGACTGGCGCCGGGGGCAGCGGCTTAGAAGCAGGCGCCGGGTCGGCAACGTCGGGCACAGTATCTGGGATGATAGTAGGAGGCTGTGAGTCAAAGGTAACGCGCTGTTCGCCAGGAGTCGGAAGAGGCGTGGACGTCGCTGAAGAGCCGCGCGAAGAGCCTCTACCGCCTTGCGCGTGCGTGCTGAAAGTGCTGCTGTCGGTGGGGAGCCCCACGACCGGGGTGTGTCCGGGCGAACCGGTTGGTGTGGAGGATGCGGTAGAGGAGGTGTTATTCGACGCGTCAGATTGGACGGCTGGAGAGGGTATTGTTAGCGAAATATCCAACAACGGATGAAGTGGGAGGAAAGTAATGAGAAACGGAAATGAAAAGAAGACGCACGGAAATACGACGCCACGGCGGGCGGGAGATACGCTGTGGGGGCAGCCAAATACGTCTTCGCGGTTGCAAATAGGCCGCCATTGCCCGACTGCTCTTTCGGCGCGGAAGTAGAATGGTCCCACTGGTTGGTGCCGAAGACGACGCTGTTGCGCGGGTAGCCGCCAGGGAATTCGGGCCCGGGCGTCGAAGGCATGGTGGTCAGCGGCGGGGCACGAGGTGGGGCTGCGGTCGAGGTCATGTTGGATTGATACTTGAGCAGTTCTGAAAGCGAGGTTTCACAAGAAACTTCTTCAAAAATTGAAGAGGGAGGTAAGGAAGCAAGGTGGGTTGTAGCCCTATGAGCGTGCGTGGCGCTTTATATTGCGTTGCGGAGTGCGGACGACAGGCGGACTGTGGAGCAGAGTGACGTCGTGAAACTCAGCATGCACGTGTCGATGCGCCACATTCCGGGCATCAATAGTCCCACGGTTCCAATTCTTGTTTTCCACTTTTCAGCAGTAACAGTCAACGGAATTCAGTGGTGCCTGAACTCAATAAATGAGTGAGCTGGGTGAAAAAAATTGAGTTCGGGGTGTATCAGCCCGTATACGATGAAAGAATTGTAATTAGGAATCTGCGCAGTGTAAGAGAGTCGGTGGGATTTCATTGGGCTGGTTAAAGACAGCTCTTCCGCGACTGCGCGGCCGCGGGTGGGGTTCCTCCGCTTCAAATACAACCGTTATTGGAACAAGACTTACGTGAGCAAGAAACAACCTGCGGCATCAGCTTTCATGCTCTCTGGAGGGTTCGAACCTCCGATCCTCTCTGAATAACTCTCGCGTACAATACGACAATATGAGGACGACCGCCGTGGTCAACAACAGCTTGAATATACCGTATCTGCGTTCGGCTAAACGAGTCACCGAGTTTGAGCTTTACTGTAGCATATTCACGAATTGGATGGATCCGGAACGTCGCTGGTCAGGATGATAAAAGAATTCGAGAAGTCTATATAAATCGAGACAGTGAGTTGGATTAGATCCAGTTGCATTATTCTTTTGCTGAATGTACTGACATCTGCTCAGGAAATGCCCGTGGCGAGATAGGAAAGCTGTGACGACTGATATGTCAGAGGGTCCAAGTACAATAATTTGATGACCATAGATTGAAGGGAGTAGGTAGGATGTAACTGGCTCGCAGAGTTTTTCCACCACTGCGCGGCCGCGGAAACAAAAACGGTATTGGAACAAGAATGACTTGAACCAAAAAAAATCGCAATCTAACTCTTTATGCTATTGGGAGGGTTCGAACCTCTGAATCCTTCTGAATATTCATCGTGTGCGAAACTGTAACATGATGAGAGCAACCACCACGGTCAGAACAGCTTGTAATTGCGTTAGGACAAACTTCAACAAAGGAGTCACTGAGCTTAGGAGTTCAATGTAACCTGTGCAAGAGTGGGACCATCTTCGGTCAAGATAATGAAAGAATTCGGGAAGGTTCAGACAGTGCGTCACCTTAGATCCAGTTGTCGTCCCCCCACTCTCTCGGAATCCCGAGTTGTGATGAACAAATCCGCAAAAAAATAATAGGAAACCCAATTTTCCCTACTTATGCCGTTGGGAGGATTCGAACCTCCAGCTCCCACGAAACAAATCAATGACCGCTTGGCATATGTATGGTATGAGGGCGACCGCCACGGTCTACAGCAGCTTTGATGTGCCTGTATTTGCATTTAAATACAGCAGCGGCAAGTTGGGGGTATGTGCCGCCGGTTAGCGAAGTATTACGGTCTCGTAGCGCGAGCCAGGTCCGGTTTGCTTCACTGCCATTGTTTGAGAAAAGGGAAACCCGTGAAGAAAGAAAAAGCAATAATGGGAGGTTCGCGTCATCGACAGGATCCGAACTTCTTTCTCCCCTTCAATATCCCAGGTTGGACGAAGTAGGTCAGATCGCGCTCCGACGTTCGGATAAAGCGGTTAGTGAGCTTAGGAACTACGCTTGCCCGCTCGCTGTGGGGAAGCTACATAGCAGACTCAGAAGTCGGGTCCGGTTTTGAGCGGTCTCCATGGTCCGAAAAATGCAGTAAAAAGCAAAAGTCCTCAACTTCGGATATCACTCATTATAATATCGGAAGGATAATCTAACTTGAGCAGCAAAAACGTGATGATTACAACCCTATGCTGTCGAGAGGATTTGAACCTCCTACCCCTCTCAAAAAACCAACCCTACTGGTATTTTTTTTTTTTCTTTCTGTGTCTTCGTTTATTCCCCTCTGTGTCTAGGACATATGGTAGGGATAAAGCTAACTAATCTCGCGCTGTACGTATGTTATATATAATGTCTATCGTTGGGTATTGCATCCGTCTAAACTTGACGACACCGTACGGGACGGGTGCGAAGCGGGAAGTCCGTATAAATGCTGGCCCTACTGGTAATGGGGCGAGGGCAACCACCACGGTCAACGACAGCTTGCATTTACGTACTGCGTCTGCGTCGGGATGAAGGGGAATTTAGTGTAAAATGTTTCAAGAGCTAGACGGATCTGTCGAGATAATGAAAGAATTCAAGATGAGAAGGTCGAGAGAGTGAGTCGGGTCGGACCCGGTCTCATTCTCCCGACTGCTCGTCGCTTCGACTTGTCTCGAACCTCCTTTCTCTCTCATATTAATAATATTCGAGATTCCTTCGCTTGAGTTGAGTGGTATCTGAGAATTCGAAAAAAAAGCGAGACAAAAGAAAGACGCAGTAAGGATTCATGCCGTCGAGAGGATTATTCGAATAAAACGGTTTCAATTTGAACGTGAAACTCGTGGATGCCGCTGGGAGGATTCGAACCTCCGAATCCTTCGTATGGAATACGTGTTCCAAATAATATTATGAGGGTGACCGCCGTGGTCTACAACGGCTTCAGCCTGATGGGACTGGGACCAGCATTTAGGTGAACGGTTCGGAGTCAATGAGCTTTGAGGGGTTTGCGTCATAGAGTCTCAATATCGACTTTCATTCGTGGAGGGGATGTAGTGCGGTTGGGTGGCGAGGTTGCATGGCGGGATTTGGATGAGGTCCGAATAGTAACCTCTGAGAGAGAGAAAATAAGAAGAGGAGTAAAAGAAAGGACACTGGAAGGAGTCAAACATCCTTTAAATTCCGCAACGGTCCGGGCGGCCTAAGTAAATAAACTTGGATGTGCATTTGAATGGCAGTCTCCGCTGGGACAGTTAAAAATGCCAGTGGACCATCGATCTGCCCCTCGTTTCGGGACTAAGGGATATCCATGAATGGTTAAAATCTGATCTGGAATTGCACTTGAGTAGGAGGAGGTGCGTCTGATTCACTAAGCTTTCTTGGGGAATATTCCGCAGTTGAAGGATAAGCAGACGAGTCTTTACCAGAATCGTACATCAGATTGATACGGCCTTCTTAAATGGCCGTGTTAGGACTCAATTCGGGCGCGGTTCCTCAACTCAGAACGGCATTCATGGTTACTAGAGTCATTAGACTGAAACTCAAGAAGAAGAAGGAGACCATAGGCTTCCAAAGAAGCCCGCTGAATAGACTAGGGCAATAGCAACATGAAAGCGCCCAACGACCCCACGTCTGCAATAATTAAAGGCTTACTAGCGATTACATACCGTCCAACAGCGACTGCACGTGTAATTCGGAACATTCCGGGAGACAATGATCAATCCATCACGAAAAGCGGGGGAAGTTGGCAAGGCCAAATAAGGCCTTATAAAGGGGGTAAGGCACGCAAGGCTTATCAGCCTGGCGAAAATCACAACTAGCCTTATGCAAGGTTTAATTTCTGTGTAAGGACAATAAGCTTGGTGAACCCGAGTACACCTGGTGTGATCTGACATACCTTATAGAGATTCGTGATGTGGATGAGCGCATTATAATCGGTCCTCTCACTGTTCATCTCACGCACAGGTCGGGTGAATTCCCCACGCCGATGCGTGCATACAATGTGTCCTCTTGCCTTTCATCTTATACCAAGGTCGGATGAATTCCCATGCCTTACAGCTTGAAAGCGACGATTTCACACAATGTAAGGCGAAAAAAAGAGTATATAATATTGGCTAGTACGCATATGGACGTGAGAATGACATGGTGTACATTGAAAACAGGTTAAATAGGGAGGAAGCAGCAGCAGCGGCCGCTGCACGCTTGCGAGCGCGGGCCGCTTTGACCAGCTCAAGGTTGCTGGGACCGCCAGCGGCGTTTGTGGCCGTAGAAACCTTGGTAGCTCCGCTAGACACACCTCCGCCCACACCCGAGCCTGAAGAGCAAGAATTCCCCGACCGTATAGCGCTTCCTGATGTGCGGCCCGGGTCGTCACTCTCGCAAAACTCAGAGAGGTCTTTAAACTCGAACGGATCAGGGTCAGCTTCGGGCGCTGGCAGTGACGACGAGTTTGAGCCCGATCTCGGCCCAGAAGATGGTTTAGGTGATGTAGAAGAGGAGGTGGAAGAGGGATACGCGGTCATGTAAATTGTTTCTTTCAATATTGCGCTGTGCGCGTTGCCTCTGCACACACACCAGCTTGATATCAAGTCTGCATTGCCATATATCTCAATACAAACTCGACGAGGGCATACCAGGTTGGTGAGAACATTACATAGGCAATATCAGCCTTGCGCTTGCCTTGCAACTCGAAATCTGCCTGAGATGCCCTTGTATTGCCTGCTCAACCTAATCGGGCACGGCGGAGATCACCGAGCCATAACAGATGTCCCCGGTTTTGGTGATGTCATCGTGGACTCCGCCTTCGTTGTCCTTCCACACCGCAGGCCGCCGCTTTCGGGACAACCAGTTTTCAGCTTCCGCCCACTCTCCGCCGCTCAAAAGCTTGTTCACTTTCTGGATTGGCAGGGACCGGACGCCTGACCGCTGGTCACCCCAGGGCCAGGTCCCAACCAGCGACTCCCGACTCGCGATTCGCCAAAATCCCAGCCATGTGGCGCGTTTTGGTGAGGTTAAAGTGACAACTGTGACTTTCTGGGCCGAAATTTCGTCCTTTCTTGAAGAAATCCAAATCTTTTGGACCTTCGGGCCCGTGCTGGTTTTCGGGGCACCCGGCAATATACGAGGACAACGCAAATATATTTCTAGTGGAACCAGCGCACAGGTTAGCACAAATCTTCTCAGGACACTTTGGTCCCCGCTTCTTCGTCGACATCTCAGTTTCGGTTCTCAATACGCAATGGTGGTCTCCACTCCGTTCTCATACGCCTTCCACGACGGACGCTCCACCAGCTCCTTGTACCAACTGCACCTCTGTGTTAATAGCGATTGATCGACATACGACTCATTTGACTCACCGTGCGACATTGGGCTTGCGTGTCATGATATCACCTTCCACGGCTCCAACCATCGGTGCGTGTGGGACGTGGAACAAGTCCGCGAGCGTGAGCTTCTATATTGCCATAACCCGCATCGACAATCAGCATTCCGATGCGAGGTGCGGCGATGGAGAGGACGTACGTCTCCCGCGACATAGCGCTGTTTCCCTAGAATCACATCATACGCGTCGAGCTTCTTGTCTAGTATCTCCAGCTGGGCGTCCAGTAGGGCCTGGTCAGGCTGCACCCCGAGATACGTTCTGTCTCGTCAGTGATTCAGTTATCAAGCAGACGGCCATAACTTACTGTTTGAACTTCTCAACCGCGATAAGGCTGGCACTCGGGTCGAAATTCGTCAACTCCACTGCCGCAGCCTGCTCGAACAACGCGTTGGCCTTGGGCTCGGTTGGGACCAGGCCCGAGGCGGGATACTTGGCGGCGATGTAGCGGCAGATTGCGCGCGTCTCGTACAGGATGAACCCGTCGTCGTCCTGTCCACCGTCAGCGCGTCAACCACGACCATTCACAAACAAATGCGTACGATGTATGGAATCTGTCCAAACGGCTGGTTCTTCATGAACGCGGGGGTCTTGTGTTCGCCCGCCATTAAGTCGATCTGGACGAGTTCGAAGGGACCTTGAGCTCATGTAGGACGGTCGCAACGCGGCGGGTGCACATTGCGATCTTGGCGCCGTAAAGTTTGAGGATTGCCATTTTCCGATATTCAGTACTCGATTCGGTGTTCAGAAAGTGGTGGTGTTCAAACGAGCGCAGGACGTCTTTTAACTAAATCCTCCCTCTCTCCCTCCTGACGTGAATGGTTTGACACTCTCTTATTAATATAGCTACATATCTCCCACCCTACGAGAACAACGCTTGTCATATCTGGGGTTGCCAGCGGCCTTCATCCCCCCTCCTTAGGTGACATAATTGATTCTTATTAATGCCGCAACATATACCGTATTCCTCGGCACTAGAAGATTTTTTGGCATGTAGTTTGATCTGCGAGTGCGCTTGGTAGGCTCACAAACCACTTCATCCATCTCGTTGAATCGTTGACGTCCAGTGGTCACGCTGTTTACGACTAGTGATAACGAAGCGGTCTGCCGATCATTAAACTCCCGACTATCAAATGAAGCTTACGAGGAAATTGGCGGGCGCTGGCGGTCTCCCGTTCGCGTTGTCGGGGCGGACCGTCCCGTTTGCCATCCCAACGCAGAACCTGTGGTACTGCGGCAGAACCAAAGCAGCGATTTTGACTTTCAACTGAAGAAGGCTACTTCAAGGTAAGTATGGTCACTCACAACCCCGCATCCCCTTGGACTTGTGCTCGCCATAACTGTTTAAAATAGAACCGACGAACTCCCTCTCAATATTCTGGAAAGAATGTCAGGTTTTCCTGCTATCGTACTGCTGTGATTCACTCGCAATGGGTATCGGTTCCGAGCGAGTAGAAGAACACTGAGGACATTGACAGTCCCCTCAGAGGAATTAATCCCTGACTCCTTTATCTGAAATGGATAAATTCTTAGCTAGCGGAAAAGGTTTCAGGGGCAGCGATTCTGTCAGTAGAGATGGATTTCTCCGTCATTCAAAGTCTTTGAGCAACAATCAGCACGCATCATTAGGTACGGCTGAATCCATATGTGTGATCCCTTGCTTGGGGCTAATATTATTAGGGGAGTTCAAAGTAAAACCGCGCTTTTGCGCTTTTTTCGCTTTTTACGCTTTTCTCGCTTTTCTCGCTCTTTCGTAATGTTCCGAGTGATTGATGAGTGATTGAGCTTCGGCAAAATTCGGCAAACAGTGTTGTGACGTGATTGCGCAACTGCTGTCGGCAAGCCTGGCAAGGTGCATGTTTCCGGCTTTCGTTGCGGGGACAAAGATAGCAGGTAGTCCAAATTGACTTGAGAGCCTGGATATCCACAGACAGTTTGTCCACCAGATACACAAAGTCCTTGTCCCCAGGAGGAAGAATCAGGTCATGAAGGATCATATGTGTCATATATGACTATGACTGAGAAAAAAGAGAACCATGGAGAGATTTCCGAGGCATTCAGGCGTAGAAGAAGCTGGCTGGGTGTAAGGAAGGTAAAATGATGGTCTGTCCTTCAGCTCGCGATTAAATCATGTCTGTACAAGCCATTATTGATGAGAAGAAGTAGATTATAGGGGCTAACCCAGAAAGGGAATAATGTGTTGGCGTCACAGCACTGTTTGCCGAATGATGCCGAAGCTCACGTCAATCACTCAGAACATTACGAAAGAGCGAGAAAAGCGAGAAAAGCGTAAAAAGCGAAAAAAGCGAAAAAAGCGCAAAAGCGCGGTTTTACTTTGAACTCCCCTATTATTGATTCCTTTCGAAAAAAACTGAAGCTCCAGAACCAAAAAAGGTCACAGTCAGGTTGCCCACGCCGTTGGGAGGATTCAAACCTGCCGCTCATACTTACATGACAGGGAAGAATGCACAATACAGCGACATCCTTGCGGATGCATCCGAATTTCAAGGGGTGTGTCTCTAGTACAATACAAGAGCTGTATGAATTAGCAGCATCTCTCGGAGAGCTTGGTAACTTGAAGTACTAATGAAAGTTCAAGTGAATGGGTTTGACTGGCACGGGCTTCACGGTATTACAGCTAAAATCTACCCAGTATTCATGGATGTGTCTCCTTGCGAATGTATCCGAGGTTGAGATGTAAAGAAGCTCCGTGCGCATTGTATTATCCTCTCGAGAATCTCAGAACTCGAATCTCCTACCTGGAAATATACAGTGAACATTATCATGGTGACCGCTGAGCTGACCACGGCGGTTGGGTGGTGGCTAGCGGAAACAAACGCCCAAGACTTGCGACGGAAGAAGAATAGCCAGACTGAGGGCAACAAGCACGCCGTGCGATACGGAACATTCCGCCGGACATCAATCATCAGCACTGCCACCTCCTCCTTTCTTCTTCACCACGTTGTGGGCTGCGCGCTTTCGGGATAAAGGCGTTTCGGGATCGCCGGTTCCAACTTCTCGCTGAAGAGTCCACTCACTTCTTGAATCCACATGCACGACTTGGACTCAGACTCCGACCCAGTGGCCCACGAATCAAGATTCAGACTCGATGTAGGCTTTTCTGGCACAAAAACCTGCATACGGAGAAGAAATTTCAGCACGTTAGTCAATCCAAGACACTAATTCCTCCTCGCCATAGGAGATTTCGATATTGCCTAAATGGCACGTTCCCTGAGCAAAATCTTGCGTTCGCCAGCTCACCGTTCTGTCTCTCCACAGACTCCGACTCATCTTTCACCACCGATGGCTACCCCACCGCCAGTTTGAAACACTGGGCCCTCCCAATCTGCGGGACGTAAGCTCTCGATACTCGAACAATTTCTCCAATGCCTGTACAGGGGAAAAGGTATTCGGCATATGAACAACCACCAAACTACAGAGCTCAGGACATCCGCTTCTTCGTCGACCTCAATATGCTGTTTTCGTTGCCACTCCCTCTTCATGCGCCGTCCACGATGGACGCGCCACGAGCTCTTTGTACCACCTGCCGCCGTCAATCAATGATCCAAGCTTGGCAACGCGACTCAGTCTGACTCACCGAGCAACGTTGGGCTTGCGTGTCATGATATCGCCCTCCACGGTCCCAACCGCAGAGGCGTACGGGATGTGGAACAAGTCTGCGAGCGTGAGTGTCTAGAATACCTGCGCTTAGCATTCCGACGCGAGTCGCGACAATGGAGAGGACGTACGTCTCCCGCGAGATAACGATGCTTCCCCAGAATCACTTCGTACGCGTCGAGCTTTTTGTCAAGAATCTCTAGTTGTGTGTCTATTATGGCCTGGTCAGGCTGCATCCCGAGGTGCGTCCTGTCTAGTCAGTGCTCTATTTATATATGAAACAAACGGCCATCACTTACTGCTTGAACTTTTCAGTCGCGATAAGTCTGGCACTCGGGTCGAAGTTCGTCAATTCCACCGCCGCAGCCTGCTCGAACAGAGCGTTGGCCTTGGGCTCGGTGGGGACCAGGCCCGACGCCGGATATTTGGCGGCGATGTAGCGGCAGATTGCGCGCGTCTCATACAGAATGAACCCGTTGTCGTCCTGTCCACTGTCAGGCACGATTATTCACAAAACAAGTAAAGGCACACGATGTAGGGAATCTGCCCGAACGGTTGATTCTCCATGAACGCGGGGGTCTTGTGTTCGCCCGCCATCAAGTCGATCTGGATGAGCTCGAAAGGGACTTTGAGCTCGTGTAGGACGGTCACGACGCGGCGGGTGCCCCCTCCGATCTTAGCACCATAGAGTTTGAGGATTGCCATTTCTCGGATATTCAGTACTCCGTTCGGTATCTACAGGGAAGGGTGGAGCGCTGCTCTTAAGGGAATGCAGGGCGTCTTTTTTTGAGTAGATTTCTCCATCCCTGACATGAGTGGTTTGACGCTCCCTTACTCATACAAGTACAGCCTACGAGAACGACTCATGTCATATCTTGGGGTTGCCAGCGCGCGTTCATCGTGTGGTGGCGCATCCTCTCTCAGGTGACATGAATGCTCACAAATCAGGACCCTCATCTCATTCAATTGCTGACGTGCAGTCATTACTCTTTTCATACGACGCGGTCATCCGATGATGGATTCTCACGAAAACTTTCGAAATCAAGAATCAACCGGCGCCGGCGGCGTCCCGTCCGAATTCAAGCCCACTTCTGGGGTACTGCGCCGAGTTTCGAGGTTCTGCCGCAAAATTTGCAGGTGCGATCTCTGGTCTCGATGTCTAGAATATACTTCCAGTGTACAAAATCTCCCGCAAGCTAGGTGGTTAAAATCAGAAGGTCAATGTCTGCTTGTTTTATTCTGATCCGGGCGCTCACGGAGGACCAACCCTTACCTGTACTCGAACACCAAATGACGTGGTGTTTGCTGGCAAGACTCGGCAGACTCTTGGTGTTAGACCGAATTACTTCGCAGGTAGAGGTTTCTTTTCGACTGTCAATGTTCTACCCGATACGCAAGTTGCAACCCGGTGCTCGATCCATAAGTATATCAATGGCCTGGGTGGACATTCCAGCATTCACAGAACCGCTCCGCTACGTAGCATCTGCGCGGCCTCCGTCGTGCGACACGACATCGCGTTATTCCCGCACTGTGCGTTCCAACCACGATCTCGCCCATTCTCTGCCTCGACACATTGAACTCACAGTGCTGGCACCGGTCTCGGCTGTATGACGGATGTATCTAAGTTCAGTCAGTTGTTCGACGGGGGCGATAGCATCAATCGAGTCGAATTTCCCGCCCACAGAATCTTAGCGTTTGCAACCACGTCGCTCCATCAGTCGACTGCATGGTGGGACAGTGGCATCTTTATGACGTTTATCTTGAGGTGCCGCAGAAGGGGCAGTTTCCCTTTATAGCAAGAAAAAAAGCTGCTCATGGGATGAAACTTGGGTCCCGCCACCAACGCAAGCACTTGAAATATACGCCAGTGGGGCAGGCTGGTGCAACGGCTCCCCAGAATCAGGATGGAAAACGGGGAGTTGGGGCTATGCGCCGACGCAGCCGATAACAATGTAATCGTTTTTGCTCGGCGTCGTCCATGCTCCAGATTCTCTAATGAGGTTTCGCTGGTACGTCCATGTGCCATCCCTCATGGATGTTCTGGTCGGTCTCGGGACAAGTACGAGCACTCCTCCCAAATCCTTTCGGATTGGAATTCAGTGAAAAAGGCTGAAGCGGATGTCGAATTCTGGGTGGACAATTTTGACCCTACGCTTATCCCTAGTACACTCTCCATAAACCTGGATGGCTCTCCCTTTTCCATCTAGAAAACGTAATCAAATCCCATCCGGCCGTTGTGAGGTGTATTTTTTGGTTTGGCAACCTTGGAAATCGATCGCTTTCCTGAGCCGATCTGGGGACATCTTTCTACAAGGTCCTCGTCAATCTACCGCGTTCGACTGACCTGAAGCTCTACATCCTTACCATTTTCAGGACAGAGCCATCGTCTCTGTCCCGTCGTTTTGTGTGCACGAGAGGAAGGCAGAAACATCTGAAAAGCCAACGCTCTGTCACTTTCCGGACACCAATATTTACAACGCGAGGCCTACACGCCGCAGTGGGCTTTGGCAGACTTTGCGTGTAGTTTTCCGAGCACTCGTAATAAATTTCATGGTAATTTCATGTTCTATAATTGGGTTCAAATTTTTCAAGATTCGTCCAATGTTGGTTCAAGTGCGTTTGTGCTGCAGGGATAAATGCCTTGCTTTTCAACAATCTTGGTTTGAGAGTCACCACTTTCGGTCGATAATAGCTGGATTCAGGTCGGGTTCGAATTTCAATATTCGTTGGTTCAAGGTTAGTTCAAGTGTGCTTGGGGTATATTCTCAGACTTGCCCTTCCACAAATTCTATCTTGGCTCCAAGCACACACTACGCAGAACTGAGAAACTTGTATATCGTAATACCAAGTGTTCGGCCCATGTCACGCGTCACTGCAAGTATTCATTTTGCTAGGTGTTCAAATGGCAGTTCAGCCTGTCACCATGTCGCAAGTGTTCATTTTCACAAAATGTTCTCTGAAGGCTCATATGTAGTCCAAGAGGTACAATTTTGCGTAAGCCGACTTGGCGCTATTGGACAGCATCTTGTACTACTCCAGCTCGCTTCCGTCCCCAGTCGAAGTCCCATAGAAGAAAAGATCGACCCTCGGTATACAAGACGGAATACATACAGTTGGCTTGGAAGATTCATCCCGTGAGCTCAACTTAATGCTCCACCATCCTCATCTTCTCACCAAATGACAGAAGCACACTTGGAAAAAATGCCCCAATGGGTCGAATTTGCCTTCATACCTTCTGAATTTATCCTGGGCACAAAAATACTGGGATTCACCCTATCTCCAGGATCCCTACTGAATAGTAATGGTGTTTGCGGCTGGATCAATACTTCAGCGCTGATACACCGGACAAGTTCAACCAAGGCACGTGCTGGGATGATGTCGAGAGGAATGCAGCATTTACTACGGTGCTACACCGAGAAACTTTCCCTCGTTCCGGTAATATTTCGACAAAAATTAATGTACCTTGAAATGGGGTTTTACGCCCCTTCCCGCCTTGAAAAGACCTAGTGTTCATAACCGGAACGTCACCGTCACTGAGACCGAAAGTGTTCAGTTCAGGAGGGCGCGTCACGCGTCACCTGAACATTCGGTCGAAATGGTACGGTATACTCGCAGAGGACGGAGCTTATCGCATGTTATCCGCCTTGGGGTCGACGCCGGTTGATCGCGACTCACGGCGGCCATTCGCCACCGAGTTGAGTGCGGTCGACTTTCGTGTCGTGACGGTGTTGGGGATAAACGGCCTGCATCGCCGCACCGCGGCGGTGCAGCTGTTCGCGGTCCATTTGGTTCCCAACTTCCCATTGGGTGTCTCAAGTACTGTAATACAAGAATTTTTGGGAGTAATTAGTGAAACAGAGTCGAGCGGTCAGTGATTCCCACCAAGAGCTGCATCCGAAAATCTTCAAATCCCAGCATATGATTAGTGATGAACCCACTGCCATGCCGAGGAAAATAAGTTATGACACGGATTTATTTTCGCTCGTACCTGAACAAATGCTCACTTAGTCGTGTGCAGTGTGGTTGGCAACCGCCGGGCAAGGATTCCCGAGAGCACAGTCAATGGTAGTTCTTTAAAGATCCGGAAATACGCGGGCCGATGGGAAATATTCTATTAATAATGCCGAGAAGCTTCCGGACCACAAGGTTACTTGACGCGGGTAGGTAGGGAGATGGTATTGAATCTGAAATCTTTTCCATCCTCTCGCTTCACATCGTGTCGATTGTCACGGAAACCACAACAAAGTTATATTAAGAAAGTTATAATACGGTTCTTGTTATCTTCCGACATGGAATCTACATTGTTCTCTCTGCTTCAAGTGTGCTTGCTCGTTGGGACTGCACGCCCACCACTGTTCTCTTCTCTTCCCTCCTTTCCTTCCTTTGGTTTACTTGCCTTAATTACTTTTCGTTTTAATCTGGATGAAGCTCATTTTTTTCATTCTTGTCCATTGTAGCCTGTGAGTACATTATTCTCCCCTCTTTTGCGCATAAAGGATTCATTTTTCGGCACGACTTGGCAGATTATCTCGAGCCTCAACACTTCCACCCTCTCTCAGCGCAAGTGCGGGCGCTGTGACGGTTACAGACACCGGCGCGTCCTCTCGCGCATCAGAATTACTACTCGCCTCAGTGGGTTCGTCCGACAACATGTCTTTTGCACAATCTGCAACCACGACCTCCTCCCCTCCGATAACGTCTCCCTTCCCATCTTCGCTTCCCACCGATCGCGGGGACCCGCATCACGATCTTCACCCAGAGCCCTCACACCCCGCTCACAAGGACCACCAGACAGGCCAAGCGATCAGCAACACCGGAATCATCCTCCTCAGCGCGTTCATGCTTGGCCTCTTCGGCGGGGTAGCGACATGCGCGTGGAACTACTGGCGCACACCACGTCGCCCTGCCCCGTCATTGTGCACGGGCTTACCGAAGACCAGCAGTGGCTGGAGACGATTCTGGGCCTGGCCGGGGAGAGACTACCGCGACCGCCTCCACCGCCGTATTTTCCGCGACCGCCGTGGTATGAGGGTCCGCTACCTGTGTCTTTGAGAGGCGGGCGAGTGCGCTCATTGTGCGAGTGGGAGGAAACACGACCTCCAGCGGACAGACGGCATAGTGTTTGAACAGGTACCTCTCTGCTCGGTCTTCGTGATTGTCCCCGGCTCACATTTGGCGACAGAATTCTATGCATACAGTTGTACGATAGGGAATAGCATCGATGGTGATCTGGGTACGACAAGGAAAACAACCCTTATTGGTGCCTGGATGACCGGCCACAGTGCGGGTCGATGTACAAGACTCTGACCAGCGGCCTCCCGCAATCGAATAGGATCTTCCGTCCTTCCTACGCTTCGTCGAGAATCAAACTTCGGCCCGCCTTCTCCTTAACCCCCGACATCATTGAAATTATACTCGACAGCGAGTGCATGGAACCATGGCCCCTCCGTGGCACATTTGAAGCGCGCACATGATCTACCTCGCACGTTTGTTCCATCGTCATGGGACTTTGGCGATAGCTCTGATCATGAGCATACAAGATTTAGACCCGTGTCTTCGCCACGCAGATCCCCACACACAGTGGATTCCAAGCTTGCCTGCACATGGTGAATTCCGCAAAGCGCCGCACTGCCGCTCGCTAACGCTCGCGGCGCGCGGCGCCCGTACTTCCGGAGATAATATCACATGATAAACGTGACTTTCACGTGCGACCCCATGACCAACCCGTGACTAACCCGTGACTTTCTGTCAAAACCGTCTTTTAATGTATAGGATGTCCGTTCCCCCACGTCGTTGCGACGGAGCCTAGGATTGAGATGTCTCTGACGGGAGCGTCACTGCCTCTTTATGATATCGGCCGTATGCATCCCCAGTTTGAAGCGTGTTTCTGTAGTCCTTCGGTGTATTCGTATACGGTGGGCAATCCCACAGTGCGGACTTGGGCAGTTCAACCATCAATGTCGTAGACACACTGCGCGATCCCAATGACATTCTGGCGCAGCGCATGCGAACAGTAACCAACTAGTCTGTTTCCGGCTCACAAAAAATATTGGTCATACTGTATTCTGGGGAAGACCCAGCTAACTTTGGGACACGGCATACCAAGTACCTATTTGGTCTAGCTTGGCTCGCATCATTCTCGCGCCTGATCACGGGACCGCCTCTTTTCTCCTGTCCACCACCCCCATGTCCCTAGTCTCGTTCCTACGTCGTCCAGCAAACGCCTGCGAGCTTCCCATGGATCAAAATATTGAGCGTATCCGAGTTTATATGGTGCTGGAGGCAGACGCCCGGTGGCATCGGGTAGCGCATACCGACCTCTCATTTCGCGTCGTCGCCGTCGTAATGGACCCCTAGATACTCCGTTTGCCTCCACCAACCCTCCAAAGCCGCCCCCCACCTCTCCATCGACGCCGCGCCACCCAAGACCTCTTCGATTACGTCACGGATGGGGTGCGCAAGTGCGCACGTTCTGGTGCGCACTGTGTACAGTTGGGAAAAGCAGTTCACCACTCATTTATGCCGCCTGTTCATGTGCGGTTGCGGAAAAGCGACGTGGGCGAGCCGGTGGACGATAGTCATCGCAACGGCGTCGTTGCGCCGGTGCTCCTGGCACGAGGCACGGTGTGCCGTCGGCCCGTATGGCCGTGTTAATCGTCGCGCTGCCTAGTTGCGGTCGAGGGCTTCATCAACCCGAAAATGTTCCTCGTCTACGCGCGAGCGCGCGCTACTCGGCGACGCGAACATCACCATATGCATTGCATCTCCGGCTCATGGGGCTCTGTCGCGCTCGTCGGGTTTGTTGCTCCCAGCGAGGTCGGGCCGGCTGCTATGATTGATTGACTGTCCTTTCCATTCAGACTCTCCCGGGTAGGCTGCGGATGGTCCCTGGCAATGGCGACCACAGTGCTTTCGCTCCTTCAGTTATTTGCGCTAGCAGTTCTTCATCTTTCCAAGCCACGGTAGGCGATGGCTTCCGATGTGCAAAGCAGCGATGCATGCCCCGTTCTTAACCCATCTAGATCTCCTTCCTCGGCTTCAAAATGGACGACGATTCAAACCATCATACTTGTTGCACACGCCAACTACTGCTAGGATCATCGTCTTGGACAGCTTAGCTAGTCTCGTCCCCAATATCCATCCGTCTCGCACGCTACCTCAATTCCCCGCTGCCTAGCTAGGGAAATATATAAAGACTTGCGCTCCCGTTACCGCTTATCGAGGAGGATTCGAAGGGAACCTCGCCCTCCGCCCTCGAATCCTTCTCCCTACCTAGCCGTTGGGTTTCCTGAACAACTGCTGAACCGAGTCCAATATCGATATATGCGGTTAGTCGATCTTGGATCAACGATTTCCGAACCGTTCTTTGCTCCTCCACGTCTACATTCTACGGCTGTACATCACTCCCCGCGCTGAGATCAGGGTACTCGGCGACCAGTCGTCTCCAGATATAAAACGGAAAACGTAGCTCAACCTTCCGCGGCACTCAGTCCTCATGCAAACACTCAGAGGAATTCCCTGAATTCGTGGCAGCGGCAGGTCCTGGTTTCGAATCCAGATGCGAGGTAAAATGGGAACCAAAAAACCTTCTCGTGCGGACTCGTCGTCGTCTCGAATCCCGATCAGTGAGGCGGTCCGTGCGCAACTTCGAGCGTCTGGTTGACTTCTTGGCCAATGCAGAAGTACGTCTTCTGTCTTCCCGTCTTTTACGCCAACCTTGATCGCTTGAAGGTTCCGACGGAGGATAACCTTGCAACGGATGGATTGGCCTGTGCAAGCATGGCCCTTGACGCGCTCCACGACCTCGGCGAAACGCACAAGGAGGCCTGGACAGAGTTGTGGCCCCGCATTTGGACCTGGATCGTCTTTTTCCATGCATATCGCGAATGTCTTCCGGATTCTTTTGCGCACCTGGATGCGTGTCTACCTGGTGGTCTTCGTTAACGCTCTAAGATCACCCTTGCCATCGTTCCTCGACAATCACTCCCGGATTGCTTCATGTGCGGACAAGAGATCGGGAATCTATCATAACTCAGTTCAAAAGTCTCTCAAACCACAGGCGTGGACCTCTCAGACGAATGTTGAATCATCCAACACTGCGTATACCGCAATAGGATCAAGAATCAATCGCTTACGTGAATGTTGAGATGCTGAAATCCTGTTCAAAATACGACGTCATAATTTCCCAGGCCATGTGCCCCACCGCCTGGACCTTTTGGAGTCCCTGGTTACGTTGTTGTCCGGCCTATAAGTAGCTCGCTCCACTCTTCCTCGTCAAAGCTCTTGTCCTTCTCATCCTTCTCTGTCATCTTTCTCCGTAACCCCGCCAACTCTCCCCCGACCTTCATTTTTGCGCTCGTTCTTCGGTCAAATATGTCTTCGCCACGCCCACCCAAGGCTCCGGCATTGAACTCCACGCCGTCGACGCCTGGACCCGAGCTTCCCGGCGGCTACCCTCGCAACAGTGTCGTCTTTGCGACGAACCAGTGGGATCGTTCTCGGCTCAAGGGGAAGGGGGGTTTGCTTGCGGCTACAAAGTCATATTTGCCTCCGGCCGTGGCGTCTTATTTCCGTGCGTCTTGCCCTTACATCTCCTTTTACATACCATTTCCTGTATCCTTTTTCACCTTTGATCACTGTACCCTCTGTTTTACTTCGCATACTGGCACTAATTTTTTGATTTAGCTGCCGCCTCATCCTCATCGGCATCGTCTTCGCCACCAACTCATTCCGACTCCCCTGGGAGACCTAACTCCGTGGCACACGCTACACGAGCCGCACTCCCCACCAAAAACAGCGGCGCTAGTGACTTCAGCACGCGTGCCTGGGTAGACTCCGACTCGTCGCGTGGGACACTCACGCCAGCGCTGGCGGATTTCCCCACGCCCGGCGGCCGTACCTTCGCCTCGCGCATTCCAACATCCAACTCCACTGGTGTCCAGTCCAGCGCGTCAGAGGATTATTTCGGCTCAGTTGCACATTCGACTGCTGGTTCGTCCCCGAACCAGAACACTAGCGCTATCGCTGCATCAACAGACGCGGAGGAGCACCCTGTCGTCATTGCTTCTGCGGCCGAACTGAATCCTGCTCAGAATGCTTCCACTGTGGATTCTAATTCACTGGCGCCAACTGTGGCATCCCCTGCCTCTCCAGTCTCCTCCACGTCCAACTCCTCCGGTTCTGCCCCAGGTTCGGGTTTCAGCGCCGCCTCGACCGCGACTACCGCGCCCTCCTCCACTGTCTCCTCCCCTCGATCCCTTCAATCCCGCCCAGGCGTGACCTACTCCCCGTCCACCGCCGACGCGCGACCCGCCGTTACGAAGGCGGGCAGCGCCCTGGTGCATCGGCGCGTCGCTTCCCATTCGCTTCCCAGCTCGTCTATGACCGGGGGGAATGTTGATGGAGACGGGAGGAGATTCGGCGGCGGGTTGAAGCGCTTTACGTCCCTGCGGAGGCGAGATAACTCGAACGGGTCTGGTGGACATGTACGGGGTGCGAGCTTGGACGCTTCCGCTTTACGGCCTCTGGCTCCACCTGCCTCCACGACCGCCGGTTCATCTTCACCCACTGCATCTTCCGCATCGTCCGCTACTTCCGCCCCGTCCCCCACCGGCGGCTCAAGCAAACCCTCGCGCCGCGCGTCCATCATGCGCACGCTCCGCGGGGAGGCGACCATCCTCGCGGGCCGCGTGCGTGGGGATCGGGAGAGAGTGGAGCGGGGGAAGCGGATTATTTCCGGGCAGCAAGTATGATTATCGTTCCACGCATGCTCGCAATTGTTGAGCACTAAAACCGGTGCGCGCCAAAAGCCGCATGTACGCTCGGACTCCCTGGACACGGACCTGACTTTATTTGAACTCGCTGTCACTAGATCGATCTGTCGAACTGAATTACTGGACGATAATGGACTTGTACGCTAGCTACGACGCTCTTTTGTATATTTTTTTCGGAGACTGTGATTGTAAGATACAACTAATAGGAACCTAATCAAATTAATTTGCAGTCTGGAAACATCTGAACGGGGTTTAAACCATCGACTTGATGTATTGAATTTGAATTATCGAACATAGGAGGTCGGATTGAGTCCCAACTGAGTTCACGACTCCCCTACGCTAGATTCATGTGATGAGGGAGACGATGCCGAGGCCGACCGGTACCGCCATTCAGATCTGTGAACAGCGCCGGTGAAGATCGCCCAGCCAAGAGGATGGGAGTTTATATAGCAACGACACCAGTTGGAATGTCGCAAGGATTTCCACTTGGAGAATTGGTGAATTAAGATTTGAAAGTTCGAGAACATCACAAAATGCGAAAGTCATAGAATACAGGATCGAAATTGGGAGTGAGGATTACGGACGACCGATGCGCACATAATTCTGTCGAGATGGTATAAACTGAGTATCAATCGCTGCGTCCAGACCTTCACTTCTCATATTAATGTTCTTAATTCGCGCCGCAGGATTCTTTGGCATGCGCCCCCACATATCAGAATGGTGGAAGGCGCGCATGAAAGAAAGGATGAGTTAGAGAGATTTGTGCCACCGGGACTTGATCATCCCGATGAAAGACTCAACCGTGAAGTCCGGATGTCCGCCGGCAGCAATAAGGGTCAGCATCGAGCAGATATCGACAGAGCTCCCGCCTATTTTCAGCGCGTCAAAGAGGGCCTCCTCATCGATGTCGCGTAACGGGTCAACTCGAGGAAGAACGCGCTGAGTGTTGGAGTAGCCTGGAGGACAAGAATAAGGACAACGGGGTCCGAACAGTCGTATACGACTAGTTTCGGCAAAGGGCATCAGGAGCGTCGGATAAAGGCAAGACAAGCAGTTTCGTTCCCTTATACCCACAGCTCTTGCAGTAACGGGACTGTGACAAAGCCAAGGAGGCTGAGAGCGCTCAAGCGCAATAGATGTGAAAGCGGAAATGACATGGAGAGGGGCGCTCCCCGATCGGAGAAGCTGAGTCTCAATCATCAGCGGCGGTGGCCTATCCACCCTGGCGGTGATACGTAGAGGGTCATGGTTGACCAGAATAAAGGAGTTGTGAGAGTCGCAGCCCTCCAGCCGTAGCATATATGGCCCAGTTGCCGCGGAGGCTGTTCTAGAGAAATGTTGTCCAACTAGCCGTGTGTACGGCAATGTCAAATATCTCGCAGAGCAGCTCCGTGGCTATCCGATCAATTGCAGAGCCAGATATCTCGATGTCTGAGTGCCGGCCGCGACTGGCTTTACCTTCTGTCAATGGATTATACAGGATGTCAAGCTCCGAAATCTCAATGGTCAGGTTACGCATCTGCTCCTGAATGGCAGGGAAGGGGATGCGCTGGATGGACATCTCGAGTGGCACCGCAGGGGATCATTCTCTTTATCAGTTGACTGGAACCTACGTGTTAAGGATTAACACGAGAACATCGAGTCAACGGTGACTTACAAAGGACGTGGCGATTGTGGTGGTAGAGAACAGGAGCTGCCGGTCACACCCGTCACGCGTCGCCTTTTGAACCTGGCGTTTGGCGCTGAGCGGTGATTGATGGAAACAATTTCCACAAGGGAAATCAGAGGCTTCCATCGAGGCCATTGCAGATTTGTGGAGCGAATCAATCAAAAAATTCCGCAAGAAAACAATTGTTAGATGACCAGGGTAATTCTAAGTACTGACAACTTAAGTACCTCAGGAAACAAACGAGAAAACAATGTGACTCGAAACCTATGTAATCGTCTATATAGCGAGATACGAACTACTATAGAGCGTCTGCCAGTTTCTCCGAGCTCGAGACTAATGTAATCGTGTGAGTGCCCAATTTCAAGCTCCAGAGCGCCGCTGCCTACGTAAGTATTCCGAACATCTTGAAGCCGGTTGTTATCTATTCAGCAGCTGCACATCAAAGGACGTGTGTGTCGCATCTGCGGGGATCCGACAACAGACGCTGTCTCAGCTCCGTTCTGAGATTCACCCAAAAGCTCTCGAAGATGACTTTCCTGAAGCATCTACGCATTTCGCAATCAGCTGTGCAAGCAGGAATCAACTTGGTCGAGTACGAACCTCGATACGATTTTTGAGGACCTTAATATCCCATATGCAGCGTGCAATCACGAAAGAATGGCCGCTGCACATATCTAATATTGTACACCAGGGCTGCAGTGAGTTCTGGACCCGTCGTTCCTCGATATGCGATACTCTGCACTGCAGGCTATGCGGACAGTCAGCTACGAAACCGCGCTCATTGTGACACTTGACCGTACCTCCGAAGGCCTTCCTCGCACTCCGACTGAGAATTGAAGATGCCAGAAATGAGAGATCCGTGGTAGACTCGTTCGGTGATATTCAATGAGGCTCGCATCGTTGCGCAAAGTCTGCCGGGTGAAAGCAGACGTCCGAGGACGATAATGGCGATCAGGGAGGCCAATCCAATCAGTGCGCAACGCAGGCAGGGGAGTTGGAGCGTATCTGCCGCGATATCCACTGTAGATTGGCATTCTGATTCAGCAAGTCGGGGGGAAATTGGTGACATGATTCTGAGGTTGACGACGTTCCAAGACTTCTCTCCTAAATATTTCACTGTGAATGACCTGGAGTCTGGACATACAGCTTGGGTAGCCTAGAGCTGAACGAATTGGGTTGGTTTTCATCTGCTGTGAATCGAGAGCAGAGCCTATCAGGAGCCCCGTAATCGATGCGAGAAGTTGTCGAGTTATAATGGAGGAACGTAACGAACACGAGGGATCTAGAGAGGATCTAGAGTCACTCAATTGGTACGGTATCTGGGCCAATCGGGTGACGCCAAAATCATGTAGCCAATAACCCTCAGCAATCAACCAAGGCTGTGTTTAATAGGGTTTTCAAATCACTACTCGATTGGTCCAGATGCTGGACCAATCGGGTGGTGCCAAAAATCTGTACTCAATCAGCCAAAGCAGTGTTTGAGTAATAATTCGGTTGGGGTTTTCAAATCACCAGTCAATCCGAGTACTATTTCCGACTGGGTAACCGGCTACATTAGCTAACCGGAAACATAAGAGCGTGCAGTGAAAATCCTGGGATCTTGTTTACTGCGGGATGGTATCGCACCTACGAGGATACTGGGTGGCAAATTTGGACCCAAATGGAGGCGACGATCAAAAGTTGTGGCAGGTTCTCCGAGTCTCGACCAAGATGATGGCAGCAATGTGATTTCTTATCTCCGAACAGTGTCCGCGCGACTGTCTTGCTTGTTTCTCCACAAATTTTCAACCATTCACAAGTCTCGGGGCTCATTTTCATCCCTGACTTCGAGAACTCACCCATGTTCACACCCTCCTCAAAAATGCTTTTCTCTCGGCTCCTGGTACCTCCAAGACGACCACAGCCTGATCTGGAGCAGCTCAATTCGACAACTTCTAGAGCGAGCTACCCCCATTTGCGATGGACCTAGCATTTTGCCGGCGTGGTCGGAACAACCAATCCTATATTAGCCCGAGTTTCTAGGTTGTTAGGTGTCCATCTTCTCGCTCACGGCGGGCTATCACCCAGAATCACCAATTTCACTCCTGCAGAAATATCAATTTTTTTGGGGGGGTTATATGGATATATAGGGGAGCTTACCTCGCCCTTGGATATGTTCAAATACGTCATATGGAATTATATGCCCCTCAATTTAGGATGTTGATAGGCTTTGTGCATTGCAGGACACAACATTCCATCGTCCCCCAATTCCACCCATCATGCCTGACTAGTAAGTGCGATATATGTGGAGCAAAAACGCCTCGGATATAAATTTTTAGTGTATGTAATAACATATTTGCATCTTGAAAACGACGGGGAATGCACTATGGTGAATATTACGACTGCGAACAAGCGATTTGACAGGGTGGCCAGTTAGGCTGTTTATCGCCGTTTCAGAGCGACCACCGAAATAAATTTGCAAGTCACAGAATTGGCGTACAAAAATTCGGATGACAGTCATAACTCACTTGTAGGATGCATTCCCAGCCCATAACTGGCACCCACTTGACTGTATGCCTGCGCTGGAGGGCCAAAGTAATAAGGTGGCCGGTTGCCCAGTCGGATATATTACCTGAGGCTGACAGTCCACGGGGTCATTCATTCCTCAAGTAAGAACACTATTGAGATATGTAGCATATTCATCCTGGGTACTGTGGGTACGGCGTATTGTTCTTCTAACTTCTCGTCCATCAGCAAAGATATTGCAGCGTATTCCTCTCGATGGTCTCCACCTCAGGCCTCGATTGGAGCCATCGCAGAATCATCTCGGGAAACGTCGCAGAATACGCGTTTATCTCGTCCGCCACCATGCCCATCTCGAATTCAATGTCGTTACGCGTCTCCGCATGCTTGTCGCGCAAGCAACTCTGGACGTATTCCTGGAGGCGCTGGATGTGTGGCTCAAACTCGTCTGAAGAGCGTATGGTGACTATGTAGCTGTGCTGCACGTAGCTAACGCCAGCGGCTGGTTCAGTGACGGGAACTAATTAGGCGTGCCGTGGCCATGGTCAGTGGAATCCGGAAAATCAAGGGAAGATACAGACCAGAGGCTGCGGTAGTGGTGCACGACATGGAAATCAGAGCGAACGTACGGCTACGTGGCACTTTATACACAGACTCAGCCTGCTAAAATTCGGATGGCCGCAACCCCGTTTGCAACATACGAAGCAGCTACGATTAATCGTGGCCCCAATTTTTCGTGAGCCCTGATTAAATCCAGGCCCCAATTCTTGGGGCCGCTATTTTAAGGTTTAATCCTACTTTAATCCTGTCACATATGTCCAATACAATATATTTTACCCAGATGGTAGATTAATCCTAAATGCGATTAATCGCAGGCGGGTCCGATTATCTGGCTGACGATTAATCAGTGCGCGCTCGCGATTAAGCTTGAGATAACACCAGTTGCACTACCGATCTGATAATCCTGCCCCAATTAATTCCAACGTCGTTAGGCGGATTAATCCTACCCCGATTAATTCGAAGGTGCGCACGTAAATCCTGGGTTAAACTCAGGCCTACCACGATTAATCGAGAAATAATCCCAAAGTTACATAGACCTGAAGATGTATTAGTGGACAAGGAGAGGGACACACACGCAGGAAGAAGCCACCAACACGCGCTGAGGGTCGTTTCACCATATCCAAACCCCACTCTGGGTCCTCCGTGTCCCCTTTGTATCTCCATTTGCCACCTACAGGTGCAATCCAAACGTTGACAGAGTAAAAGCAGTTTTCAGAGAATAGACTCACTCTTGAAGGCTCAAGAGAAGCCGGTTGCCACCTTGCCACCAAGGCAAAATCACAGAGAAAAGAACCTAGATTTTGAGGATGGGTGGCCACTCGAACAAATTGAAAATGGGGGAGACGCCCAGTAAGCCATTTGACCGGGCAAATAAGTGGGCGTTCGAGGAAAGCGATATTTGAAGAGAAATCTTGCCGGGAAGATGGCGGAGCAAAGAAAAGCGGACTTGTTTGCAAATGTTTGTGGTTCTTCCATTGTTCGTTCAAGTTCGTTCATTGTCATTCGGAGTTTGAATGACTTGGCAGCTGCTGCAACCTTCTTGCTTCCTTCCGTGCCTCATCTACTTCTACGTTTTTAATTCCTGGCCTATTTCCTATTCCTGAAACCACCTTTGAAATTCTCAAGAAGACACCACGACTTCACGGGAAACCTCTGACTCACCTGTTGCCCTCAAGTTCCCGCAGAAAAATACGGGTGGCATATGGGTTGCATAAGCTTGGATAAGGGGAGTCCGTTCCATCCACCTGTTTCACTATCTAACGCCAGCATACCCACCTTTGTCGGAGTTCATGCAGCACTCGACACCGCTAACTCCAGGGTGAGTCGACACTCATGCGCACGCTTATGTCCGCACCCCGCAAACTCCGCCCTAATGCTCTTTGTATACTGTTGGTTTGAAATGGAAGGTTGTTCTAACTTCTCAAGACGGTCGACTACTATCTGTGGGGTATGCTTGCCTGCTACTAATAATATAGCCTAGTCAAGAGATTGATTGCGTTCAAGCTTAGTATAGTGGGCGAATGAATCTCAGTGAGGGCAAGGCAAACTAATCAACTGCACCATAGATTAATCCTGTCTTCCGAGATTTGATACGAGGATTTAATCGGGACTTCGCGAGATTTGATCTGGGATTAAATCACGTGCTTTGAGAATTAATCGTAGTGGGCTGTCCTGCATCCCTTGTCCTTCCGCTTTACTAACTTTGTTCTCTTTTTTTTTCTCCAACCGCAGAGTTACTTGTGGCGCATGGCATCATGTTTCTGAATTGGTATGTTCTACTTGCATGAACATGGTTTTCTGTCCTTGAGCTCTTTCCCTGTTGGCATAGCTCAAGGTGCAGTGGGACGGCAGCCTGCACTGCAACCAGCCGGTTCATATCACCTACAAAGGCTACAATGACGTGTTTGCCACAGTGGTCATTGTCAACGAGGTGAGTTTGTCTTTGAATTATTTCTTCTGCTCAGCGGCCCTGATTACGATTTCCTCTGTTGAATCGACACCCAGATTAATCGACGATTAAATAAATCCCAAAATTATTTAGCGGTAAGCCGTTGTGGAGCTCAAACCTGATTAATCGCTGCGACTCCTGATTAATCGGCAGAAGATCGATGTTCATTATTCGCATTGCGGGATTAAACACAGCCTCTTCGAGAATTAATCGCAAAGATGGTTGAGGTGTCTAGATTAATCCTACATACATACAGCTTGTACTACTACAAGATTAATTCCAAGATTAATCAAGAAAAATAGCGGCCCCGAAAATTCGGGTCAGGATTTAATCAGGCACCACGGCGATTTGGGGGCAGGATTAATCTGCCGAGCTGATATCACTGCCGTTTGGGGGTTTAGAATGCACATGCACCGCTTTAAGTGGATGCAGCCGGGGGGCGCTCAAAATTGCGAGGAGCTCCAAGGGTGGAATATGCGACGCAATACCTTGCCCTTTGATTTCGAGATACTCCAGTTGGATACAGAAGATCATTATGCGATTGGAGGTCAAGATTTTCTAATCGCTGTAGAGAGATAAATCTATCAATTCATTGAAACAAATATATAAAATCCGTGAAAAGGATGGAAGGAAATAACGAATCGCGATTTGCGACTGGTTATGCCACCTTCAAGGCAGGTCGGGATTGGGTCGGGACGCCCGCGGTGTATTGATGATTTTATCAATTTCTCAATCAAAGTTAGGGTGGGGACGGAAACGGAGAGTTTGGCCTTCTGGAAAGCCCCGTAGAACCCAAGCAGAACTTGCAGCCTCGAGCAAGTAAGCCAAAAGTTTGCAAGGTGGATTGTGGCTATGTTCGGCAATCACTGCAACAGGCAAACAACGTGACTTGCGCGTGATGGTTCCTCTCTCTCCCGACCTTCACCGCTCTCCGCACCGCCGGAATCTCCACTACAGCGGTGGCCTGCTACAAAATAGAATATCAAAATCCCTGGGAAGCTCCGCGGCTCGCGGTTGAATACATCGGATCGAGAGAGTGCGCGGTGGACGTCTCTTAGTATGTGAGGTGTCGACTCTCGAGATAAGTAGCTGCTCAACTTCATCTTCAATTTTATCACTCGCGTCCGTTTGGTCGGTCGTGCCAGCTGCCACTGAAAGTTCTTTGTCCTCAGGTCGTACCATCATTCATGCACATGGATGATCCGTGCCATCATTTCTGGAGTAAAGACCGCGTCTTCGGACAACATTTTCTACGATCGTTCGGAAATGAGGGGTGTCAAACGGTCGTCCGGTACGAAGCGAAAGATTTGCAGTTATAGTTTGCGAAGTGCGTCTTTTATTGCGCCAATGAGACTCGCATGGACGAACGGTGTCTAGATTTCTGATTCCGCCCACGTTTCCTGGCAACGAAAGGTCACTACCGTTGCCAGCTCCCAAATTTCAGTCCTTTTCCGTGCAGTTGTTATCCTTCGGCCCCGAACCAACCCCGAACGCTTCCTTCCGCAGTCTCATTTCAGTTTTCAGGCGCACCGCTTTGGAAGGCAATTACCGAACCAGCGGAGATTATTCTTGCGATCGTACCGAAGCATCCTTCGTGGGGAGTCGATCAAAGGACAGCCATCGTTCAACCACCAGTCTATGGTTTGGAAAGAAAAGGGTCCGATGACATTCACATCCAGTACGAAGCCATATAGTATTATTCAAAAGTACGAGATCAATTCACAGGCTGGTGGGTCCCGCCACTGTACAGCAATATACTCTTTGTTCGTCGCCGGTCGCTCCTCCTCAGGCAATTTACAGGCTGGTCTTTGGATTTAGGCGCTGGGGAGACCAGTGCCGGTGGGAAAGGCAATACTGGTCGTCGGGCTCGGGCTATTCATATTAGACAGGGAGCGTAGGGATGCACAGGTGAACCTACGTGAAGGTAAACACCGTACTGTCGGTCACGATGAAAGGCGCGACATCGGTTATTGTCTTGAAGACGCGCGTCACGGTGAAGGGCTGGGGAACATCTTGTGGCTGGTCGGATGGCGGGGGTGAGTTCCATTTACATGAAACAGTGCGTGTCACGTACAACAGCAGCAGCAACAGCGAGGACAGAAAAGCAAACGAGGACTTTGGAGAACATGGTGAACGAAATGCGGGTTAAAGATAATAGGTGGATGTTGAAAAATCAGCTTCCATCCTTATATTTTTTCACTTGCAGCAGATCCGTGCAAACGCATTCCGCAGTTTTCGAGGCGATGTCCGACTGCGGTTCGACTGCGGTTCGTCCGACCACTCGCTAGGGGTTCTTTTGATGCTGGGCAAGTTTTTTGCGCACATTGGGCTCGCATGCCATAATATATCAATTGCTTCCGTTGCAGGTGAACGGTACATCGCATCAGCAAATTCGCGGGTCCCGACTGCGCAGTAAGAAGGCAATGGTTTTTGTCGAGTATAAGAACCTGTAGTGAATCTTCGTATCCTCACTATTCGCCCTCCTTCCCATTCCTCCCGACCTCTAATGGCTTTTTCTCCCTTTTTTGTCGCGTCTTGTTTAATTTCCGCCGTCCTCGCATCTGTCGGTCCCACCGCAGACTTGACTTTGACGAACGGCGACGTTGCGCCCGATGGTTTTACCAGGCAGTAAGTTCTTGTTGGATATCGTTCTCGACTTATAGCTGATGTGAATATCTGTCCAGAGCTGTGCTTGTCAACGGCGGAATGCCTGGTCCCTTGATCGTAGCGAATAAAGCAAGTTCTCTCGTTGTCTTTTGTGGCGGGTCCTGACTGCCATCCAAGGGAGACGAATTCAGCCTCAACGTTATAGACCAGGTAGCTTGACGAGTTTTATTCTGCGCAGCGAAAGTTGAACCACCGCCAGCTCACCAATGAGACGATGCTGCTCAGCACCAGCATCGTACGTCTTCCTATGCATGCTTTTTTTATTCGAATCTCTGTTCACTGGTCGATTCTAGCATTGGCATGGTTTCTTCCAGCCCAACAACACTTGGGCTGACGGAGTCGCCTTTGTAACGCAGTGTCCCATAGCAGTGAATAATTCTTTCCTTTATACTTTCCCCACGGTTCGTCAGGCTCTTCTTTCTCCTTTTTCCACGTGACTGAATTTTCCTTGAGAACAACCAAACGGGGACGTTTTGGTACCACAGCCATCTTGGTGAGTTCCCCGCTCGCTGTCTCAGCTTCGAACCTGATCTTTTGTAGCGACCCAATACTGTGATGGGCTTCGTGGCCCGCTTGTTGTCTACGACCCGGAGGACCCAAATCTCTCTCTCTATGGTCCGTAATACTTCCCAAGCCCTGGATCAATTTAGCTGACCTCTCCTTCGTTCAGATGTCGACAACGGTTCATACTGACTTCTCCATCCTGAATTCTTTTAGCTGACCTTTTGTTTAGAGACGACCGTAATAACCTTGCAGGACTGGCGCGTATTCCTTTCCTTCTTTACCCGTTTTGATCTCATGTCAATTACAGGTGTAAGCTTGCGCAAAGGAACCGCGGCGCCCTTTACTAACACCTCTTAGATCACGGTCCCGCAAGCACCCTTGGTAACGTTCCCGTAAGCCTTTAATCAAGTCACGCCTGTTTTCTTCTGAATCCATACGCAGACGCTGATCTCAACCCTGATCAATGGTCTCGGTCGCTTTGCTGGTGGTGTACGAACGCGTGCGCTGTAATTTGTTGGAGAAACTCACCCCAATTCGCAGCCCACGTCTGAGCTCGCTGTCATCACCGTTACCGCTGGACTACGCTATCGGTGCGTAATCCCAGCCATCCACGATATCCTTGCGACTGAAATGCATGTTTAGAATGCGCCTCGTTTCGATGTCGTGTGGTGAGTGCTTCTTTGTTTGATTTGGCACAACCGCTCCAATTATTTCTAGACCCTAACTTTATCTTCACCATTGACAACCACACCATGACCATCATTGAAGCGGATGGTACCAATACGCAGCCCCTCGAAGTCGACGAGATTCAAATTTGTGCGTCAAATATTTTCACGTCATGTTGCATTGAACTCACTTCTTCTGGCAGTCGCGGGTCAGCGTTACTCTTTCATCCTCGATGCGAATCAAGCCGTGGACAACTACTGGATTCGTACCGTCGCCGACGGAGGTAAATTGCTCTGAACTTGACTGATCTAAACTGAACTGACATTCTACTAGGCACGGCCGGATTCGACAACGGGATCAACTCTGCCATTCTGCGATATGTCGGAGCGAACGACACAGACCCCACGACGAATGCGACCACCAGCACCGCCGCTCTCGTCGAAACTGACCTGCACCCCCTCGTCGCCACCGCGGTCCCTGGAACCGCTGTTGCCGGTGGTGCCGATGTGACCATGAACTTGGTGATCAGCCTCGACTTCACGACTTTCGAGTTCGAGATCAACGGCGACGTATGATTATCCAATTTTGTGCTCCGACTTCATTCTCAACGAATCTGACAGACGTTCACCCCGCCCACGGTCCCCGTACTCCTCCAAATTCTGAGCGGAGCGCAGACCGCGACCGATCTCTTACCCACTGGCAGTGTGTTCACACTGCCGTCCAACAGTGTCGTCGAAATTTCCATTCCAGGAGGCACTCCCGGCGCACCGCACCCCTTCCATTTGCACGGCGTATGTACCTTTTTCTTTTTGACGTTGTGTGTGCGTGATGAACTTACGGCTGTGTGCAGCACAATTTCTTCGTTATTCGAAGTGCTGGGAACTCGACGTACAACTTTGTTGACCCAGTGTGTATGTTCACCGCTGTAAAATCCTTCTCCCGACAATATTTCTAGATCATCCGGGATGTTGTTAGCACAGGCCCCGACACCACGTACGTTTGTTTCGTCCCGCTGCTTCCGATTCTAAATCTGATGTTGCTCATGTTCAGCGACAATACCACCATTCGGTTCGTTATGGTCTCTTGCACCGACCTTTCACACTGACCTCGTTTTTTTCCCCATCAAGCTTCGTGACAGATAATGCTGGCCCTTGGATTCTCCATTGTCACATCGACTTCCATCTCGAACTGTGCGTTCTCATCGTCGTCCTTCCTCTTCTCACTTGCTGAATCCCACCTCAGCGGCCTGGCCATAGTTTTCGCGGAGGACGTTGCGACCATCGTTAATTCTACGCAACCCAGTGCGTATTTTTCATACTTGATCCTTTAGAATCCGCTAAATAAAGGCCCCCAGCTGCCTGGGCGGATCTTTGTCCAACGTACGACGCGCTCCCCACTGATGAGCTCTAAAACGCCTGGTGGCCAACCTAATCATCGCTGTCCCTCAAACTATTCATTCTCTTGTACAAACTACGTTCACTTTGCCCAACGGACTTGATAATATTGGATTCCTTGACGAGAAAAATAATAAATTTGAACACTGCACAGTTTTGGGGTTTCGTTTGAATGGAATGGATGATATTACTAAATTGATCGCTAAAATCAGTTCTGCTTGAATATGCTAATGCGGGTATTGGAATTTCCATGCAGCCAGTCAAAAGTTGGAAGTGAGTACAGCCTTCTCTGATGTTGAATGAGTGTGATTTATCAGTCGCGCAGTGTATTCGAGTTGGCTGGCAGTTGCCGACAGGATCGTCCGAATACGCCAACTTGAAGTTATCGGTAGACATAATCAATCTCCTTTATCAGATTAAGATAACCCATAGTTCAACAATTATCATCGCGGACCTAGCTCCGGAGAACAGAAATAAATAAAAATGGCGAGAGGACTGTTGGAAGCCCGGGAAGGGTTCCACGGGCATGTATAATGGACCGGCTCTGAGCTCGAAGCCGGTCGCTCCAGAAACGGGGTTGGACCAAGAAAAGCACCTCATTACTTAGTCGTCTTGCGCACGATTCATGAGCGTGAGATTCAGGTGGCATTTCGACCAACACAGAGTGTCACCTGTCACCTAAGATGTTCACTGGATAAGGTGTTCATTCCTCGGCAATCATGGGAAATTTCCCATAGATGGGTATTCGGCGAATGCCGGACCAGAAATTTCCCCACTTTTAGGCCTGTTCGGGCCCGAAAACCTGAATGTCACCGTCATCCATACCAAAAATCTTCAGTTCACAACCCTCCGTCCCCCGTCACCTGAACATTTGGTCGAAATACTACAGTATTTCAATTCCTGGTCGCGCCGGAATATACCTACCTGTGTAGGAGTGTCCACCGTTGATTCTGCTGCCCACGAAATTATTTATCCAAAGCCCAAATAAAATTCATCATCCCCACATTAAACGTAAATATGCATACCTATCTCGTCGTGATGCCTACTGATGTACCTCATACTCGCAGGCTTCAAGGTCCAGCGCAGCTTTTAGCACGCCGTTTAGTTGCCTCCTTCAAGCTTGTCGAAGCTTAAGTTAAGTTAAGCTTCGACAGGCTCGCGCACTGTCACCAAAGCTCCCTCAGAACACCAAGAACATTGTCAGAAGCTGAAGATACATACCGATGTCGCGCTTTGAGGGCTTGAAAGGAAGATTGTCGAGCTGGGCAGCGAAGGCGGCACTCTGCTGGATGGATGCGTCCTTGAGGTTATTGTTCTTCGCGCCGGCGATGCAGTTCTTGAAGCCGAGCAAGGTAGCGACGTTGCAGTTCGGCTTCGGCTCGCTGCGCCCACATCCACCGGATCCGTTGGTCTGCGCTACGTCGGGGCCGGCGCACTTTCCTGTCTTGAAGCCGCAGCAGCCCTGCTGGCACTGGTCGTCGTTGGCGCACGCCTCGAAGACGGTCTTCTTCGACGTCTGCTTGGCGGCGAGTTGGGCAATGGTGGCTCTGCGCGCTGTAAGACTGTCAGAACATGACAAAAGATTTCGGGAACAGGACATACCAATTTCGCGGTTCTCGATTCCGCTTTCACGCTTTGACGGTGTGAAGTGCAGGCCATCGAGCTTCGCGGCGAAGGCGGCACTCTGCTGGATGGGAGCGTCCTTGAGGTTGTTGTTTTTCGCACCGGCGATGCAGTTCTTGAAGCCGAGCAATGTGGCGACGTTGCAGTTGGGCTTCGGCTCACTGCGTCCGCACCCACCGGATCCGTTGGTCTGCGCCACGTCGGGGCCGGCGCACTTTCCAGTCTTGAAGCCACAGCAACCCTGCTGGCACTCGTCATCGTTGGCGCACGCCTCGAAGACAGTCTTCTTAGACGTCTGCTTGGCGGCGAGCTGGGCAACGGTGGCTCTGCGCGCTGCAAAAAATGCTTCCAGACTACGAACTCAGACTGCGGGAAGAAAACATACCGATCTCCCTGCTTTCAAGTCCGCTGCGCGTGCCAGTCAGTAATGCCACCACAAATATAATAGAAGAAGAGGAACGCACTTGGGCATCGCTTGAGCGGATATCTGCCCAACAAGCGCCAAGAGAATGGAGACAGTGAAGATGGACGTGTTGGGGATGAACATTGTAGGCGAAGGAACCCGTACGATTAAGTAGATATTATGGTGCTCGAAAAAAAAAGGTGGAACCCGTCCGAAGGAAAAAGGCAGAAAAAAGGAACCTGTCCTGAAGAAAATGAAAGTGTAACAAGAGCGGAGAAAGCGAAGAGAACTGGGGATCCCTCTCGCAGACTTTTTAAAGAAATTCGGACAGTAACTACCGCGTTGCGGTGATGCAGACATTTTTGATCATGATTGTGCCGCTGTAATACATTCGTATCATCAAACGGCGGACAGCGATTCTAATTGAAAGATTTCTGACATCAAGGCGCCGTCCTTGCCCGACTCGGAACTCCGAATTTTTCCTTGGCATTGATCGCAAGTTCAATTAGGACCCATATGACTTTAATGCGCACTGCAAGTTTGCTCTTCCTGGGAGTCTTACTGTGCGTCGAGTTGAACTGTCGACGAGCGCGGGACATTGCCACCTCCGTATTGCTCCCTGAGGGCAACCCCCGATTGCTTGGCGGCGTCTGCCCTCACTGAGTGCAACAAACGCTCTTGCACGGGATTCTGTAATGAGGCGGTCGCCAAGCCAAGCACATAGCTATGTGATACAGGCATCAAAACGTCCATCAAAGTGTTTGGCAATCAAGTCACGGTGGCGGCGGGCGCGCGAGACGGAAAGCACAAAGATGTGTTGCAAGACCTATAATTCATTCGGAAATCAGCGGTAGCCATAAGATGAGCAAAACAAGCAGGCTCTCTTCCTTTGCTACCCCCGCGCAACCCTTCGCGTCCTCCTTGCGCTTTCCTGCTTTGTTTCAGTTCTCCGGCAAGTGCCAAGCATCTGGAAAGGCATTCTAGCCCTATAGACAGACCCTGTCTATACAGATCCGCCATATCTGACACAGACCCATAGACCACCATAGACGTCCATAGACACAAGCTCGAAGCGATAGACAGTCGCTAAAGACTTTCCACGCCGCATCAGACTTTGATGTGAATTCGAAGCTTGATTCTCTCCATCCGGACGCTGTTCTGTCGCAATGTTCACATCTTGAATGACCTGTTGGCGAAATCGGTTCATCTCTCAGACTGTATTTGATTGCGACCTGGAAAATTTTTACAAGTCCTTTGCCGAGAGAGACAAGTTGTCGGTTAACGCACGGGTATAAGTACGGGGTGAGTCTTGGAAATTTTCCTTATCTTCCTTTCCTTCACCACCTTCAACCGCTTCCACCCTGCGACTTGAGGCTGTCTCCACAAATAAACACATAATGCAAGTCTCTCCACTTCATCCTTCCAATATTGTCATTCAATTCTTTGCTTTTCAGTGCCCCTCCACTTCTGGCCCTTGCCCTCATTGCAGGTCTCATTTCCTCACTATTCTACTTTCACTGCCTCATGTCCGTTGTGGATATGTTCGCTCCTTTGGCCTGCTTGCTGCTGTAATTCAGTAGAATTAGTCTGTATCTACGAACTTGCTTTGGAATATATTATCTTCACCCCTACCTCTTTGCTCCTGGGACCTCTCGGCGTTCAACCTATATTGAGACTGAAACAACGATCTTTTTTGATGGTTTCGCGTTCAAGCGACTCGTAAGCGACTATGATGGTTGCGCGCCGATCTGTCTACCTTCTATGCGTCTATGGCGCTATCGGTCTATCGGTCTACGGCGGTCTACCACAGAAGTGGCATGTCTATCGCTGTCTAGAATAGACAGGGGGAAGTCTATCCGTCTATTTCTTCTATATGGTCTACCACAGACCATTATAGACCTGGGTCATTTTCCAGATGAGTGTTGGTACCTTACTCAAGCGGAACTTTTTTGAAGATACCGTCCGTGATCGTCTTCTTGTAGTAGGTTCGAAGCTCCTTGCGCCTTTTGTGACTTGTGGGTAGCTGCGGTAAACAATCACACCAAATTACTCGGGGCAAACACTGACGGCTATCAACTGCCAGTGTCTGAGTTTTGATTTCAGACTCCGCGGGTTCTTTACTTCCACGTCATTCTCTCGGACAAATCACTTTGATTCCGTCATTGAAGGCTCTTCAATCTCAAGAGGAGAACCCGACATCCCGGACGGAATACAATGACTGCACTCGATGACAGAGGCTTAACATGTCACCGGAACTTTCAACTGGACAAGGACTTCGTATAGACCCCCAAGAACAATAACCCTGCTTCCTGATCCTGGCTTAGCTGCCTTGGTCTTGTTCTTCCCTCCCCTCCGCGCCGATGAGATCAAGCGCTTATTCCACAATAACAGGCTTCCCCATTCGGTGACTTCTTTTGTTCTTTGTTTGCGCTTGCAATCGGTTTGTGGGTCCAGGTGGTCGCGCTCTATAGGTTCGCGCTATGGCTGTACGAATGATCGGTCTCTTTTATCCTCGCCTTTGTTCTTTCTTCCGGCCAAGCGACCACTCTCTCTCCTTGTACCAACGGACATCCATCCACACGACTCGCACACCTCACACCACACGCGCTACCTCTACAGCTCCGCTGTTTAATCCCAGAAATACCTTACAATGTCTGCAATTATCCCCAGCGATGCCCGCCTCCCCTCCCTCTCCTCCCGGAAATTCAAGCGCCTCTCGATCCTCCTGAGGGAGGTCAGCGTGTACTACTACCACACCGTCGCCGTCTCTATCCGCGCCTCCACTCGGCCCACGTATCACGCCCGCGCTCGTGCGCAGAAACTCGGGCTCGCGATCAACACTCGCGCCTCAGTCAATCCCAATTGCCCTCGGCGCGAGGTCTTGATCAGGCCGCTCCCAGCGCTTGAGCGTCCCTTGTCCGCGTCGCCGACTGCCGGAGGGCCCGTGTTGTCACTGCGAAAGCCTCTGATGAGGCACCAGCAGCAGAGCGGTAAAATGACTCTCCAACTCACTGTGCCCTCCTCGCAAGCGGACGCCACGACCAGCGCTTGGTCTCATACGCCAGCACCGGCGGCTCCCATCGTCCTTCGCGGACAAAATGATCCCTGGTTGGGCTCCACTTCGGGTCTCGGCCTCACGCCACACGACTCCGCCCTGACGCTCGCGCCGCTTCTCCCCTCCCTGCTCGCCTACGGCGATGACTCGATCTTCCACCATCCCACTGTTCACAGGCCGGACGAGCCCCTGATGCTACCGGAGCTGTTCTTCGATTTCGCCTCATCTTCGTCGGGGATTCTCTTCCAAAGTCCAGTGGGTTCCAGCGGGCCAGAGACACCAGTGAGTATTATTCATTCTGCGCTTCCGCCTTTGATGATGGATCTCGCATGCTGACTGTAATGTGGGTGCAGATTGATGATTTCGACGTGATCATAGCCAAGCTAACGTTCTCCGCCGAGAAGTGCAAGCGGATGTCTCTCGACTTCGACGAGACCACCGGGACTGTGGAGAAGTCCTGGGCCCGCGGCCAACTTGAACCTCCTTCCAAGTCCGATAATAATGCAAGCATCTGCGGAGCCGAGACTCGTATGTCCTTCTCTCTCTCTCCTCCGTTTTCTTGATCTGACTTACCAATCCGAAGTGCTCCCCAGGAAACGAGGTGCGAGTTTCGGTCTGTCGGAGAGACTACCACGCGATAAACGGCACTTCCTAATCACCGCAACGCCCTGTCATGATGCCATTCGAATTCGTCCTTCTCTTTCCCTGACGAGAGATATCATGCCCTTACACGCTATTAAACTGTGGATATGGATGCCCACGCCTTCACGACCACCTGTCCTTTCTAAATTCTGGATGATACCCACCGAGATATTGTATCGTTTGTGCACGAATTTTATTTGTAGCCTCTTCGTGTATTTTTTTGGCTACGGTTTTATTGCTCCGGACTCTACAGTCCATTGACACGATACCTACCCTCCTTTTTTTCTCCAAGCGCTTGACTTGTTTTGAGCACGATATTCAAGTTGATGCTGCATCAATGCCGTAACACATTTTGACCACACACTCGCTGTCAGCGACCACCATGAAGAAATACGATTCGCTCGAAATCAGGCCTCGCTGACACGACTGTGGACCATTCCGTCCTGTGCCTGCAGCGCATCCTCACCAGTAACACGGATGTGGAGGGCCTGCCCCTCGAAATTCCCAAATTTTCGGAGTGTACACCGTCGAGTAGACTGTCTTTCACAAGAAGTGCCGCGGGGCGGAGCGTTGTATTGAGTCAAATTCGCCTTGACCTCAGTGCCCGCTGACCACTTAGCACTGCACGACGCGCCGTGGCCGCAGGCGGCTATTTCTCGAGTCGATATCTTTGAGGGTTACGAGCTCCTCGGTGTTGATAGCCACATCTTGTTCGTGGCTAAAATTGATGTGGCGCCGAAGTTTTGAACGCTGACTGGACTGGACTGGAGCCATTGCCGGACTCATGAGCAGGGGCGACACAATCACTGTGTTCCCATGGGTATACCGAGGGTGTTAGACCGGGGTAGCCTACACATTGTAGACACACCCAGTGTAGGGGTGCCTACCTTGGTCTACCCGTATACTTAGCCGAGGGTACACGGACCATGGTCAAGGTACGCCGATGCAGATCCGAGGAGATCCGATGGGGAACCGAAGACAAGCCGAGCTTAGCCGATGTCGGTCCGAGGTAGGAGTAGACAGGGGTAGACCAAAATAAGCCAATATTTGTCAACCTGTTGTTGTAGTACATTTACAAAGGGTAGACAGAGGTAGACAGACAGTAGACCAAGGTAGACGGAGGGTAGTCAGAGGTAGCTATAGGCCAAGGTAGGTCTACTGGGGTGGGGAACGCAGTGTTAATGCGATTCACGTCGCTGTCCGCCTCCTTCAAGATCGGGTTCTGAAACTTGGTTATAGGGAGGCGCCAGAGAGCATCTGGGAGTTGGGATTGATGGGATCGGCAGCATGATCGGCGGTATTGATCGCGGCATTTTGCCAAACAAACACCTTCAGGCCATCAACGGCACGCGAGAGGCAGTGTAAATATCCTCAGCGCTGTTTGTCGCGACACACTGCCTGGTGCCATTCAGCAATTTTTCTAGATTTTATTGAGCCATGCTTAATTCAGATTACCTAGTCCTGTCCAGCATCTGGGCTGAATTCTATGATAAAACGAAAGAGGAGTCTGCATCACACCATGTGACATGGAGTGACATCTCACCCAATTCTCTTGGGACATCGCTGAGGCAGGCAAAATAAATCCCATAATATTCAGGGATAGATATATGTCGCCGAAACTGCCTGTGAATATAAGCAATTTTCAGTGGTCCAGCAAGTGAGTTAAACAAATCAGTGAAACAATGATGGAAATTTTATTATTTTGAAGCAACATTTTCTTCAGTAAAAAGTCGGAGAATGAAGCTAGGAGTAGCATAAAACTGAAGAGGAAGCCTGGATAGAAGCGGAAAGGAGAGGCGCTGGGACGCGTTAGTGCCTACATAATGGCTGAGAATTCAAAGTCCGCCAATGCGTGCCGATTGCGGCCGAAACTGATGGCGGCATTTGATGGCAGCAAAAAGCCCGGCATTCCCAACTCCCAGATTTTGTGGCCACTTCACAGTTCCAGACGAGCTCAGAGATTTAGATGTGCGTGACAATTGCGTTCGGCTATCCTCCTTTTTGCAGAGTTCTACGTTCCCATCAAGGGCGCTGGTCGCATTTCTGCATCACCCAACTTTAACTTGCCGGGATCCAGAAAAAAATCGCATTGTGAGAGTTTGCTGTTCAACGGGCCGTGCTGCGCTGGATATCATGGCCCTAGTCGGGTCAAAATATCATCATTTCCCGTCAAATGTTAAGTTGGATTTTTACGCAATGAAACAGGCCACCTGACGAAACAGTTTCTGAAGTGACTCCAATATACACTCCAGATATCCTGGTCCTAGTCAGGTCAAAAGATCATCTTTTCCCGTCAAAAATTGAGTTGGATTTTTACGCAATGAAACAGAACGCGCCACCTGACGAAACAGTTTCTGAAGTGACTCCGATATGAATTCCAGATATCATGGTCCTAGTCAGGTCAAAAGATCATCATTTCCCGTCAAATGTTGAATTGGATTTTTACGCAATGAAACAGAACGCGCCACTTGACGAAACAGTTTTTGAAGTGACTCTGGAGTTGAGAAACAAAGATTGAATGACTTCACTGAGCGAGCAGCCTTGTGCAATGGGATGCGGAAGGGTCCAGGGCAGGGGAGTGTAGTGTTAATCACACGCCGCATTATTGTAAGAAGGCAGAGCGATTTGTGGCTTGTTCAGTCCGACGTAGGTGAGTCCAGTGGGTCCAACATGTGGATCACACGCCACACTATGGTAAGAAAGAGCGATTTGTGGCGGGATTCACTGCCGATCAGTGATGTCTCCACTCAAATCCATAGTAATATAAGTAATATATAATGCCGTGAACACGGCCGTAATGGCCGCACAGACACGGTCAACACGGTTCACTCCCGTGTTGTGTCCGTGCCGTCACAGAAATATCCAGAAGCTCCACGGACACGGTACCGTGACCGTAATACGGTGCCGTATTTCGTGCTTCACGGTTACGGTGCCCAGCCCCACTGACGAAACAGTTTCTGAAGTGACTCCGATATGAACTCCCCCCTCCGTTCTTTGTTCCTGGTCAGTTCAATGGGATAATTAATTACTAGGCAGCGTTGGATGATGCGCACGGCTCCATACATGCTCCGTCCTGCTGCGAGACCTGCTTTAGGCGGAGAGACCGCCCACTGGCAGAGCCAGCACCATGTCAATGTGATTTTAGTCTTTTTTGCTCTCTTCAGAAAAGCCCTTCAGATCTTTTTCAAACTTCGCGCGTATTCCTCCTCCGCTTGAAGTGCATATACGGGCCCAACTACTGGAATAAAGCATCGTTGACGATCTCGTCCTTTCCCCGATGTCTTGGATTTCCCCGGAATTATGTACGGCACGCTTGATCCGAACCTGGGCGGACAGACAGCATGCTTGGATCACGCGCCGACGACGGGGACCTTGCTTTGCATTTCAAGTGCGACACGACAAACAATATTCTCGCACTTAGTGGCATTTACGAAGTCTCTATTGTTGGAGCTGTGGAGTGGCCAATCTGGAAGCCGGTATATTCTAGTGCCGACGCGAGCAATCCATACATTCAAACTCAACGCGAAAAGAGTTTCTTGAGCCTGTTCCTGTCGGAGGCGCGTCCCCTCTCTCAATTCACCCTGTCACTATGAAGCATTGACGCGAAAAAGCGCGCCCGATGCCGCCCCCGGTGTTACTATTTCCCCGGATCTCGACCCGTTCGAGATCGGAACAGCCCATCAACCACCACTTGTTTCATCATCCCAGGACGCTTACTACTTACTGGGAGGTCTTTCTAACGCCGCCTCAGCGATGTCCGTAAGTCCCTCCAACTGGAAGCAAATAAGGCATGGAACATTCTTTACTGCTCCAGCTTGCCTCCCAGAAATAGATTCAATACTGAAGAAACAAGCCGCCACGTTGCCGCCAAGACAGGCTAGAACCGACATGTCGCTTAGAACATAACACTCTGGCTGCCCCAGCTTGACTCCCAGAAATAAATTCAATACTAAAAAAGCAAGCTGCCAATCGACCTGCCATGACCGACATGTCGGCTTAGGACCTGAATGATGATGTCTAATTTGTCTGATTTAGTATCGCTCGGGGCCGGGGTGCGACCGACAAAGGTTCAAACATCGGAAGTATTATACATCTCGATATAAATACTGGAGCCAATGCCTCGAAAAATCAGCGGCTTCGCTACTACTCTCTTTCTTTCACTCTCCAAAACTCACTCACAATGTGCCTCGGCGATAACAGCGCGACGCTTTCCGCGCGATACCTCAATGCGCAGCTGAAGGCGATGTGGGAAAACGCCGTCGAGTGTGCCACTCACGACATCCAGCCCGCCGTCGATTTCGGTCCCATGAGTACCAAAAGCACAAATACACTCGTAGTCTCGCCGAGTTCTACTTCGCTGGGGACGCGCCAAGGGGTTTGATCACCAAAGACGGCATGTTCTTCAATGGGACCTTCGGCGAACCGCGCCTCGAGTTCATCTGCAACCACGAAGTTGCCCTCTATCTCAAGCTCGAGAGGGGCCACTTCAACAAGGTGTACCCTAACTTGAAAGTCGTCCGAGGATATCAGAAAATATACCGAGGTGGCTAGAAGCCAAATGAGCTCACAAGGAACAGGGAGCTAGTCGAGTGCAATGAGCTGGCACAGAGGACGATGGGGGAAAAGATAAGACGATGAATTGTGGCTATGCTCAACTACGGAAGACTAGATATACATGCATCTATCAAAGAAGTGATATACATCATGTACTCGGAATGACGCGAACAATCATATCCTGACACTCCCACCTTTGCAAAGACCGAGACATAGCGGATGAAGGAATAAAAGTAACCAAGAATAAAAATGAACGTATGAGAGCTCCCACCGAATGGCGCATTCGGAAAGACAGAAAGAACCAAAGCAGTCATGTTGAAATGACAACCACAGCAGCGCAAACTGCACTCGGCGCAGTTGACTACAGTCTCCGTCACCAACGGCCAAAGAACAATTGCGCTGAAGAGGCAGCACTAACGTGAACAAACTGAATACCTCCGCAGCCCTGCTGAGGTTGGTCCCAGAACACGCCGAAGCTGGTGAAAGCCCTTAGGCCGACACATGGCGATAACCCGAATAATCAACCTCGCTGTCAGAGTCATAGGAACCTCCACCAAATGCGAGATGAGCACCGGCAGATTCGTCACCAGATGAGGAGTCGGAGGCAAAAGCAGCACTGGCACGACTGGCTTTTCCAGGAGGACCAGCCATAACCCAATCCTTGACATCGTGGGGCATGTCATGGATGCAGCGGTCGGCGATGTGTCCAGTGACACCGCAACGGCGGCACTGGTCGTTGGAAGTGGCAGAGCACCAGTGGAACTTGTTGCTCCCACCAGTCCCAGCAGCTCGAGCTGTGCGAGAGCGGGGGGCTCGACCGTGAGTGCGGGCAGTGTGAGCCGAAGCAGGAAGGAGGGTATCGTCGTCGTCATCATCATCCTCCTTCTTGATGACTTTAAGAGGGACAGAGGGTCCAGCATTGCGAATCTGTGATTTGATCGCAATGAGGGTCGGCTCCTTCTCAGAGGTAAGGATGGTGGTGCGAGTGGAGCTGAGGGACTCGTCAAGGTTCATGAGGAGGGTGTCCGCGACCTCTGTATCGCTGGGCTTCGCACCAAGGCGATCAAGACGAGTGACTGCATCCTCGATGGCAGAGATGTAGAGGTTGATTGGTTTGGAAGGATCGTGGATGGTGTGGACGAACTCGCGGCGAGCGTTCATGCGAGATGTCATGTTGGATGCCTCAAAAGCACCAACACACTTGGTCCAGAGATCCTGGGCTGAGGTGACATTATCGCCAAGATACTGGTACTCGGGGGCGAGCTTGGAGTAGAGGAGCCACATCACCTCATGATCGTTTGACTCATCATCAACCTTCCCTTCCGAACTCGATTTATCCTTCGTAACCCAAGGTGTATGCACACCAATGAAGAACATCTTGAGGGTGCGAGAGGCCTTAGCCCAGTTATCAGGTGTGATCGGGTCCAAAGCCTCGATGGGGCGGACGGCGCCTGTAGGGAGACCCATGGTGGTAGTGGTAGCGGGGTATAGTTGAAAGAGGTGATCGGGATAAGGCAGATTGGATGAAGGCGCAGGAGAAGGTAGGGAGCGGATGGTGATATTCCGCAGGCAGACTGAAAGCAAGCAACTCTCGTAACTTGAGTTCAGGCAAGGGCAGCGGGGCCCATAACCTATCAGAAAATATACCGAGGTGGCTAGAAGCCAAATGAGCTCACAAGGAACAGGGAGCTAGTCGAGTGCAATGAGCTGGCACAGAGGACGATGGGGGAAAAGATAAGACGATGAATTGTGGCTATGCTCAACTACGGAAGACTAGATATACATGCATCTATCAAAGAAGTGATATACATCATGTACTCGGGATACAAGGCAACCTCGTATGTTCATTTCCTTTGTCCGGAGATGCTGATTCCCTAACTTCTCCTCGACAGCAAGGACCACTTTGACTTTGAGAACCTCGAAGTCGCATTCCGTGTCAAGTTTTCTCGCCGCACCTTGGGCGGGAAGGACACGCGCATCGGCAGCGGCACGAACTTGATTCAAATGATGATTTTGGACTTTTCCAGTAAGTAGTCGGTCTCATCCCGGATTGCCTTGCTCAAACATGTCCTATATTCTAGGTGCGCAGATGGTGCTCTTCCATCCCGACCTTCCGGCCGGCACCGCGGACTCCCTCGAGTGGTACCTCAGAAAGTACCTGACCTTCCTTCAGAACGCCGGGCACCACGTGCGCTTCGATCTCCCCGACTTCGACGACGCCACGTACAAGCCTAATATCGACTACTCTCTTGCGACTCGCGCCTTCGTGGACGCGGACCTGTGTGCTGGCGTTGACGTCCACGGCATTGCCGAGTGGAAGATCAACGAATTCCTCCGCCAGACGTGGCTTGATATCGACTTCAAGATGGGGGCTTTGACCGACAAAGTCTCGGGCTGCCTTTCGCAAATCGAGAGCAACTGGATTCCGCACCTTGATCAGCACTTCCGCATCGAATTCGCCCCGCCCCGCGTTCGAGCGCTTTGCAAACATGAAGTAGTTCTCTACTTCACAGCAGCGAATGTCTTCTTCTTCGAAAGCCAGGACTTTGCGTCGTATGTCGCTTTTCAAATCCGAGTTATTACGACGTAGGTTAACAATAACTGCAGCAGGCCGATCCAGTCGTTCGAGAACTGGGAGTTTGCCTTCATTGTGAATGTCGTCGAAGACAAATTCAATGAGACCGCCGAGCCGAGCCTCAGGATAGACATCAGTAGTACGTGTCCTACCCTTTCCCTTTCCCTTTTGCTCAACAGACTACAGGTGCTCGTTTCTGCCAGCATCTCTCGACAATCTTCGCTGAGGAAGTGAGCCTGCACTTCACGTATCTCATCACATTCTTCCAGGAGCACTATCTCAACCTCCTCTTCCAATACGAATTGATCTCCATCTACTACCCCGGCGGAAAGCCTGACTTCGAGGCCCCCGGATTTGAGGTGATCGAGGAATCCAGCGAGTGGACGGAGATCAAGGAAGACAGCAAGTCCACCACCGTCGTCGTCTGGACGGACATTGTCAAGGAAATCAAACTCTACGGGTACGACCACCTGATCGCTATTTCAGAGGTGTCGATCAACGCACTGTTCGACAACCTTCGCAAGACTGTCGGCGGGTGCCTCGTCGAGTGGAGTTGCGAGGGCTTCTATGCGCAGTTCTCTGACATGAGGGTCAAACTTCTGTCCGGTAACCAGGCGCTCGTCACCTTTACTATCGAGAGTGGCTACCTCACGCCCGACGAGTAAGTTCGTTTCCCACAAGGACCGATGGAGCGCTAACGATGATTGCAGCATGGACAAGTTCCACGAATGGACCATCTCCTACAAAGTGGATATCAAGATGGTCGACCAGACCGAATTACACAGCACTGCGGACTGGGTGGCGCACTACGGCGGCTTGACTGTTAGCGTGGGTGGAGGCGGGATTTACCGCACTGTGCGGCACGTTATCCTCGATTTTGCCAGTGCGTCCGCTCACACACATTCGTTTGTTTCTCTATTTGACCGCTTCGTTGTTTCCAGACGCCGAGTACATTTTCGAGCACTCATCCCAGCCCGGCATGTGGGACCACGGTGCTCTCGTTGCTAAAAGGCAGTTCGGAAGCTTCCGGAACTTCATCAAAAAGTACCTTGAGGTACTGTCGACGAACGGCCACAACATCATCCACTCGACGCCTATTGTCCCGATTTCCGACTCGTTCGGTTTCACCGACGTATCCTTCCAGATTGTGTCGAAAGAAACCGTCACCGCTGCGAACTGCGTGTTCCACCGCGAGGCCCCGGTTCTCATCGTCTACGGCATGATGAGTGGCCGCCCGATGCCCCAAGCGGTCATTCAGTGGGGCCACGGGTGGGTCGTTCCAGGCCGGATCCCGTCGCACGGTACTGTGGTTCTCTCTCGCGAGTGTTTCCTCGCGAGCAAGTTGCTCGCCATGCTCGAGGTTGTCAATCGGCGCACAACTGTCGTACCTCGCTTCCCACACGCGGACGAGGAGGAGTGGAAGGTGCACCTCACTACCTGGGATGACCACTACTACCGCAGGAAGGAACGCTGCAACTGGAAGAAGGTTGCCAAGGTCAATCCCGGCTGGCTCGAGTACGCTTGGGAGCACCGCGATGAGTGGACTTACGAACACGATGGCACGCACAACCAGACTTTCGCCTACGCTGTCCTCTGTAAGTTCTACCCGAAGTATCCTACGACGACTGAATCTCATTCCAAACTGCCTAGGCCACACCAAGAATCAACTTTGCATTCCCACCACGTACCGCCCCCGTTCGATGGAAATTATCCTTCGCGGCGAGTCGGTTCTGCGCCTCAAGTCCAAGGAGGAGAAGGACCACTCGAACTGGACGTAAGGTCTTTTCGTCCATTGACTCAATCCGATTTTCACCCTTTCATCTTAGCAAACGTTCTTCTGCTAAATGGAGCGTCAAGATGAACGTCAACACGGATGCCAGCGGCCTTCGGGTCACGCTCGCCGAACAGGTCCACCCTGTCTTCGACAAGACCGAGTCTGAGGGCACATGGGACATCGATACCCACGAGCTGCTCGCGACCCACCTCCCGCGTATCATTGACGTCGGGGAGGTCATTCATAGCCTTAAGGACGTGTTCGAAGGCGCCTGGAAGTTGTCTTGCGCTGGTTCAAAGACCTACAGCCTTGGTGCGCCCGTGTTCACGCAGAACGGCGACATCATCATTCAACTCGGTGGCTTCGTGGAACTTGCGCCCACCAAAATCCCCAACTCCGTACCGGCCTCGCCATTCAAGCTCCAACGTGAGTGGATTCGCCCCTTGCCCTCGCCTCTCTAGGTTTTACTCACAAATCTTCTCGTATAGCGGCCCGCTCCGCCGGAGGTCTCTCACCTATGAAGCCCCTTCTGCTGGCCAATAATCTCGTCGCTTCTGCCACCAGCCCACTCTTGACACCTCCCGTGCTGGAAGCTGAAGGAATTCCCTCTGCAGAGACTGTGCCGCTGACGGGCGCTCAGGAGGCGCTGTTCGAAGCAGAAGAGGCGATGGACGCCGCTCATAAGGCGATGGTGCACACTGAGGACGAAGTCCCGCCCACTGTCTACGGCCCTGGGCCCACGATGGAGGTTAATCCTATTTTTCTCACGAGGACGTTATGTAAAGGTGCCGACGACGGATAAAAAATTGGGCGTCCGCGTGCGGGAGGCCACGAGGTGGCAAACCATCCGGAGTATCCGATTACCTTCTCTCGCTCTATTTACGATTGGGTCCTGCTTGTTTGGACCAAATCCTTGTTGTACTGGCTGAATAATATATTAGAATTTCGGAGCATTGGTATGCGTGATAACTTGTCTTGAAGACCGCGAGTACAACATTAGTATAATCGCCTTGACATTCAACCCCCTTGAACTTGGACTTGGCTCCACGTGCACATCCGCAATTTTACTTCTGGTTTTCTGTCGAACTGGCTTCATAAATTGAAGTGAGTCCGAGACAGAAGCACCCGCTGTCACGCGATAAGTTCATTCAATAGTTTGCAGCTGAAACCAGGTGGAGGCTTGGATTCGGCGACGTCTTTGTGAAAAAACTTCTTTGTGCGGCAGAACACTGCTCTGAATTCACGTAAAAATGATTTTGCCGTTTACTTGCTTGCTTTGGTCAAAGTCAGGAGGATGTCGGAGGCACCTACGGGCTGGAACCAAAATTACCTAACAGGTGGGAGGTCACGCAAATAAATCTCCGTGGGCGGCGGAGTAGCTATAATACTGGAAAGCTTTAAAATCGAACATAGCACCGGACACCGGACACACGATTGCCTTAGCATAACGAGGCTCTGCCATATATTTGGGCCTGCTTCCGCGTGCTAATTAAAGAGGTCTGTACCAGGGTTATGACACCCTCGACTTGGTTTTGGCACGGTTCGGTATCGGCCAAGTGCTGATAAACGTGATCGCGCCTGATAAACGTGATTAGAACGTGATCGCGCTTGTTACCCGTTTCGTGACCTGTGACTTCGGAATTCCAAATTTCTCTTTCACGGCGAGCGAACAGCGAGCCTCTCAACATGGATGGAATGGCTGCAAGACGAGCGCTGCTGGAACGGCATCGCTCCAATGAAGGAAGGTGAGAATACTTCTCTTTGTTCTCTTACGCCTCTTCTAATCAGAGTGGCAGACCTTTTGCCGAGCTTTTGAAAACGCAGGAGATCCTCAAAGGCGCTGAATCGCAGCGTCTTCGTAGTTTTTTCACCTCAGAATGCATGGAACCTGCCCGGGACCTTGACGAGTACGGCATATCTTTAGCCAAAGGAGATGTCGCCTACATCAAAGACGATTTTGCGCGCCGCGTTGCGCGCTACTCAGCCAAGGGATCCGAGACGCCTGCGGGACCGAGCACGAGCGAGCCAGCGCCGGAACTCACCCCAGAGGCTGCTGCAGCACAGGAATTGTACGGCCTCACCTGGGGCCCGACGCGTGTCCCGATCTACGGAATACTTGGTCTTATGCGCATCATCTATCCTGCGAGGGGGTCTGGCCATCTCGCTGTCGCTCGTTTCTTGATCGAAACCGCGAAGGTCCCCGTCGATGGGCCGGATCTTTCTGGTACCCTTGCGCTGTCTCACGCGATTTCGACCAAACCGGCCCTGGACACCGAATTTGCGCAACTGCTATTCGACGCTGGTGGCGATTTGAACAACCGAAACCGCTACGGGAGTGGGTACTCATCTCTTAAATATCAGCAGTCGCTTATGATTGTTTTCCTTCTTTTAAATCATCTCCAGGTACCTCGGCCCACGAAATATGCACAGTGTGGACACCAAAAGACGCAGCTGTCGTTTTGCGTGCGACTGAGGCTCTAAAGTGGTTCCTCGACCACGGCGGAAATGTCGACATCGCCGACAGCGACGGCATGGTCGTGCGCGACCTGGTATCTCGCAGCAAGCCCATCATGCCCGGCCTTCACGCCCTAGTCGTCGCGTCCGACCGCGAGCGCAAGAAGCGCGCGGGCTGTTGTGCGCTTTGTGGCCGTGTGGCGAATGATACTATGAAGCGGTGCGGAAGGTGCAAGGTTGCGCGGTATTGTCCCCCGGAGGCGAGGGCGTGCCAAAAGATCGACTGGCCGCACCACAAAAAACATTGTGTGAAGGTTACTGATGTGGAGACGGAGGGTTTCTCGTTCCTTGGGAAGAAGTTTTAGAATAGAAAATGGTTAGTCGAGTATCCTGTCCTGCCCCCCGCTTTCGAAAATCGTTACTTCAACTTAGGGCCTTAGGATGGAATAGTTAGCCGTGTTCCTCATACTTTCATCACCGCGTGTGGCAGATTGCCACTTCACATTTAAAACTATCCCTATGCCATGTAATAATATTCAGATTTTTATTGAAGTCGGCTTGGCTTCGCCTTCCCTGGCGGCTCTTTAGTAAAGTTTTGTCCCCAGTCTAAGTCAGCGGTCAAATCATGTTTCGCCTCGCGGACGTTAGCACCAAGTATCCAATCAAGTGCTCAACGTAGGCAGAATTAATTCACCTATGTTCACGATCTGGTTTTTTCTTTCCTTCTTTCATATCCCACCGCCCAGTCAAGACTCTCCCGGGGCCCTATGATATTTTTTTTTGTATCAGGTGTAGTTCAACAGCTCAGCATAAAAGTACGCACTTCACTCCGAACCCGCGAGATATTGGTTCTTCACCCATACGCGCTATACTGCAGCTGAAGCGTTTCGGAAAGGATGGGCCTAAATCATAACATAATCTTAACGAGGGGGTAGGATAACTGGATGGTTTAATACTTTATACGAACCTGAAGGCGCAAATTTGCAACGAGTGATGTTCCTCTACTTACTCTCGCGCCGATTATCACAGATTCACCGCGTAGCGGGAGAATCAAGTCGCGAGCAGGACGGTCTGAAATGATGTAGATCCTCGTGCGGTAGGTAAAATTTTGGACGGTGCGACGGGCTCGCAGGTTCGCAATACTAGATACTTATACAATGAATACTGTACTAAATTGGAGGCAATTCAAGAAACATTCAGCTTCGGATACTGAGCGTCGAAGAATTCGAAATGCTATTGGTAAATTTTGCGCCAACTCGCGTCTATTCCGAGTCGCTCATGGAATATTTCGTGGTGTATTGCTCGTCCTGGCCCTCCATATTCTCGATTTGGACAGAGCCATTGAAGAAGCGGTCAACAAAGATTGGTTGGCGGCCGATCCACCTCGCAAACGCGTCGAATTCATCTTCGACTGTTGATCTGATAGCGCGCTTAGTCAACTGAGTGACGAGCCGCACGTCCTTCCACTCCGTAGATGCGGTCGTTGACGCGGTAGAATGCGTAGAGCACCTCGGAAACTCTGTGGGACCATCAGTCGTGTGAGGTTATCAAAGCAGTCCACCTACTCGTCAATTCTACGGTCGAGTTGCTGCCACATTGTCTCCTTCCCGATCCGCCACATGTAAAGCCCGTCGTTTGAGTCCCCAGAATCAGGTCCAACAACAAGATCCTCGTCGTCCTCGACCGCAGGCGTGAGAATAGGCTGGACGTTCAGCCCCGCCGCCTCCTGCGCTTCGCCGACTAGCTGATTCATATACGCCGCGAGATTGCGCGGAACGACGACGGGCATAATGATGTTGCTGGCTCGGCTCAGTATCGCAGTGACGTTTTTTGCGTGAGTCAGCCGCGCAGCGTGCTCGAAGATATCATTGTCGTCCGGGATCCCGTGCGCTTCGTAGAATTCCTCGGTCGTGGAATGGTCTTCCGAGAGCCAGTCGTACACGAGCCGGGCGTTGAAATAGTCAATCTGGCGCTTGAAATTTGGGATGTTGAAGCCCTCGTCCCACTTATATCTGCCCAATGTCAACATCAGGTCACATGGCGAGGTCCATGTTTGAAACGTACAGGGGGGTGTCGTCGTACGTGAGAATCTACGATTGTGAGAAGCTGCAGCAGCGACACCGAAAAGCGACGCACCGACTCCTTAGAATCATAGCTTGTGGACGCCCAATCCTTGGTATTGATCCTGCGCAAAATATTTACTCGAGGCACGCCCGTTAAAAAAAAAGGATACTCGTACACAATTTCTCCCTTCTTCTCGAGTTCCCAGAGGGCGATGTGCCGCATGAACAAGGCAAAGCCGCTTAGGCAACTCCTTCCCTGGGGCTCGGAGCTCAGCTGGTCGTAGTTCTCCAATTCAAGATGGGTCATCGTTGGCGGCGATGGGGATGTCCGACTGGGGCATAAGCAAAACGCTCATTGACAACAGTCCTCGTCCATTTGCGAGAAGCTGCGGCGATCTTTTCTATGTCAAGGCCGAAAAGGATTTCGTCGCGACTTATGTCTCGCAACTTGGACTTGGATGCCTCCAAAGACGAAATGTACGACGGGAGGATGCGCACGCCGTAACCCTAGAATTCGGAAAGAGCTGTCAGCATTGTGTTGGTTAGGAGGCAAGGGACACAGACCCTGTCGGCATATTTGAAGACCCTGATATAAACGGTGTGAATACCCAGGAAAGAAATGTCTAAGGCGCTACATACCTCTGCTCTTGAGTGGCTCTTCGCTCTGACAAGTAATGTCCCTGGATCATGTTCATCGTGAAGACGGTGTATCCCGCGCTGTAGAAATAATTTATTTCAAGCAATGGAAAAGACGGAAGGGGAAGTTTACTCTCGAGAGCACGCGCCGCACGCGGGAGCATCAAGAACTCGTTGCCATCCCAGCACATCGCGCAAATATCAAGATCAAAGTTCAAGAGGACGGCTCGTGGGGATTTCACCAATTTAAGCACGATCTGGATTCGCCGGAGAGGATAGCTCGAATAAAATGTGATGGTTTTCGAGTTTCGCACTAGGAGAGAGCGCTTTCCTTTCGGAAGGTTGGCCTGGAAAGTCGCGAAGAGCTCGCAGATTTTGTCGTTTGCTTGCGTTGGAGTGAGGCCGTGGATATAAATATCAATGTCGGATGCGGCCCACTCTTGGCCCGCGTCTCCGACGGAGAGGAGAACACCGAGAACGATGCCGCCCGCCACGATGACGTTGTCCCAGTTGAGATTCTTGAGGAGCCCGTCCGACATGCGGTCGAAGGCGCTGCGGAATGCGGCGACAGACGGCTGGATGTCAACTATAGAGGCCCGCGTAGCGTCGAGAAGTTTGTGGCCGGGGAAATCGGGGCGGCGGGTAATTGTGCGAGCCCGGTCCGTTTTGACAGAGGTGGGGAATACGGCGTCACAGTCAATGTCGCCGAGAGTGACGAGCCCATAGTTTCGCGGTTCGTTCCCAAGGCGCTCGTTGTCCCCTAAGTATTTTTCGTGAGCCAGGATCCTAGTCCAGGGAAGTGGTGAGGAGCGTAGCAAAGAAAATAGATACAAAAGCGCACCACTCGTCTATCTCCACCTTTTGGTCCTGCTATTCCAGCTTTGTTTTTTCTGTTCTCTGCCTTTTCTTTGCGGGCTCTCCGGACTCGGTCAGACGTGTCAGAGCACAACGAAACACAGGATACGAAATGGTATGCCACCTCCAGATGTGCTGCGACAGTATGGTATCCGGGATCCCATCCAAAGTATCTGCGGCCGTGAGGATTTTCTCCGCTGCAAGATCGACCAGGGAGGGGACACGATCGTAGTTTAAAGTTCGTGGTGGGGCGCTGAGATATTGGTCGCAGGCTTTTAATTGATACTGGATGAGTTTTCGGCCTAGACGCGAGCCGTCACGCTGAAAGCGCGTCAGAATCTCGCTCAAGTCATTGGCTACTTTTAGCGTAAATGTATAGAAAAATACGTACCTTACTACGGGGTTAGCGTATAGTACAGAATAATACAGATATTGTTGGGGTTTTCTTCTTTCTTCTTCACGTTACAGTTCTTGTTCTTTCTTTCGTTGGCTTGGTTAATTTGGTAGGGTTCGCTTCGTTGTTATTATTGTACTACAAGAAAGCTGTCTACTTATATACCGTTCGGTGCACAGCCTCGGCACCGTGTACGCGTCATTCAATTATTCTACAATGTTCTACTAGCTTCCTCGTACTGCTGCGCAGTACTGCCTAGTGGCGGCTTGACTCAGTCCGCGAGTCATGGTGGAGCCGTGCTCCACTTTGTTAGATGCTTACCATGACTTGCTCCGAGTTGCTCGGCTCCGTTCCAACACTCCCCCTCAAGCCGGCAGTAGCCCCATGCTTTCACACAACTCTTCATGCTTTGCGCGGGCCAATGCCTTGGTGAATATGTCTGCGACCATGTCGTTTGTTGGACAATATTCAACATTGATGATACCATGTTCAACACATTCCCGAATGAAATGATTTTCAATACGGAAGTGTTTGGATCTCGCGTGGTGCTGCGGATCGCGCGCAATCGATATTGCGGACTGGTTATCTGAATAAACCAATGTCGAGTCTTCAATGGGGAAATCGAATGGGAGCGCTTCGAATAGATATCGAAACCAAATTGCGTGTCTTGTTGCCGCGGTGAGTGCTGAATATTCCGCTTCTGCAGTGCTAAGTGCCACAGTTGGTTGTTTCTTGGAATGCCAAGCTATGGGACCACCTGCGAGAAGGTAAATATAACCTGATACAGATCTGCTGTCATCTGGGTTGGACGCAAAGTCGGCGTCACTATACGCGCCGTAGTGCTGGAATATTGAGGTTGAGTTGGACCTAAACTCTGGACCTCCGAAGGTGATCCGTTTATCTCTCGTTCCCTTCAAGTACCGGAATACTCTCTTTATTGCTGTCCAATGCGTTGGACTCGGATTTGCTGTATACGATCCTATTCTGGCGACCGGATAGGCAATGTCAGGGCGACTGATGGTGGCTGGCCAAATTAGCGAGCCCATGTATTCCGCAAAACTGTGGCCTCTTTCATCGACTGGATTCCCTTCTGCGGGATTCTTCTCCAATATTATATTCGGGTCCATTGGAGTCTTGACTGGTGACATCTCGTCGTATCCAAAACGTTTCAGAACACTATCGATATAATGCTCCTGCGATATCTGGATTTTCCGCTCTGCTCGGTTCCGGTATATCTCAATACCAATTATCTTCTTCGGCTCTCCAAGGTCGACAATTTCGACCTCTTGTGCCAATGCGATCTGAGTGGCAGATATCATCGTGGTGCTGTTGCTGAATAACAGTAGGTCATCGACCCACACCGCGATAATGATGAATTTGTCCTTTATTTGGCGCAGATATACGCCATGGTCGACTTCTAGACGGTTGAACCCAATCTTTGCAAGTATGGAATGTAGCTTTCGGTTCCACTCTCTGCCTGACTGCTTCAGTCCGTACAGAGTTTTCTTGAGATGGCATTTCCGTCCGGTTCCGTCGTCGTAACCTGGAGGCTGTTCCATGAACACCTCTTCTTGCAGGTCTCCATTAAGGTAAGCGCCTTTCACATCCAACTGCTTCATCTCTAGATCCTTCACAGCTGCGATTGCTAAAAGTGCTCGAAGTGACTCCAGGCGCACTACTGGTGAGAATGTGTTGAAGTAATCGATGCCGGGGACTTGTGAGTAACCTTTCGCTACCAATCTTGCTTTATAGCGAACAATCTCCCCCTGCTGACCTGTCTTAAGGTCAAATACCCAACGACATCCAACGGGCTTTCTATCAGTTGGGCAATCTTCCAGATTCCAAGTTCCCATTGTTGTCAAGTTCTCCAGTTCGGTCTTTATTGCTTGTTCCCACTGTAGCCATTCGGGTGATGCTTTCGCCTCTTCAATGCTCTTGGGAATATTTTGTTGTCCTGGGTCGAGTTCTCCCGATGTGGCCATGTACGCGAAGTTCGCCATCGTGTTGTGATCCTCATCACTGGCTTCTTCCGCCTCGGCTGTTTGTTCTTCTTGTGTGTCACGTTGGGAGCGGCCTGCCTTCGGCCGTCGTGCGCTGGGATTTCCGAGTTTAAGGTAGTTGTGATCTACTCTGGTGCGTGTCAATTTCCGGAGTGGAATTGCATTGAGCTGATTCGGTTTAGGATTGGGTTCTGTCGTATTCCGCGGTGTTGATGGCCGGGACGCTGATGATTCCTGTGATGTGCTCGATACTGATTCTAGATGCATGATTGCCTGCTGCGGCGGTTGTACTGGTGTCGGTATCGGTTGATTTGCTGATGTGCCAGGCGCAATCCCGACTTTCTCCCCCTCGGATGGCACATTAGACTCAATCTCGTTGAATTTAATGGCGGGGTCAGAAAATCTGTAGTTGCGTGAAATCTTAACTCGGTGAGTCCCTGTATCATAATACCGTATGGCTTTCGGTCCATCCAAATAGCCACAAAATACATGCTTCACTGCCCTTTTGTCCAGCTTGGATAATGTTCCCACGTCCTCGCGGAAAATCCAAATTGGTACTCCAAACTCCTGGAAATGTGATACGTCCGGTTTCTCCTTTGTGAATACCTCATGCGGTGTCTTGCCGTCTGGTAGAGCCTTTGTGGGTGAACGGTTGCGGATGTAAGCAGCATGTGTCACAGCGAATTCCCATAGACTCTTGGGTAAATTCCGTTCTGCTAACATTGCTCGTGCCAACTCCACAAGGGTGCGGTTCATCCGCTCGGAAACTCCGTTTTGGGATTGGGAATATGGTGCTGTCGGACGAATTTCTATACCTTTTGCTGCAAGTGCTGATTTCAACTTGTCGTTCAGGTACTCCCTTCCCTCGTCGACGCGAATCCACTTAGGTTGATACCCATGCTGCCGCTCTAACCACTCGATGTGCTCCATTACCTTCACCTTTGCTTGGTCTTTGGTTCGCATGAATAATACTGTTAATCTGCGACTAGCATCATCGGTAAAGGAAATGTAGTAATAATTACCTTCAGTTGACTTCGTGCGTGCAGGACCCCATAGGTCACTGTGGATGCCTTCTCCTGGCTCCTTTGAGCGGTGAAGGGCTTTTCTTGGAAATGGTTGCCGGTGCATCTTGGCTTTGATGCACGATTCGCATCCCTCATCTGTGGGCCTGCTATCGAGATCAATGGAGAGTCCTTCTACAGATTTCTTCTTGATGAGGAGCTCTAGTGTCGAGTTAGAGACGTGGCCGTATCGGCGATGCCACGAAGCCCAACTGTTTGGGTCAACTTCCTCTGCATTCCCGGTGTTCGCTCGATTCCCAACTTTCACAGCGCTGACCTTGTCTAGCCAGTAAAGTCTGAACTTCTTCTTGCATTGCAAGACGAGCTTTCCTTTCTTGTCCCTGATGTTGGCCGTGCCATTTCGGAACGTTGCTGACCCTCCCGCATCGTCGATGCGCGGAACTGAAAGCAAATTGTTAACGGCTGTCGGTGCGTACAATGTGTTGTATAACGTGATTGTGTGTTTCGTCCCATTTATAATGGTCTCAAGAGTTACAGTTCCTCGGCCGTAAGCCTTCACAATATTGTCGCCTAGTCCGTTGATGGTCTCGCCAGAAATTGGTGTGTAGTCGCCAAAGATATCACGGTTGTTTGCGATATGAACAGTGCAACCCGAGTCTGCGAGCCATGCATCCCTCGATATGCGGGGATCGAATCGGGGTTCATTGGAATGGATAGCGCCAAATGCGGACTGAGCGTTCCCAGCCTTGTTGGTGCCTATGTTTGCCGAATGTCGTTTCTTCTTCTTCGAAGTCCCATTCCACTTCCCTTTCTTGTTGTAGTGCTTTGGGCCTTGGCCTTCTTTGCCTCCGCCCCTGCTCCAGCAATCCTTTGCCATGTGGCCAGAAGCTCCGCAATTGAAGCATCCGTCATCCGGTGATGATTTACTGTGCAGTTGAGTACTCTGACTCTTTCCGAATAGTGCTGATGATCCTGTCGTCGATTCTCCGGCTTTCTCCTTCCGACGTCGATGCTCCTCGAGAATGAGTGCAACCAACTCGTGAGAGTTGATGGTGACGGGGCTCGCTGGCCCAGTGGTGGAGGGTACCGCCGTACTGCCGGTGCTGCTGGATGATAACTTACCGTTATTTGCTGCTAGGTACGAGCTCGTGAATTGATCCCAAGATTCTGGGAGAGACGTGATCAACGCAATGAGAAACTCTTGGTCAGAAACCAAGCTACTCATCGTGTTCAGATGCTCTTGTATAGAGCGCAGCTCCGTAATATGAGCCGCAATGTCGCTGCCTTCTTCGGCTATCGTCCGGTACAACCTCCGTCGATACGACATGATCCCCAGCTGACCTCTTGCTTCTTTCACAGTGCACAACTGTGTCCACATTTGTGCCGCTGTCGTCGCTCCCGCAATATGAACCATTTGGGAATTTCCCAAGGCAAGCTCAATTTTGCTTCTAGCCTTCCCATCCGCCTTTTTCCATGCTGCAATTAATTTCTTCTCGTCTGCTGTTGGGCTTGCCGCGGCTGCGACCGCCGGATAGCCCGTGGTACCATCAACGTAACCCTCAAGGTCATTGTCTCGGAGCACTGCCAACAGGCGGCGCTTCCATGGCATCCAATTCTCCTCATTGAGGAGTTCAAATCGAGTTGAGATATTATCAGACATAGTAGGATGGGAATAGGTTGAGTAGGTTCTGTATTACAAAAGTCTACTGAATTGTCGGTGCTGAGAGTGTCGCTTTTTGTTCTGGATGATTCTGAAAAGTTAGTAAGGGCGGGGCCCATAACCTTTTAGCGTAAATGTATAGAAAAATACGTACCTTACTACGGGGTTAGCGTATAGTACAGAATAATACAGATATTGTTGGGGTTTTCTTCTTTCTTCTTCACGTTACAGTTCTTGTTCTTTCTTTCGTTGGCTTGGTTAATTTGGTAGGGTTCGCTTCGTTGTTATTATTGTACTACAAGAAAGCTGTCTACTTATATACCGTTCGGTGCACAGCCTCGGCACCGTGTACGCGTCATTCAATTATTCTACAATGTTCTACTAGCTTCCTCGTACTGCTGCGCAGTACTGCCTAGTGGCGGCTTGACTCAGTCCGCGAGTCATGGTGGAGCCGTGCTCCACTTTGTTAGATGCTTACCATGACTTGCTCCGAGTTGCTCGGCTCCGTTCCAACAGCTACAACCGTGGAAACGACTGGTCTCTTCGCCGCGTTGGCCGTGTAATCTGTGAGAATGAGTCATTGCAGTGTCTGGAGTTGAGGCATTGACCTACAGGTGGGCATTGAGAGTGGGACAAAGCGGATTGATTGTGACCGCATCATGATCCGCGATGCCCACGGAGTCCGAGTAACGAGTAACGGGACTGTTCAATTCTAGTTCAAGTCGAAGACTGTACATCCCTGACGCACAGAATATAAACAATGAACCCACACTGCGGCTCCACTATGACCGCCAGCCTGACGGCCCCTCGGGAAGATGGGAAAGCTGAAGAGATGAAAGCTTCGCAAAGAGCGGTCTTGATCAAAGTGTTCAATCCTTCTTCGGAAAGGAAAACTCACTGAGACACCGCCCCGGAAACTGCTCCGCCATTTGAGCCCTGCTCCGAATTATAATGAAAGCCCTCTTTTCCCTGAGATTTACGAGTACTTTAGTATTCGTTCATAATATCTCGTCCGGCGAGATCCTCGAGGCTTGCCAAGTACTATCCGCCCAAAACGATGCAATGGAAATAGTGGCGGTGTTCAATTTTCATTCAGCTTTTGTGACTATATTCAGGGCCGGGTCTCTGTAAACTGAGTTTCATTAGATCCCAATCTAATGCGTTTTATGCGCCGCCACCTGTGGCTGGGCAAATTCTTACCTAATGGATTCCGATTTTGTTTCTGCCGTTCCCATTCAACCCTTTTTACAAAGGCATACTATATCCCACTGGGTAACCGGCCACCTTAGCACTTTAAGCCTCGAGCACATAAGTAGAGCCAAAGGTCCGGCATGGTATGGGCTCTGGAACGAAGACATGCATCCTATAACTGAGTTGGAACCTTCAGTTGAATTTATATATCATCATTTCGTCACTGTCCGAATTTATTTCGGTGATAGCTCCGAAACGATGATAAACGGCCTAACCGGCCACCCCGCCAAATTATTCATTGGCGCTCGTATTATCCACCACTGTGCATTCCATGTTGTTCATGAGATCAATATACATGATTTTACATACTTGAACTATATATCTAAGGAGTATGCGTCCAAGATTATGGCCCTTCTAAACTAGGTAGAATGTGTGGGATTGAAGTGACCACAGAATGCGTTGGCCTGTAAGGCACAGGTCGTATCCACGGCTCAAATTAGGGTCTGCGCGACTACATAGGAAGTATTTGAACGTACCCAAGTGCGCACTGTGTGCTCCGCATAAGCGTAACCACTTCAAAAAAATTCATCTGTTGGTGCAAGTGATATTTGGTGGTTTCGGATGGTGGGCCGCTGTGACTGAGAAGGCGAATAGTTAATGACTCATAAATGGAGGAGGACACATCACTTATTATTCCAATTATACTTGCAAAGTTCCAGGCCGATCGTAACACCGGGTGGTTTGCTATAGAGGTGGCCGGAATTTGTAAGGGCAACCTCGGCTCGGCGCGGGAGCGCGGGAGACTAGCGGGAGAATCCGAAGTAACTCAATTGACAGTACTAAATACAGGTTTCTAGAATACGCACCTAGCGGGAGAATCCGAAGAGAAGAAAGGATAAGGATTCCCACGCTAGGCGAGGTTTTTGTAGGTACTAGCCAGTAGCATGTGTCCGGATTGATCGGCAGTGGTCTCAAGCTTGATCGCATAGCACGTGCCAGTGAGAGCGACCGGACGCGGGGGGTCGGGGGGGGACGGAGGACGACGTTCCAGATGGAGGCGTAGGCTGGGGCATAGGACCGAAGGCCGGATGGTCGGGCGAGGACGGATGGACGGACGAGGCCGGACGAAGGATCGGACGAGGAAGTGGGGCGGTGCGATGGGCCGAAGCCGGACGGACGGACGGACGGACGGACGGGTGGTTCCCCTGACATCACCCCCCCTTGGAATGCGGCGTCTCGACGCATGAATCGGACATGGGTGTCGCGCCTCCGGAACGAGAGCGAGTCGAAAGCGGCCGAGGCTATCCGGCGCGGGGCGTTAGGGTAGCGGCGATAATAGGCATCAATGGCGTCTTGGGCGAAGACGTCGGAGTGCTTTACCCATTTATTGTGTTCCGGGCCGTAGCCTTTCCACCGCACCATGTACCAGAGGCTGCCATAACGGACCTTCGCTTCTAGGATCTCTTCGACTTCCCATTGAACGTCGTGGTCCGTCTGAAGGACGGGCGGGGGTTCGTCGTTCCGGGGGCGTCCGGGGAACGGATCCGGTTCCGCGAGCTGGAGTTTCACCACCGGGAAGACCGGGTGGAGCTGGGAGTACCGGGGGAGGAGCTCGAGTTTGTACGCCCCCTTTCCGACGACCTTCGCGACTTTGAAGGGGCCGAGGTGTTTGTCCGCAAATTTGACGGACGGACGGGTCGTACGGATATCGGAGGCGTCCAGCCAGACTCGGTCGCCTACCTTGATCTCTGGGGCGGGCGTGCGCCTTCGATCATAGTACAGCTTGAACTCGTCCTTGGCCTTAACGAGCGCGGCTTTGGCTTCCGAAACTCCGGACGCGATCCGGTCTCGGAACTTGTTCGCGGACTCCACGTTCGAGCGTAGTCCGTTGGGCTCGAACCCCATCCGGGGGAGCCTTCCGGTGTCCGTCATAAACGGGACTTGCTGCGTCGAGGAGTGGACGTGGTTGTTGTATGCGAACTCCGCGGCCGGGAGAAGCTCGTCCCAGTCGTCTTGTTTGTAGTTCGTGAAGATCCGGACGAACTGCTCGAGTTCCTGATTGACGCGTTCGGTCTGGCCGTCGGTCTGCGGGTGGTAGGCGGTGGAGGTCGCTGGTTCTACCCTGATGAGGCGCCACAGTTCCGTGGTGAACTTCGCGACGAACTGCGGCCCGCGGTCGGAGATATATTTCCGGGGGGTTCCGTGGTGCCTCCAGACGTTCCGGTAATAGAGCCGAGCGGCTCCGACCGCGCCAAGGCCGGTGTGGCACTCGTTGAAATGGGCCCGCTTACCCAGGACGTCGACCACGACCATAACGGCGTCGAAGCCGTGCGCGTCCGGGAGCTCGACAATGAAGTCCACCAAGACGGTGTCCCAGCGTTCTTCCGGAATCTCGGTCGGGTGGAGCTCTCCGTGGGGTAACTTCCGGAGTGCCTTCGTCCGGTTGCACGGGTCGCAGGTTCGGACATATTGGCCGACGTGACGGGACAGCTGGGGCCACCAGTAATTCCGGGAGATGAGCTCGAGGGTTTTGAAGCGTCCGGCGTGTCCGGCGACCCGGGTGTCGTGGTGCAGGGCGATGATCCGGCGTCAGAGGTCCTTATTCCGCGGTACGACGATCTTACCGCGGTAGTAAAGGAGCCCTTCTGCGACACGCCACTCGGACGACCGGGGGGGCGGACATTCCGGTTCTTGAGGAGCTCTCGCGCGACAAGCGCGACGGGGTCCTCAAGGTCCGGTTCACCCGCGAAGGCCTCCCAGACGTCACAAAGGAGGGGGACTTCGGGTCCGGCTACCACGACGCCTTCTAGCGCGCGGACGTGGAACAAGTCTGGGCGAAGAAGGGTAACGTCCGTGTTGTCCGAGCCTACCCCGTGGTCCGGGCGACGGGACAGCGCGTCCGGACGGCCCATGAGGCGTCCGGGCTGGTGGTAGAGCGCGAAGTCAAACCGGGACAGGTACAAGGACCACCGCGCCTGCCTCCGGTTCAAGTTCTGTGCCTTCCGGAAGTACTCCAGGTTTTTGTGATCCGTCCAGATCTCGACCGGATGCTGCGTACCTTCGAGTAACTGCCACCACTCCTCTAGGGCTCGGATGATCGCGAGCATCTCTTTGTCGTGGATCTCGTAGTTGCGCTGGACGTCACTCAGACTTTTGGAGTAGAACGCGACCGGGTGCCACTTTCCGTTCGCGTCTGGCTGGGACAGGACGGCCCCGGTAGCGTAGTCGGAGCTGTCCGCCTCGACCCAGTACGGACGCGACTCGTCGGGTAGGACCAAGACGGGCTCCGCGGTCACCGCGTCCTTGAGGGCTTGGAAGGCGGTGGCCGCGGCAGCGGTCCAGGTCCAAGCGACGCTCTTCTTTGTGAGGTCGAAGAGGGGCTGCGCGATGTCCGAGAACGCCCGGATGAACCTTCGGTAGAAGTTCGTGAAGCCAAGGAACTGCTGCACGTCCTTCTTGTTCTCCGGAGCAGGCCAGGCGGCGACTCCGGCGACCTTGACCGGGTCCATCTCGACGTGGTTGTGCGAGATGATGACGCCGAGGTACTCAATCGACGACTTCTCGAACTCGCACTTCTCCGGCCGGAGGTAAAGCTTGTGCGCCCGGAGCCGCTGGAGGACTTCTCGGACGATCTCTCGGTGGCGCGCGAGATCGGAGTGAGCGATGAGGATGTCGTCAAGGTATACCATGACATCTCCGGACAGGATGAGGTCTTGGAAGATGTTGTTCATCATCGTCTGGAACGTGGCCGGAGAGTTGGTGAGGCCGAAGTACATCACCAGGGGCTCGAAGAGCCCTCGGTTGGTACGGAACGCGGCCTTCCACTCGTCGCCTCCCCGAATCTGGACGTTGTTGAAGCCCCACCGGACGTCGAGCTTTGTGAAGAACCAGGCTCCCTTAAGGCGGTTGATGAGATCGTTAATCAGCGGGAGCGGATACCGGTTCTTTATGGTCATCGCGTTGAGCGCCCGATAGTCCTGGACGAACCGGAGGCTTCCGTCCTTCTTTTTGATGAAGAAGACCGGAGACGCCATCGGGGATTTGGACGGACGGATCCGGCCGGTGCTCAACCCATCCTCAATGAACGCGTCAAGTTCCTTCTGCTCGAGGGGGGAGATCGGGTAGACCTTGCAGTTGGCCGGTTTCGCATCCGGGACGAGTTCGATGGCGTGGTCCCACGTCCGACGTTCCGGCAACGCGTTGAACGACTCCTTATCGAAAACGTCGGAGAAATCCTCTACCCAGGCCGGAACCGAGGTCCCGGGCGGGGCCGAGTTCCGGGCGTAGGCCTCCGCGAGCCTCTGAGAGACGGTGCTGCCCGCGCGGATTTCTTCAGCCGGAGCGAACGCGGTGTAGAGAATCCGGTCGCCGTCCTCGAGCTCGTCGTCTTCGTCACCGTCGTCGTTGTCCGGGTCCGGAGTGAGGTCCGGGAAGTCGTCTTCGTCGTCGCCCGGATCGTACCTGTCATCTCCGCACCACTCCTCCGAGTCAATGGCACAGATAGACGGGATGGGACCTTCGCGGAGCTGCCGGAGGATCGCGGCGGAGATCTTCGCGTTGCGACGGACGGCGCGGAGCTCCTCCCGGCAAGTGCTGCAGCTGGTCGGACAGCGGGTCATCCGGACTTCCTTGGTCTCCCAGTCGATCTCCGGGTTGTGCTTCTGAAGCCAGGAGTAACCGAGCATGACGTGCTGCTTTCCGAGCCGCGTTACCGCGAGTTGGATGCGTTCGGAGTGTCCTTTGTAGTTGACGACCATATCAACTACGCCGGAAATGCCTCCGGACGCATTGGGCGTGCCGTCGACGTTGAGGACCGGAATTGGCTGGGAGAGCTTCCGGACGGGAAGGTTGCGGGAGATCACGTACTCCGAGTCGATGAAGTCTCCGGTCGCTCCGCAGTCAACCAGACCCTTCACGGACATCGTAGCCGCGGTCTCTACCGATTGCATCTCCAACGGAATGTGCAGGGAGTTCCGGCCCTCTACGGAATCAATAACGTACCGCTGGGGTAGTTTGCGTTCCCACCTCGGACGGCGGACGCGGGGAAGGGAAGGGGGAAGTTCAGTCTTGGCCTCCGGGGCAGGAATAGGGGGTGCGCCTTTCGTATCAACTGCTGATTTATTGGGTATATCTTTGTACAAGCAGGAGTAACGATTGGGGGACGTGACCGAGGGCGCACCACTCACTCGGCCAGGTCCGGAAAACCCTCCGGCTCCGCGTCTCCGGCGTCCGGCTCGGCCGGAAGCCCAGCGGTGGTAGAGAGGCGCGCGAAGAGTTCTCCGAGGAGGTCGTCACCGAGTTGACGGACGACCTCGTCCAGGATGTCCGCGTGCCGGACATCCGAGGGAGTCGGGCAGTCTCGAGCGAGGTGTCCGGCCGCGCCGCAACGGAAGCAAGTGCGTGGCGTGAAGCGTGCGCGGGTCCGGTCGACATCCATTGGAATGCCAGGTGGAAGGGCGGGCGCCGGCGCGGCTTTGGGAGCAGGCGTGAAGGAGGGGACTGGGAGGAACGTCCCAGTGCGAGGGCGTGCGGCCGGAGCTGGGGCACGAGTCGGAGGTGCTCCTGCTCGGACACGGGCGAGGGCGTCGTACTGGCGGAAGGCGCGGAGGCGCCATCCAGCGTAGTCTAGCAGCGCCGGAGCGGTCCCGGACGTGGTGATCGCCGCGTTAATCCGCGGGTCGAGCCCTGCGCGATACTTGGTGACGCGGACAAGCGGGTCCGTGTACCCGGCCGTGGCGGCGAGTTCCTTGAAGTCGTCCATGTACCGGTAAACGTCGCGGGAGCCCTGGTAGTAGCTATGGGTCTCCAACCGGAGGAGAGCTTGGTCTTGCTCGTTTTCCTCTACAAACCGGAGCCGGAACTCGGACTCGAATTCCGCCCAGGACGGGAATGGGAACGGAACGATTGCGGACTGTCGTTCGGCCCACCGTCCGGCCGCGTCTCGCGCCATAAAGGACATGGCGTACCGCACGAGTTTTTCCTCTACGACCTGTCCGTGGACCATGAAGGCTTCCGGAACTAGTCGGAGGTATGTGAGGACGGAGTGGAGGAACATCCGTCCTTGAGTCCGGTCGCCGTCGAAAACGGCTGGGGGGTTCGGTCGGAGAACCGATTTTGCTGCAGGGGTGAGGGTGGTGAAGTCTGGACCCGCTGCCGGAGCCGGAGCAGCAGGGACGGGGGCAGTCGCGGGTGGATTTTGGTTGTTGTGTAAAACGCGGAGGAGTAGGGTTTCGATGTTCGCGAGAGAGCTCTCTACCGCTGTCAGTCGGGATTCGGGGTCGGCAGCCGGGTCCGGAATGTAAACATCCGGGAGCTCGGGTGGCGCGGACCCGTTTCCGGGCGTCGGGGCGTCCATCAAGGAGGAGGGGTCGAGATTGGAAGTGGGGGAGGCCGGAGCGCTAGCGTAGCGGTCCAAGTCCGAGTCTACACCGAACTTCGCAATCTTGACCGGTTGATCCCTTAGATCCTTTCTTCTGCTGTAAGGGCAACCTCAGCTCGGCGCGGGAGCGCGGGAGACTAGCGGGAGAATCCGAAGTAACTCAATTGACAGTACTAAATACAGGTTTCTAGAATACGCACCTAGCGGGAGAATCCGAAGAGAAGAAAGGATAAGGATTCCCACGCTAGGCGAGGTTTTTGTAGGTACTAGCCAGTAGCACGTGTCCGGATCGATCGGCAGTGGTCTCGAGCTTGATCGCATAGCACGTGCCAGTGAGAGCGACCGGACGCGGGGGGTCGGGGGGGGACGGAGTCCGGAGGGACGGAGGACGACGTTCCAGATGGAGGCGTAGGCTGGGGCATAGGACCGAAGGCCGGATGGACGGACAAGGCCGGACGAAGGATCGGACGAGGAAGTGGGGCGGTGCGATGGGCCGAAGCCGGACAGACGGACGGACGGACGGATGGACGGGTGGTTCCCCTGACAGAATTGAGCTACTCATGATGAGACCAGGACTTGTTCGGGGTGCCAGGAGGTGGGAGAAACCATTTATCGTGGCAGCTTTCATGGCATGTCGTCGTCCTGAACCCAGGGATCAAGAAGAGCCCCGAAACTTGAGAATCGGTGGGGAAATGGTGGAGGAACAAGCCAGACAGTCGCGCGAACGCTGTTCGGAGATAAGAAATGATGCCTCCATGCCATCATCATGATCATCAAACCGCCACAGCTTTTGATCAGCGCCTTCGTTTGCGTCCAAATTTGACATAGAGCATCCTTGTAAGTCTTGTTCCATCTCGCAGAGGCAAGATTTCATAATTTAACACTACAATCCCTTGTATTGCGCAAGTGGCCGGTTAGCTAGTTTGGCCGGTTACCCAGTCGGATATAGTATGGCTTACATCAGGAAAAGCAGGGAAAAGCATTGCCGAGCCCTAGTTGACCCTATTTTCCCATAGGATGCATAGCGCTTATAGCGCTCCCTAGTGCTTGGACAGCGCCACCTAGTTTGCCATGTGTACTAGGGAGCGCTCAGCGCTAGGCGATCTCGGGTCGTCCGGCATCGGTCACGTAAAGGCGTCGCGCGCAAATCATCGGGCTTCCCTCCTAATCAGGCTGCAGTTTTGGTGAATTGTTGACTTGTCGGCACTTGGAATTGTGGAGTTCATGTTCGGTTACCTCCTCTTGCTTGCCGCACAAATTGCGGAAGTCCGTTGCCGATGTTTTACATTGTTTGCTAGCCGAAAATCCAGATATAAGAGGTGCATGGTTGGACCGCTTCTTTCTTCCCCCCACATTCTTTCACTAAGCTCTCTCTACTCAATTATCTTGGTTCATACCCACCATTGCGGCCGCCACTTCCCTCTCCCCAGTGAGTTCATCCTGCAGTTCCGTACCCAACAATTTCTATCAGTCACCTTGACACTTCTGTTTTTGCCCAAGGATGTTGTTGTTCAGCTCAAGACACACTTGGTTTGAGACAAGGAGCTGTCTGGTATTCTTTTGATAGTATTGTATTATTCCCTGCACATGTAGTAGAGTACATGCATGAATATATTTTTCGTCTTCTGCCTCTTTATCATCCTCGCATGTTCAGGAACAGGATTCCGGAGAACCAAATCAGGAAGAAACGGTTACCCTTGTTACCATTTGATGCCAAGATGCCGTGTTCTGCTAGTAGTTCATAGTGTTCCCTAGCGTTGGCGTATTGCTAGCCAAGCCCTCCCTAGTAACATCTAGGGGGGATGTGCCTATGGCTGCTAGGCAGCTATGGAGTGCTATGGAGTACCTGTCTAGCGCTGTCTAGCGGAGATCCATTTTCCTGATGTAGCACCTTGAACCCAGCGCAAAGCAACTTTTGGCCGGTTCCTTTCAACTTCGAACACCTTCTTTTCGAAATGCGTTGTGCAATTATTTCATCAATCCTCAGCCACATTGCTGTGCTTAGCGTTGGCGCTGTTTTGACCTTCGGCATTTAGGAGTATATACGAGAATAGTGGGAGTGGGAGTCGTTGAGTCGCATTGATGTGTGTGAGTCGCACTTTTATCCATCAAAAGTGCGACTCGGTTTCCCGAGTGCGACTGGTTAGCCGACGGCTTTGATGGGAACGAGATCGGCCCACTGTGCCGGAAGTTGAATTCTGTCACCCAAACAAGATAGAAGGGATTGTAATTGATTTATTCGTTTAACATTACAGACAGTTGGCTGTGGATAAGAAAAAGAAAAGGGATTAATACCTCGGCAAATTGACGACGTCCAAATCGACTTCTCTTGGAGAATACGAGCAATGCCGATGTTGAGGTAGGAGGAAATGACTGTTAAGCACGTAAACAAACCGGCTTTTACCCTGGGCATAACGTCGTGGATGGAGATGGAACACTGGTAAAGAATTGGGCTAATCATTCGAGCTGGAGCAGTATTGAGCACGGTTAACGTTGTGCTTGACACGAGATGGGCATCGGAAAAAGCTGCAGCATAGTACATCCGGAAGATGGTTGAGAGCCGTTATTTTCAGCCTTGAACTACATTGATGTTTGAAATTTTGAGGACATCCCAGACCAGACAGACAACAGGTGAGGCTCAGATCAAGAGATTGAACAGGCTGAAAGCTGGGGAGGATGGAGGCAAATGGCTCAATTTTATAGTGTGAGGAACAGCACGTGGCCGCAGTTCCAGAAATGTGTTGTTCTGCGGCGCAGTGAGAACAGTGAAATGGCTTCAGACAGAACGTCTTAATTTTAATAAAGGGGTGATGCACTTGGGGTGTTCCCCTAGGCCTGTGGAACGTGTTTCCACATGGTCTCAGTACCGTCCAGAAAGATTTTGCCCCTGTCAGAAATGGATACCAGCTTGTACCCGGCCTGTGTGCCCGCGCATCTTCTTCGAAGCGGGAGTCGCTCGCCCATCAATTGTCCAATTTTCAATCACAACCAGTAACATGGCGTCTTTGCTGTGGAACAACATACCCTTGCACGATTATTATCTAGCTGTGATTTCATCTGTGCGCAATGTGTCTCGCTGGCGTTCCCTGTTAGTTCTTGTGTGGGCTATGCAACAACATCTTGTCTATGTGTACGCCGACATTTCACTGCAACATCCTTGGGTCCGCACGCGCATTCTGCTTCATTTATTCGCCCGGAATTCTGCCATCAAACACGATTGGATAGCGAGATATCTGTTGTTCGACAACTGCCGTATCTCGTTCAATTGTGCCTGTTTTGTGGATATGTATATTCATACTCGCAAATTGGTCAGTTTTATTTCTCGCTTCTGCTCTCAATCCGCATCTCTTTACTACTGTTGTCGCAACTCCCCTCCTGGTGATATCTTGTACTACAAGGGGCCTCGCATGCGAGGCGGAGGTCTCGCCAAGAAAGATTATCTGGCCGCTGAATCGAATCCCTTTTTGGTAGGTAATAATCGCAGGATGAATGCTGGTGATACCGCCAGATTCCAGACCCACATGTTGAGTTCAGAGTTGCCTGATAATTTGCAGATTGGCCCGAATATAATACACACCTCTCTTTCTCTGCGTGTCCTCGCTCCGAAGTTAACCAAGGCTCAACTACTGGTAATCGGAGGTGTACACAACATACCAATGAAACCGCACATGAGCTCTGATGAGCTCAAGATTGCGTTGGAAAATCACAGTTGCAATTCCCCTCCATCTGTCACCGTATTCCGATACGCGACCAGGCAGGAGAAGACCTCCGAACAGACGATTCAGCGTACGTCTAGATGGGACCGTGCTCGCGCCCAGGAGCAGGTCAAATACAGCCAAGCGTTCAAATGACATCGAGACCTTCAATCAAATGCCCCATCTGTTGCAGACATTGCACGTGAATGTTCATTTCCACCTGCGCCAGCTTCCGATGACCTTCGTGAAAGCATCATCCGTGATTTTTGCAATGATTTTGATCCATCCAATTTTATTGAGACTGGCTGCGCCGTTTGTGGACGGCTCACTCCGAAGAAGCGATTAACAAACAAAGATGATTTGATTGTAGACTGGGATATATTGGTCCCTGAAGAATGTACTGTGCAAGAGAGAGTCAATGTCGATGACGCAGTGGAGTGCATGTCTGGCCCGGTGTTAGCTGACGGATGTACTGATGTCTGTGTAGAATGTGAAGGTTCTCTCCACCGAGGCAGAGTCCCGCTGCACTCACTTGCTAATCATCTTTGGCTTGGGGCGGTCCCTTGGTAACCGCAAGACCTCACGTTTGCAGAGCAGAGATTTCCAAGGTTCAGCACAATCGGTGTGTGGTTCGGGTTGCTTCCGGTCGCAGCAAGTTGGTAGGGAACACAATAATGTTCTCCACTCCAGTTGCGAAGGTGTATAATGTATTGCCTTTGTCGCAGGATGAGCTCAGTGAAGTACTTGCCTTTGTGTTCCTCGGATCTGCTAAGCCAACTGACGAAGATTTCGCACGTACCCCCATGTTGGTACGCCGTCGGAGGGTCCAGGACACTCTCAATTGGTTGAAACTAAATCATAAAGATTATGATTGCCTCACTATATCGAAAGACAACTTTGAAGCATTGCCTGAGAACGGGATCCCTTGTGGAGTAAACTGGAAACAGACAGATCCCAACTCTTCTAATCTAGTCCCTGAAAGTTTGAGTGTAGACAACAGTGGGGAAGAAGACGAGGGAATGTCTTCAGGTCGTTGTTCCTTCTCGGTTGCTGGACTGACCGGTGAACAATATTATTTGAATGACATGCGACCTCTCAAAATTAGGGCATTGGACCATCTGAAACGCGGTGGCAACTTGTAGTGTTGAGAGGAGATCACCGCGCAGCGCCGACTTCATGAACTGTAATGCCTCGACAACATCTCCATGAAGCCGATTACGTCGTTTCGAGATGGTGACTCCGGCCACAGAAAATGCACGCTCTGCAGACACGGACGAGGCTGGAATCGCAAGGTAGTCGAGGGCTAATGATTCCCATGCCGGATGGAAACAGGGATGATTAATCTGGGGATCAAGTCAGTGAGTGACACATGCAAAGGATAAAACCACGCACGCCCCACCATGTCACCACGGACATGTCCTCCGGGAGATCATCTATTGCGTCCATGTATTTTCTGAAATCAGGTACCCACGGTTTCCCTACAACAGGTGATGCTGAACTCGTCGCCGCCGAACTTGAGAATGTCTCATCATTTTCGGAGTCAGAGTCGAGACCAACGGCGAGCAGTTTTGTGATCTTGGCCTTCTTGCGCGGCCGGGGTGGCTGATCAGCACCAGTAGCCCGGAGCTTGAGCCAGCGTGTCTCGAACTACATTAATTGTCTTTAGCTCCTTAATGATGGTGATCACGACTCCAAATTGACGTACAATTTTCTCAACCCTTGCCAAGACCTCAGTCTGCAACTCGGAGGACCAGTGACGCTGGAAATATGCGAGTTTTTGAGATGGGTCCAAAACTGAGACGACTGCCGACGATGATATTTGAAGGTTCGGGTTTTTCGCGAGTGCGTGACATAGGTGAATAAAGACCTCAATGCGTATTGTCATGAAGCTGCTCCCTTAAATATTTGGCCACATGGTCCGTGCTCGCCCATCCGCGTGCAAAGTCGCGCACCATCTGAGTCGGTAAGGATGTGCCTGTGAAAATTTCTGGTAAGCGACAGAGGTAATAGCACCAAAGCTGGCCGCCGGTCCGGCCGAAACACGGGAAATCACCACACCGTGTATTTAACTATGTCACGCAAGGGGTGATCAATCTCTGGATCTTGGACAATGATGTGTTATTACGCGAGACGTGATTGATCTTGCGGCATCATGGCAAGACCTGATGTCTCTTCACTGACACTGCACCTGGGAGCCTGCTCAGCTTGCCTCAGTCCTCCATACCTCTGAGAAGTTGATTCCTCAGTTTCTACTCATTTCTGAGCATGTTTTTGAGCCCAAAATACTGAGGAAGAACTCATTTTTTAAACCATATGCACCATAGACAAGGTTATAGCGCAGAAATACCTCCACAGTGAGGCTATGAGATATTAGCTGCTCATCCTAAGCAAGATTTACATGACCTGGGTCGCAGGTGCGTCGAGCAATGCAAAATGGGTGAATTTGATGGATTTGATGGGAACTTCCTTTTCTGGGGGGGGGTCGTGGGAAGGAGTCCATAATCCCGAGATCGAGCACCTCTTGATGTCACGGTTGAGTTGAATTCCGGACAAAGCCGAACAATGAATTTCCTCAAAAAAAGTCCGCAAGCCCGGGCTCAAGCCCGGGTTGCGGGCCTACAAAAACTCTGAGCCCGACCCAAGCCCTACCCAGGTCCGAGGGAGGATCGGGCTCGGGTCGGAGGTCGGGCTCGGGCTTGAGGCCCGACCCGGCACAACACTAGTGGCAAGACACTTGGCGTAGGCCATTCAGAGGAACCCGAGTCCATGTTTCACAACATACAATTATATCCCCAGATGTTCCCTTGGCTATTTCCTTACGGACTAGGTGCCATTGGCCATCCCTCCCACAAGTTGAAATTGTCTGCGGACGCTCATAAAAAATAGCTTCATATGTATCACGATAAACATTTTCAGACCGATCTTTATTTCTCTTTAGTCGCTTTCAACGAGTCTCAAATAAAATGATCCAAGACTGGAAGTCACATTTTAGTAGATCGGAAATCATTAGAGGCTATCGTCGCCAAGCTAGTGAGCGTGGATCCCGACGTGTTGGGTGACCTGGCGCTGAAACGGTGCACTTAAGATACGCGTGAAATGAATGCAAATAATGCTAGTGCTCAAAAACACTAAACACCACTAACACACACACACACTACTACTCCCAAAGATCAAGTGCTTCTCCTTGTGAGTTCAGGTCCAGTTCGTAGTATGCGAACAGCGGGTTTGGATCCCAAATAACATAGAATGCTAGGGCTGAACTATCCAGAAACAGCGCTTCAGAATGCAATGTTCAATTGCATAGCTCTCAGCTAGCAACCTAGGTGAACATAGGAAAAGGGTGGATACAAGGCAACCTTGACTAGATGTCACAGAATACCAGGGCAGAGATTGTAAGGTTTGCGAAAATCCTCTTGTTGGCAATCCGAATGAATATGAGGCTAACACCAAATAGCTTCCAAGCCACACACACTAGGCAGCCCTGAGTGTGGACCTGTTCCTTCCGATAGCAGGAACGTTTGACTACTTTGTATCGGTCCTAGCTCACTATAAACATCCAGCAAGTCGATCCAACACACTACGGATGGCGCTAGGGCAGATCCGGGGCGAAGGCAAAGTCACTGACAAGGTATAATCCAACGAGGAGTAGGAACCCGGTATTCTGTCTTCTGTTTAGGCTATGCAACTCACACCACAAGCGTCCAGTAAGTCAGTCCAACACACTACGGATGGTGCTAAGGCAGATCCAGGGTGAAGGCAAGGTCACTGACAAGTCGTGATCGCGCTTTACAAGGGAATACACCCAATGGTTTTGTACGTGAAGTCAGCTAGGACAACAACACCTTTCCTCTTAATCTTATGTTTCCAAGTTCCAGAGTCAACCAATCAAGATTCCAGTTATAGACTACTACAAGCAGAGTTTGTACACAAATTTCCACAAATAGCCTGAGACAACCTGCTGCCACGAACTAGGGGCGCGATTAATCTGGTGTATGTGGCTGGAGCGCTGTCCTTTTATACAAATGAGGAGATAGTGTTTAAGTAAAAGAAATGAGTAACGAGAAATGCTTGGCTAGCCAATGAAACGGCAGCCGTCCTGAGTCATCATAATCAAATGTCCTTGGTAGTCATCGCGAATGACTTCCGGGTATAGTTTCTGCGGGTATTGGTAATTCCTAGGCCGTCAATCACAAGCCCGAACTACGAATCCTGCCGGCCTGGAGTTGAATCCAGTCCAATAATAGTTCCTAGCTGATTCATGGAGGTCTCCTGACCGTCCTAGAATAGCTCCCCATGCTGTCGTATGTGTTGGCATTCATCCATGATAATATCTTCTTACACAATAGTTAATGTGTTCATGTTTGGGTGACGCTAGCGCGTCGCGCCTGTCACGTGTACTGTCTCCTAGTCCTAGGATGTACCGTATATGTTCTTCCTGTAGTAACTAGTCGCCTAGCTACTTGAGGTTCGGCATAGTCCTATTGTAGGTATCAGGTGTCCTCCGCTAGCTCATATAGCAGCCGATCCTAGCCTGTTCTTCTACAATATCTGAGTGTGCGTCCTTGCTAGCACAATATACTTATGTTCTTCTGTCTCAGTTGTTCTTCCTAGGTCAAATAGAACTAATGTACTATGAATGTATGGGTGTGGTATATCTCCTAGGTGGTTTAGACTAGACCCGTTCATAAAGGCGTCCGCTGTATGTGGATTCCTAGCTTACAGCCAGTAGCTGGAGCTCGCTCTGACCCTCCTTTGTATCACCGAACAGAGGCCTAGCGCACTAGTGTCACCTAGCGACGACTAGATGCTGAATGCTAGCTTAGGTGGTTTAATTGATAGGCCTAAGTTCGCAAAAATAGCCAAATGGACGTGCATTGGGTGTTGCGCCGTCTCAGCGTGTCGACTGGAGAAAGGTGAATATATCAAGTCTAAAACACCCGCTGAGAAGGCTTGTTTCGATTTATTGCAAGAACTTGAGCACATAGGCGGTCATGTCCAAGGGTCCATTGCTTACAAAAAAATTATGCGGTCCGAAGTTCATCTCTCATATCTTTCAAAGGTGCTCCTTCCTGGTTCATCACATTTTCTCCTGTGGACAACAAGCATCCCCTCTGCCTCTACTACACAGACAACAAGACAGAGTTCAGCCCAGCTTTACGAAAGTCTGATGAGCGTTTGAGGTTGATATCTCAGAACCCAGTAGCTGCTGCTAGATTTTTTCATTTTATAACTCAGTCTTTCATCAAGAACATCTTGGGTGTAGGCCTGAATCGGTCCGGCTTATATGGCAACACAGAAACATATTATGGAACAGTGAAACAGCAAGGTAGACTCACCTTGCACATCCATATGCTCATTTGGATCAAGAGTGCCTTGTCTCCACAAGAAATTAGGAATAGGATGTTAGACCCGAACGGCGCGTTTCAAACGGAAATGATTGCATATCTAGAGTCGTGTCATGTCGGAGAGTTTCTCACTGACACTCTAGACGATGTAAAGGCAAAGGTCCCTTGTAAGTCGAAGCCGCGTATGGGTTTACACGATGTTATGGTAGACGAGGAGCCAATTGTTATACCTCGGAGATACGAAGATCCTACTTAGACGCTTCCAGTTCCACCTCCCCCTAAATGCAATGAGTCCTGTCAGCTGACAGAGTGCTCTCATTCGGAAGATACTGAAGAATGGTGGGGTAGCTTTGAAGAGAACGTGGATGACCTTCTGTTGAGATCTAATTTACACAGCTGTCGGCGGCCTGTCGCAGGCACAGATATCATGAAGCCGCTGCCTCCGGGTTCTTGAATTAGGCCCGAGATCAGAGGTTGCACTCGGAGGGATGGAACCTGCTCTGCTAGATTTCCTCGAGATATTGTGAGCAGTACTGAGGTCAACTACGGAGACGGCTCAATCCAAATGATGAAGTTGGAACCTTGGCTCAACACTGTCACTCCATATTTGACATATTGCTTGTGCTGCAACACAGACGTTACTAGTCTGTTGTTTAGTACTTCTATCAAAGCCGTGGTCGCATATGTCACAGACTATGTTACGAAACCCAGTCTGAAGTTGTATCACATCTTTCATTCCATTCGCTCCGTTTTGGAGGACAAGACCACCGATATAGGTTCCACTGTCAAGAGCAAAGAGAACACTCGTATATTGCTTATGCAAATGGTAAATTCACTGACTTCCAAACTTCAACTCGGTAGTCCGATGGCTTGTCTGTATCTTTTGAATAATCCGGATCACTACACGAATTGCGTGTTTAAAATGTGTTGGTGGAGGAACTATGTTGACGAAGTTCGAAAATCTATTAATGAAGATACTCTTTCTCCTGAGCCGTCAAAAGATCCTAATTCAGATGGACCAGACCTCGAACTTCCTTCTGATAAAGTGGTTCTAATGAATAACCAAGGGAAATATGTTGGTGCTACGAACTTGAATGATTATGCTTTCAGGCCTGCTGCATTGGAGTCATATTCCATCTTTGATTTCGTTCGCGTCGCGACAAGGGTGAGGAGTTCACCGAAACAGCAGGCTGATTTCGAAGCTAGTATTGAAGAGATATATAAATCCCAAGTTATTGTACCGCCTGGCGATGGGGATGATAGAGACTGGTTGGACGATGACATTGGAATTGATGCCATCCGAGAATCGGAAGACAATGTGTCGTCCCATGCTTTCTCAAAAGATCATCCATTGTGGAAAACACACTATATCAAGTGCGACAGACGGAACCTCCACAATGTGGTGCCTAATTTTGTAGGAGGATCGTTCCCTAGAATGGATCAAAGTGACAGGGAGACTTATTGTTGTACCATGGTCACTTTGTTCAAGCCCTGGAGGAAGAGTGCCGATCTCAAGAATCCGAACGAGACCTGGCATGATGCGTTCGGTTTATACCCGTCCAGTGATATATACAGGAGACTGATGCTGAATTTCAATGTGCGGTACGAATGCAATGATGCTAGAGATGATTTTTCCGCTCAGGACCGAGCTAGGAAACGAGTGCTTCCTATGTTCACAGATAGCGAGCTGTATGAAGACGATATCCACCCGGTCGAGGGTGACATGGGTGAAACTGATTATGACCTGCTTTCCGATTCTAAACGCACTTCCAAAGGGCCTAAACGGCTCGCAACGGAAGCGACCATGAAAGAGGCTGAATGTGTTTCCAAACCAGTGGGTGGACAGTAGCTATTGTTCCGAAAGCTCTTCGCATCAAACAAGTGGTGCCTCTAGTGCACCTCAGCGGATCTCAATAGAAGTCTAAAATACCCAGCCTCAGAGAAAACTTGCTGGCCGCCAAGTACAGGAAGGTGCCCGCTAAACTTCAGCGCGTCAGCCAGTCCAACAAAATAGAAATTGGTAATGATGTGAAGATTCTGGACTCTTTCTATTTTACGAAATATTTCAAAGTAAAAAGACCGTGTTGCGCAGAAATGTATCAATACTGTATGCAATAAATTTAAGTTGAACAAAGCACAGGAAAGGGCTTTCCGAATAGTAGCCAATTATTCAGTTGATTCCTCGGCACCTCCCTTGAGAATGTACTTTGGAGGTGTCAGAGGAACCGGAAAGAGTCAAGTGATCAAGGCCTTAATCGGTTTCTTTGAGAGTAGAGAAGAATCTCATCGCTTCATCGTGCTGGGTCCGACTGGAACATCAGCCGCTCCGTTGAATGGAAGCACTTATCACTCGGTTCTTGGTATCAGGGAGATGAAAGATTCTGAAGGTCCAGACGACACTACAATTAGAAAGGTGCAAGAGAGATTGCGAGGTGTTAAGTTTGTATTTATTGACGAGGTTTCTATGGTGTCTTGCCACAATTTGTATAATATCAGTGCTCGATTGGCATTGGCTCTAGGCGAGCCTAGGGCTTGAACCCGTCCGTTAAACGGGACGGCCGTCGAAAAAACGGCCGTCAAGTAGCGACGGGACGGGTCAACCCGTCCGTTCGGTGGTGGACGGAGTGGCCAAAACGGACGGGTGCCGTCCGTCCCGTCCGTTACGGCCGTTTTCGACGGGTCTTGGGACATCCCTACCAAAGGAAAATCACAGGTATACAGTAATGCTCTGGTGAGCTGTGATACACTCACAGCAATGTTTCTGATCTGAATTACCCCATGAGATGCAAATATTTCAACTTGTTGGTATATTTGAACCTCGGAACTTGCCGCCACTTCCCAGCAATCACATGCGGCAGACGAGTATTGATTGTTGAGGAACTCCTTGCTCCAATCGGCGACTTGGGCCGCATCTTTTGTCGATTCCCTGACATTTGGACCGATTGGGACCCAAAAAAGTCGAGTTTGAGTACGACAATTGATCCTTCAGCTAGGACCCGTCCGTTCCCGTCAAACGGACGGGAACGGGTACCCGTTAGACGGCTCCACCCGTCCGTACCCGTGCCGTGTAAGTTGGCAATCTGGGTTCCAAACGGACGGGTAAAAACCCGTCCGTCCCGTCCGTCTACCCGTCAAAGACGGTGACGGGTTCAAGCCCTAGGCGAGCCCGAGGAGGCATTTGGTAGGATGAACATGATTTTTACTGGTGACTTTGCGCAGCTCCCACCAGTTGGTGCCAACGGTCTTTTTGTAGATGATTCAACTGTTTCTCCTGTGACTCAGCCCAAAATGTCCGTTTTGCCGCAGAAAAATTCAATAGGCAAGATCTTGTGGCATCAGGTGAAAACTGTTGTTATGCTCACACAAAACATGTGCCAAGTGACCGATTCAGTTGAGGATACAACGTTGCGCACCGCCTTGTCCAATATGAGGTTTGCCGCATGTACACGAGCAGACTTAGATTACTTGGAAAGTCGAACCGTGGGAAAGAAACCAGGGAGGCCTCAATTCACGGATCGTGGGCTCCACAATGTTTCCATCATAACTGCGCTTAACTCTCAAAAGGACAAGATCAACAAAATGGACTGTAAAAAGTTCGCGACCGAAACTGACCAGGTTCTAGTGGATTTCTTCTCTGATGATAGTTTGACTTTGAATGAGCGTGCCGATGGTAGAAGGCCGAAATTAGCGAAGAACAAAAAAACGGTCAAAGTTCGAAAGGCTTTGCCTCCTAAAAGACAGCAGGAATTGTGGGATGCTCCTCCTGCAACTACAAGTGAACATATCCCTGGAAAACTGTCTCTATGTCTAGGTTTGCCTGTTATGATCCGCAATAATGACACAACTGAGTTGTGTATCACTAAAGGGCAAGAAGGGATTGTAGTAGGGTGGAACGAGGCAGCTGGCACTCGCAACCAACGAGTGCTGGACACTCTCTTCGTACAATTGGTTGACCCACCCAATACTATTGAAGTGCCCGGGCTGCCTGTTGTGTTGGCTTGGTCTACCAAGAACATATGGTGTGCGTTGCCTGATGATATGGTGATCAATATTGCTCGTGAGCAGGTCTTAGTATTACCGAACTTTGCGATGACGGATTATGCTTCTCAAGGGAAGACGAGAGCCTTCAACGTAGTCAACCTCAACAACTGCAGGATCCATTTTTCCTACTACACTGCTTTGTCGCGAAGCTCGACTTCAGCGGAAACTGTGATATTACAAGGTATGGATCCGTCAAAAATTACGCGCGGAACCAGTGGATTTCTACGTCAAGAATTTAGAGAACTTGAAACTTTGAATGAGTACACCAGGCTGAGATATGAAGGCACAGTTATGCCTAATGTCCAAGGCATTGGCCAGCGTGAATTTTTGTATGCTTTTTTGAAGTGGAGAGGAAAACCGTTCGACTCACCTGACATGCATCCTAGTCTACTCTCCAGAGAAGGCGAGATATCCAATCGCGTTAACACCATGGCAACTCGACACTGGCGACTAGTTGAGACCGATATTCCAAAGCCCAAGAAAGCCGCAGTCGTTGCCAATAAATCACCTCCAGTCTATGGTACGTCGTCTAAAGAGTCCAAACGAGAACAAGCGGATCCAGATCCAAAGATCCTCCCGTTCGAGGCCCTTGAGGCGCTCATGGACGCTCTCGTCATCCGACGTCAGGGACCTGATGCCAGGGAGATCGTCGAGGTGCCGAAGTTTGTTGGGAAGCGGGGGCGTGTAATTGGCTAGTGCCTGAATGCCGGGGAGGGTGTAGGCTACCCAATCGTCGTGGGTTGCATAGTCAACGGCATAAAAGCTGAGATCGCCCTCGCGCCAAGAGCCAATATTTCCAGAACGCCGCGGGACGCTTGCTGCGGTGTGTGGAGGCGCTTGAACTGGCATGGGGCAGGCAGGAAAGGTGGAGCAGGTACTGCAGCTGGTGGTGTGTGCGTACACTACTGGTGTTGCTCATGCGCGCAGATTACAAAAGCCAGTTAGGTTACAGTACTGGTGGCACATCCCACGCAAGCAGGCAGGATCCAACCTCGTGGAGGTGCAGCGCTTGGGGATTTTGTGCTTGCACATCACCTGCGCTCCTGCTGGGGCCGTGGGCAGGACTGGCGCCACAGATTGGACAGGTGCTGCAACTTGGGCTGGTGGTGCAGCGACTTGGGCTGGTGGCAGCGGTGCAGCAGGCATGGCACTAGAAGATACATTCGAGGCTTGCAAAGGTGGATGGGTCCGGAAACAACGAAAATAAACACTGTCCACAGGATGAGGATTCGTGCACTGAAAGAACACAGTCTCAGACTGGGCGAGCACGAGAAAAGGGCAAGAGAGCCCTTACAGAGACAAACTTGGATCCGGGCATGGCACCGCCCTTGGCTTTCTTGACGACGAGCTGTTGCCCGCAATATGGACAGATTTCTGGATTAGTCATAAAGGTCATTGTCGGAAGTAGGGAGGGGGGAACACAGCGGGAGGTGGTGGTAAGAGGAAGAGGAGCGTGTTGCGTGTTGGTGTTTGGCTGCGACGTGTTGACATCAGGTTGGAACTCCGCCAAAGTGTGCCGGATGTCAAGGCGAAGAGTGCCGGATCCCGATGTCATTGACCGTAGCATTGATCTTAGCAAAATCTATTGCATTCCCAACTCCCAGTTTTTGTGAAATTTCAGCCAGTGTCGAATTGTCGAACTGGTTGAAACGGTCACGCGTCACACCTGGTGTCAATTTGAAGGAAGAAATCCAGTATCTCGTATCTTGTGCGCGGTTGACATGTGTTAGCAAGTTCCATTGTGTCACCTTTCTCAAGCCACTCACAAATGCCACTATCAATTAGGGATTAAACACCAGTGTGCACAATATTCCGTGGCTCTCTCCATAGGCAGGCAATTCCCCCCCCCATGGATCCACTATTAAGTTATGGTCTACTTTTCATGAGATTTTCAGTGATCTGTGGGGACCAATCTTGCGATCTGTCTCAGCTTTTGTGTCACCCACCTGACTTATGTGTTGTTTTCTGAAATTTGGTGACGTTCATGGAGACCAGTTTTGACTCTTGAGCCATTTGGAAGGGTATCACCATTCTTGAAGGATAATCTCGAGACTTTCCTGCTCGACGTTTCAGACCCGCAATCGCCCAACTACAGCAAGCACTGATCTCCTGCCCGGGTCAAGGAGACCTTCAGGCCATCTGCGGAGATCATAAATATCGTGCATGCATGGCTCACGCACGATGCGGGTATCCCGACCGAGAAAATCAGGCTCAACGCGAACGGCGACATCCTGCAACTTGATCTGACTATCGCAGAGGCCGAACCATTCTCCAGACCGAATATTATGTCGTGATACTCTTGAGCATACTATTAACTATGGCGTTCACTTTGTACATTTATTTTCTTGTACAATTTTTTGCCCTCTCACACATTTTGTTGTCTTTTACACAATTTTTGTTCACACACATATTTCGGGTTGCCCTTTCTGGTATCTTTGGCCATGTTTCTCTAAACCATCATCTTGCCATCAGCTGCGCCGGAAATTCCCGAAGCCCCTATCAAGCGAACCATCAAGACACAAATGATATGCGAAATGCACAGTTCAGGTAGGTAAGTATTCATCAAATAATATGGCCTGATTCAAGGAATAAGGATTCCGTCCAGACACTTGTCATTCTTGTGCTTTTTTCAGCTTATTAAAATCTCTTGAAGCTCGGCAAAGAAGGAATACTGTAAAGCATGGCTGTTCCTCTCGGATTTTTTTTCTGAAGATTTAAATATGGTCAAGGCTCCTAGTCTGAGCTCTCATCACCATATCATTTCTCCCACAACATTGGTTTGACTTGGAGCTCATACCTGGGGTTGTGTTGATCATACATTTGAGTAGCTAAGAAACCCGGAGTCCCAAATGATGTGTGGGGTTAGTAGATGGAAAGGAATGAGAAATCATGTATGTGCCGGAACACACAGTATCAATCACCCAAACAGAATGTACAGTTGAGTAAGCCGTTCATTTGAGTTGCCGTGGTAAGCGGCGAAGTAAACAACACCGACCCCTACTCTCAGCTTCACAAAAATAAGCCAGCTACGAGTCCCAAGACATAACTTACCCGAATCATCGTAGTCAAATTGTCACTGCCCACGGAGTGTCGAAGTTGGCGCTCAAATGCCGGACCCACAAGCGATGTGCCGAGGATGATCCGGATGCACAGCGCGCCAAGTGTCATATTCGATGACCAGGTGCTTCGATTTTTGTATGTGAATGGGCAACAACTGCATAAAATGAGCACGAAAACGGGACAAAATGTGTGCGTGAACTCCAAAAATGCCACAAAAATGTGTGTGTGTGAAGGTTAAAATTGTGTGTGTGGGCGAAATAATAAATGTACAAAGTGAACGCCATAACTACCACCTCTTAGGCACCTCTAATTTAGTTCCTACCTCTAGCACCCGGATCCACGCCACCAGACACTACGAATGCGGTAAAAATGTGTCCCTTAGCATCAATTTTTCACTCCCGAGTGTTTCCCAGACGGTATGACGGAATTAACCGGTCTTTTTGCCCCGAGAATTTGAAAACCAGTTTATAAACACCGGTTTACAAACTGGCTTGCGAACGTGAATTAAATACATGACCCCACGGGCCCTAAATCACCATGCTCCACAGATCTTCCAACACCTATGTAGCGACATTCCACATAAAAACCGAGCAAGGACACCAAAAAAATGACATTTGTAACAGCGTCCGACTTGAAGCTGGAACTGTACGACCTTAGGTATATTCATTCTTTGCCTGTTAAACGGTTACGTATCACGAATAAGTTGAATAATGCCCTGACCTTGGACAGGCTTCCGTCAGTTCCTTGTCCATGTGTCTCAGTGATTTTCGATATTTGAATGTCATTCTGGGAAGAATTGAAGTCAAGGGACCTTGGGACCGGAAGAATCATTTTCTTACACTGCCAGTCGCACCCGTACCACGTATACTATTAGAACTGAATTCGATCATGGTGTCATCCGAGGATGTCGTGCGTTGCCGACTATTGAGCCTACGGGAGAATTGAAGCGCATCAGATGCTTGGACAGAGCGAAGACATACGAACAAGCATCGAGTTCGAGAACACTGTCTCTTCCATAAGTGTCAGGGAGGATTTAGAATACATGAGACCCACGAGCTGATTGTATGAGATAGAATACGGTCCACGACACTAGGAATTATACTCGTCAGCTGCCGAAAATGAGCCCTAATGAACACGAACAATCATCACGGGTAAGGAACTATTCCCGATTGAGGGTTAAAAGGAAATGAATAAAAAAATCTTGACAACTTGCCAGGATGAGTTCCATAATTCCCGCAGCACTACACTGTAATTAGAAAAATGGGCCATGTATCTCTCTGGGGAGCGAAACCTTTTAACAGCAGTTGACTCTGTCATCATTCAAGTATGATTAATATATCAAATAGCCGGAAGGAGGCCACGAGACAAACCAATGGACCAAGTAATAATTTTGTCCGCCATCCTTCTTGTTCTAAGATTTGATAGTTCCATGAGTTATGCCCGATTCATTCACATCACCGCACTCACTTCGAAATCGCGAGGCCCGGGCTTGCCACAGATGATAACACAAGGCTGTCGTCACAAGGACGTCCACACCGGTACCGGATCCAAGAGATGCGCACATGAGCCAGCGGAATCGCTCGCTGAGAATGAACAGATTGGCATTTATCAATACAACTGCCAGCATGGCGACACAAGCCCCAAAGCGGAACAGCGTTAATATCGAACAGAGTGCCGGGAGAAACCATTTCTTAGACACCAGCCGGATGCGGTTTATAAAGTAAAGCTGTGTTTTGTTGAGGCACGCAAGTCTGACGGGAAAGGAAGTTTGCACGTACTTGCACGACAGCAACTATGATTGTCTCGGAGACAAGTGTGAGCGCAAGAGTGGGTGGTGGATTAGCAAGATGCTCCGGTTGACCGTAGAAAGTTACGGTCATCGAGTATATCTATGTTGTGTTGGGATGTTCAAATTCTAGAAGACTGGAGGAAGAGCCTGCTTACTCCGTGCCAAACCAAAATGGTATGGACGAATTCAAATAGCCTGAGTGAATATTAAGTGCCGATGAATAGGTGCAAGCGGATTGGAAAATAAACCATATTGAGCCAACCTTGCAATGTTTGGTGAGAGCTGAAACAGAGTGCGTAGGTCTGCCGCTTACCACAGTTTTCAAGATCACCGGATCGCGAGGATAGTCACGATAGAATTGAAGGTTTGAACGGTAGTGATTCCGAAGAGGAGAGTGCTGAAGATTCCTCCCAGTTCCAAGACACCGAGAGTAGAGTCCAAGGACGACATTTTGAGGCGCAGACGAGATGCAATGGGTTCCCAAAGTCCGATTTATAAAGCAGACAAAAGGCCCGATCACAGCTGACATACATACCAGGGTAACTTGAAGGGACGTAGATGACTATCATGCACGCAAAAATCCGAAAGAAAAGAACTGATGGCTGAAATACATACTCAGGATAACTTGAAGGACGCAGATGATCATCGTCCACACACAACACGAGAGAGAGGAAGAGGAATCTGTTATAGCGTTTGTCTACGGCAGAGAACACATAGGAGGAGGAGGAATATATTATACTGACGTGGTCCCACAATTGGCACAACCAGTTTACTACGAAGCTTGGGTAGCAGCTTGTGGACTAAAAAAGCTACCGATTTTTACGTCGAACACACGCACTACTGGAGGGCGGTCAAATAATTCGAGATCAAGAATCTGGCGTAGCGTCTGTCTACTAGTATGCGTTCTCTGTCATAGATAGACACGGCGACAGATTCCTCCTCCTCTCTCTCATGTCGTATCACCCTTCTTTTAAAATTATCCTGTTCCGCCTGTCCGAAGCCTTTTTAAACTCCGCTTTTAATTTATCAACCGTGCCGGGTCTGATGTATTTACATTCCTCGCTACATACTTCATGACGGACTTTTGCTCCCTTCAAAAAGGGGGAGATGCGAGGCCGCGAAGCGGCGACCAGTCGCTTGTGGTATGTACCCAATTCCACTGTCGGCCCTGCACACCTCCAGCGAGGATGATAATCATCTACGTCCGTCGACGTTATCCTGAGTATGAGAACCTGTCTTAGAATCAAAGTTTAATGTATGGGGTATTTCGCGGGTATACGGAACTGATGGAAAACGGTTGACGGCTTTCATCGTGTTTTCCATGCTATCTAGATTTAACTTTCGAAGGGGACTGTTATCCAATGGAGCAGTACTGAAGATGAAGTAGAAGCATCTTTTTTGTGAAGCGCTCGTCGATGGCCATATTTTCATCTGCACTGATACGGACTGGGATGAGAGGGGACGAGCGGGATGCGTAAGCGACCCGAAGTAAAGCTAGAGTCCAATGGAATGAACAGCCAAAATTAATACCACAAGAGAGCGAACATCAATCGGGGAGAACTACATTAACCTGCGCCTTGTGTGGGTCTAATTTTGTCGCTTCCAATGCGAATGTGAATGTGCTTTCCCACAAATGCGCAAGAGATGAGGAAATACGGAACAAATTGAGGCGTGATTTGCGACTTGAACTGCGAATTGTGTAAATTGATCGTGCGGCGGCTCAGAAGGCTCGACGAAAAAGTACATGGGGGTTAGATTCGAGATTCGCCTGAGGCAAGGTCAAGGAGATGTGATGGGATACCGGTCCTGGGAACCGGAATGCCGCGAGCCGGGCCAAAGAACCAGACTCAGAGTCTAAGAGAACTGGCTGTCATGAGCTTGGAATGCTTCTGCAGACTAAGTTTTCATTATCCCAAAAGCTCCAAAAAAGAGAACCAACGGTCAGTGACCGCGAAAATGTCTTCCGTTCTCACACCTTGATTCCTCGATTGCAGCCTAGATAGACTATCTGGGCCGGGACAGTCTAATTTTTGTGCCGTCCTTTCCCGTCCCGCTCCATCGTCCTATCCTCGTGTGATCTGTGCAGCTGGCAGCTGTGTACGACAAACACATTCCACCCGGGGCCGTGCAGCGCAATCTCGGTTGGTTGTCAGTTGGACTACTTCAAATTTAACTACTCTCTCACGTGACGTCTACATCGTTCGCATCGGCTGGCCGCCCACTCGCATTCGGAGGCTGGTGCTCCTAGATCTTTTGCGCGCAGCCTGACTCAGACTGATTGTCTGAGTTATGAATTTTCTTCTCCGTGCGCTTGTCCTGTTTCGTGCTCTCCGCATCCTGCGTTGCGGGTGACCACAGTCGGGTGACCAACGGGTTCTGCCGATCTTGAAGTCTTGATGTCTGGATGTCTTGTTGGCATCTTCAAGCCCTTGACAGTGATTGTCACTTTCAGTGATGTGCCCAGTGACGTGTCAAGCTCTTCTTCTACACCGAGGTAAGCCCCATTGAAGCGTCTGTCTCTCCTAAACTCAGGGTCTTCTGTCTCTTACTGCGCCAGTTGTGCACCAGCCACCATGATGCAACTCCAGACTTTGGCCGCCCTACTAGCGCTTCTGATCGCGCAAGCTGCCGCGCAAAACGCAACACTACCCGAGACACCGACCCAGATCTACAACGTCGTATATACAGTGCCTGAGGGCCAAAACATAGTCCAATTCGCAGGTACCATGCGCGTTCCTCATCTCCCACACGCAGGGTTCTACTACCTCTGGCCTGGCCTTTTCCTGCCCAACTACGGTGGTGTCCTCCAGCCGGTGCTCTCCGGTGGCACCGGGCAATGGTCCATCAACAGCACGTGGTACTACGCCATTACACAAGATCCCGCGGGTCAGCAGGATGTGCAGTACGTTGCATTTGGTGTCGATGAGGGTGACGACGTGTGGTTCAATATGCAGAAGAATGACACCTGGAGCATCACTTTGGCTGTCCCAGGGACCACTAAGCAGTCAACGAACTCCTTTCCAATGATAGGTACGTTACTCAAGGGCTTTACCCTTCCTCTTCAGTTATTAACCTACAAGCCCGCAGAACCTGCGAAAGCAGACCATATCCCGTACGCGGTCTTTGAAATTGAGCTATGGTCTCAGGTCTGGGATTTCGGTCCCCTCACTTTCACCAACATTACGATAGTAAGCCCCGACGTGCCCCAGGTTCACAATAAAGGATATAGCTTACTGAAGCATAGGTCTCCAACGGCACATCCAGCTCCTGGTGCAGTGAGTGGCCATATGCCAGTGAGACCACTTTCCAGGTCAGCGGCGTCACTTCGACTGTGGGCAACGGGCAAGTTACGTGCAGCATCCAGTCAATGGTTTTGGAGCAGCCTGGTGGCAATGCTACCGCTGAGCCCGCGCACAGCACAAGCCAAAGTACCGCAGCTCCCAGCACGATCCAAAGGAGTGCGCCACTCATTTACATTTCGTGTATCATGTTGTCTCTCACTATGCTGCTGTTGCGCTAAGCAACAGGATGCACTCTGAAGCGGAAATAAATATTTTTCTTGGGCGGTTGCTCACTGTTGCTCCAGTGGCCATGATTTTTGACCTCTATATCATCCTCTCGCTCCTGAGCCTCAGGTGCGCGGACTCTGTCCTGAAGAGCCGCATCGCCCCGCGTGATTACGTCACATCTGCGGATCTGACCGAGGGTTCGAAGTCAAAGGAAAAATTTCACCCAGCGAACTTGTAACTGAATCTTAAAGTCTCCCTCTTGTGAATTGTTAGTGAATTTCCAAGTTTCATATACAGTGTCATGTGACCCGAATATGTAAATGTTCAAGTTTCAGATTCAACATTGCTCTCCGGGAACCTCTGGAACCTGACGCACAGGACTGCATCAAAAAGGGTTACACTACAAATGAGCGGCCATGTGGTTCCGAGCGGGAAGTAAACTGCACAATACATGTTGCTACCAGCTGGGGTCAGGCTACTGACGGCTGGCCACCAGCCCATTTCCGAATACGGTGGTGCCGGTTGAGGAGACTTGACGACAGGGAAGAATGCAAGGGATTGCGAGAATCCCGGGCGAATCTTGCAGTCAATAATTATGAGCTTGCAGCACTGCACTTGAAGCGAGGCGACAGATGATCATGCTCCCTCCGATGAACTGGTAAGCAACCGTGATTCGACTGAGAGTCGTGGCAAATCACACAGCGCAGTAGTCGGTTTGTGGAAGGCTCAGATGAGGTGGTTTTCTCGACGGCCTGCAGGCTGAATTTTCGAAACAAAGGGCACGAAGACTCGGGAACAAACGATTTGTTTAAATTTGTTTTGGTAAGATCGATGTTGCAGGTACCAGATCGCCCAAAAATCCACAAGGTTCGTCACCAATCTGAATATTTGTGTGAGTTGAAATACTTACCCTGCCTGAAATACTGAATCTCACCGGGTGCTTGAGCTTTTCTTGGATACCGTTGAGGCTGGCAGCAATGTGACAGCTTACATGGTCTCGCATCTTCTTCACACGGCACACTGGCTCCCATTTTGCTGGGTTTTCAGTGCGTGTAATGGCCATCCAGTAGATCCCGGATGTGTTTTCACGTGCCAAAAGACACCATCAATGGAACCCTTCTCGACGGTGGGCCCTGGAGGCCCAGGAAAACTCTCGAGGGTGATTTCTTGAGCCAAAGTGACGTCCAACACTTCATTCGAAGTTGTATCCACATCCATTAGAGTTCAGGAACGCGGAGTGGGGTTTGGAATAAGTTTGTAAAGTTGGTGGCAAGGTTTATTAAGCAGAATCGACGCTACTGGCCATATTTTTGCCATTGTGCTTGCGTTGTGTGCTGGAAAAGGAAACTGACAAGAACAGTGATCTTGATGCGATCGATTCTACTAGAACAATTTAGGCTGATTGAGCCTCATTTAGCCTCCATTCGGTGAAAATCCAGCTCCAGTTAAAAATTTGGTCAAAAAAAGAATAAAATTTCATTTTCTATGGATTCGACCAGCCACCCACCCCACCTGGGGGTAGCGTCGTCCTTGCAAAATTTATTCTTCACGCCCCCTTGTTTGTACCTCACTGCGTTCCCCCCCTAGTAGATCGACCTCGGTCTACCTTGGTCCCCCTAGTAGATCGACCTCGGTCTACCTTGGTGTACCTCTGAATACCTCTGCCTACCCTCCGTCTACCCCTGCCTACCACGGTGTACCTCTGTGTACCTCTGACTACCCTCCGCCTACCCCTGCCCTTCTGTTTACCCCTGTCTACCTCTGGCTACGTAAGGTAGACAGCCTTCGCCTACCTCCGCCTACCTCGGCTAATTCGGGTACACCGACCTCGGCATTAATCATCTGTCACGTCAGACTAAATTTGGCTGGGTCGGTTTACCTTCGGCTATGTCGGTGTACCTCGGCCATGGTCTGTGTACCTCTGTGTACCTTTGTCTACATGGTAGACTGAGGTGGACATACCTAGACTGGGTATGTCTATGCTATGTGGACCAAGGTAGACCAACAGGTCAGTGTACCCTTGGTCTACCTTGGTCCACCACGTAGACTGAGCCTCGGTCTACCCATGGGCGGAATGCAGTGCCTCGCTTGTTTGTAGCCTCGGTTGAGCCTCGGGGTAGTCTTCTTCAACGTCTTGGCGGTTGAATTTGATGGCCTTGAAGAGTTGTGGTGCCTTTATTCCAGTTCACAGTTGGATGCACAATGATCAAGTCGATGAGGTGGAGAGCGAAAGAAGCGCACATTGCCTTTTGTCCACAACGAGTTGACAGTGTCCACAATTATTCGGGCGTGACACCTGTAAGGATAGCCGCACGACTTGACTGCACTTTGCAACAAATCTACTTAATTGTGCCCGCATCATATGACTTCTTCGAATTCCAGATTTTTCTCTGGGACGCGTGGGTAGGAGATGCAGCGGCGAACCTAGGCACTCGGGGAAATCCGTTGAATCAGGGCGCTTGGAAACGTTCCTGAAACTAAAAGTTTCTGGAATCGGTCCGGGAATGTAGGGTTCCGAAACTTTTAGTTTCGGGTCGGCCGAAACCGTTTCCGAAACCAAAAGTTCCGGCTTCTCCCGGAACTGATCCAGGAACTTTTAGTTTCGGGACCCCTGGGGCGGGCCGATTAGTTTCGGCCCCGAAATTTTTAGTTTCCGCTCTCCCGGAATTGTCGCCGAAACTGAAAGGTTTCGGCATTCCCGGATCCCTTTCCGGAACTTCAAGTTTCGGAAACGTTTCCGGGCGCCCTGAAATAACGGATTTCCCCGAGTGAGGCCTGGGAGAACACGACTCATGTTATGCCATGCGTTCGAACGAACATTCCAAATACTCTTCGCCGAAGCGGCATGACGCGGTTTTGTTGCTGCTGGTAGACAGGTTGAATGGAAGCGGGGTGTCTCGGCTAGAAATATAGACTGTCCGGGACTCGATGTTTCTCCCTTTCTGACTTGGATGCTATTCAGCGCTTGCCCGTTGCTTATCCTTTGTCATAGTTGCGTCCCGACAACCAACATGCTCCAAATGATTCTAATCACGATACTGACCAGATCAAATCTCCTCACTCTGTCCAAAACTTTGGGATCATCCTCTGAGGTTCTTTCCCTGTCCCGGCCATTCATTCGCGTCTGTTTCTCATGGAGGTTGGCCAGGACCAGGCATCCGTCATGGCTTTATGACGACATTCCTCGACCGTGCCTAGCCCGCCAAAAAAAAGCTATATAAGCCCGAAGAAAGACAGATGTCCTTCACCTTCAGCTCAATTACCTCGAAACATTCGAATCGCAAGCTCCCGGTCCACCAGAAATATGATTTCAACAACATTCTCCAGCTTTTATTTCTTGGTACCTCTTCACATTCCACAGTCCTCCACCTTCTGACATATCTCGTGCTTAGACCATGATTGGCAGCGCCATCGCTTTAGGCCCTGCGGCGGTCAATCTGCGCACCGCAGCCAACTACGCGATCCTCACAAAAGCGGGGGTCTCAAATCTTCCGCCTTCTGTGATCAGTGGGTTTTTCTTTCACCCTTCTTTAATTCGATGCTTAACCGCACCTTCAGCTGGGAATGTCGGTGTTAGCCCAATCGCATCCACCGCTGTAACCGGGTTTTCCCTCATTCTGGACTCGACCGGAACGTTTTCCACCTCCACCCAGATTGCTGGAAAGGTCACCGCCGCATCGTATGCCCCGACAACTCCTGCAATACTCGGCGTCGCCATCGGTGACATGGCTACTGCATTCACCGACGCGAATAGTCGATCGAACGCCAATTTCACCAATCTTGCGACTGGTGTGTTTCTACCATTGTCATATTCTACCTCCAGTCTGAAGGACTACTCAGGTGCCATCGGAGGTCTCATCTTGACGCCGGGATTGTACAAGTGGAACAGTGCCGTCAACGCCTCGAGCAGCCTCACAATCACCGGTGGTGCCACAGACAGTGCGGCCTTCACTCTTCATGCCGTTGACTTGACTAACTCTCCAATTTTTAGCATGGATCTTCCAGGTCACCGGCACGCTGACCATTGGACCTAGCGCAAAGGTTGTCCTCGCAGGTGGTGCAGTTGCGAGCAATATTGTTTGGGTTGTAACTGGTGCAGTCAGTGTCGGCACCAGTGCGCACATCGAGGGTGTTGTCCTTGGGCAAACATCCATCACCTTGGCCACGAGCGCATCGGCCAACAGCCGACTCCTGGCACAGACTTCTGTCGCGCTCTCGAAGGTATGTCTATGCTTTGCTCTACATGCTTGTTGTTAACTCCGCTCCTAGGCCACAGTCACGAATTAAATTATGAGTTAGTTATTAAATAGGGATTTTTGCCGGTCGCATGGATAGAACAAGGAACAGATATGAGATATCGACCCATACACTATGTAGTTACCCAATTTCGACAGAGAATAAATATCGGGCATGACTGAAGAAATCATAAAATTTAAGCTTGTCGTAGTGGTGCCGGTGTCGGGTTCTGAACCGATCCTGAACCTGGACCCGACCTGGACCGAGCCCCTTGTCCGGTTCGGAGCTCGGGAATATCGTCTCATCATAAGTGCTAGGACATCCATGTGTGTAACGTGAGCTCAGACGCGGTGTATGTGGTGGACAACGAAGAATATCAGAAAGGAAAGGTGTTCACCCTCCAGGGCAACATTTCACTGCGGTTCATCGACGATGTGTTGGAGGGTAACAGATGGTGATGAGAGAATTGGATCTGACAAGGTGGGCTGCGTTGCAGTGTGTCTGTTGTCTGCAGCGGAGAGCAGGATGTAGGGGGAGGTGATGAGAGGAGGGGCTCGCCATATGCTCAGGTTGCTCAGCAAACAAGCAGTGTGACCATGCGTCGCGTGGAACACAACCAATCGTCGATCGCGAACTGGAAGAATCGAAAAGGCCATTTCAGAGTCACGGCGAACCAGAACTGGTATCCCGAATGTCTGGTCCCCAACCGGAACCTCGAACAGTTCCAATCCCACCAGCACCAATCCCACATATATATTCAAACCGTTGAGACCAAGGTGGTCGCCCACATATTTGTGTTTGCTTGCTTGCGTAAATTCAACCATCAGAACAAATTCGGAAGTTCAATGTTCAACTCCTCCCGATAGCTTGTCCACTTCGAGTGCGATTTTCTCGTTTCTTTTTTTTTTTTTTTTTTTTTTTTTGAGATCTGCTCCCTGGAAAGCACAGCATATTCGCTCGTCCTAAATAAGTAGGCCTGAGGTTGCCAACTAAACCTTGCGAAGATGAGAGGAACTTCAACAGATGGATGATTCCTGGGGCTTCCATTTTCAACTCCGCTCTCTCTCTCACTGATGCAGATACCCACGTATTGAAGCCGTTGAGGACCATGGCGGTCTCCCTCACCATATTTACCAATGCCCCGTCATAGTTCATAAGAGGCTGGGGGTTCGACTCCTCCCGACGGTATGGCCTCCTCCAGGAATTTTTTTGGCCTGCATTTCAGACTTCCATATGCATTAAATAGTTGACGCCGATAACTCAGTCGCGAGACAGAAAGTCTACCTCGATGATATCTTTGGAATAAGTGCCAAAAAATACCAGCAGTTCAATTTCAAGTGGTGTACCGCCAATATTAATATCACTCTCAGGTTTATTCATTCAAATGCAGATACCAGTAATATTGAAGCCGTTGAGGACCAAGGCGGTCACCCCGATGTCATCTCAGTGGCCTGTAAATATCATATCATTGAAGAAGGATTCGACCCCTCCTGGCGGTATGCTGGGGAGTTAAATAGAGAGTTTGCGCACAGCCATCTGATGGCTCAGATGGCTTTCGGTTTTGACCCTAAAGGACAACTCGGTCCGCGAAATTGCTACTATCGGCCATAATTTGTGAGAGGCCTCTCAGCCTAGCAGATTCCTGGAACGAGTCGTCCTCCAGGCCAAAACCGAAAGCCATTCAAGCCATCAGATGGCTGTGCGCAACTCTCTAATAATCCACTTGTGTTTCGCTTCATTCTTGATTTCTGTGAAACAAGATCAGATCATAAGATTGAAATCTGGCGGAGCTGGCGTTGCGAACTGCGAATTTGCCAATCACGCAAAATCGAACATTGCCGGGCATCCCCGGAGGCAGTGCTGATCAAGTTTTGCCTCGCTTGTCCACTTGTTCCTTCCTTTCTCCTCTCTTACAGTAGCACTACCAACGCGCCTCCACTCGTTTCTCCATCTTTCAGTTTCATCCTATTTCCTATCTCGCAATTCAATACGGATTGGCAGCTCGCGGCTCGTAGGCTCCACCCTCGGTCTTAACCGTGCACCACGGCCAGCCCGTTGACGTCTGAGACGCTGCGCACCCGCCCAACCCGTTCTCTGGGTTCGGGAATCAGCTTGATGCCTGAGGCCTCAGTGCCGACGTGTTCTGCCTCCTGCTCTGCGGTTACTTATCCTGGTCTCCGTGGCGAGTGTGGATTCTTCGCCTCGACGAATTCTTCACCGATCAGCTTCGTGGTGGACCAAACGGAGTCAATGACAGCGGAGGACGAGGTGCGTTCCTCTGTCTCCGCTCCATCTCTTCCCTCCTCTTTCTTTGTTTCGTGTTCTAGACCGCCGGCTCGCTCGCTTCGCCCTGACTGGTGCTCACTCGGCTCGGTCGGCTCGCTCCGCCCCTCTTCTCACCCTCGCACTCGCAAGTCGCGCGGCTCTCTTTGCTTCCACTGTACCGGCTCCCCTTCGGATTTCATTCACGCTAGCTGCCCCACTGGCACGCACTCATCCAGGTAACCACCACACGCACTCCCACACGCACTCGTAACACTCCTGTGCTCACTCGCTTGTCAAATTTCGCGTCAGGATGGCGCCGACGCTTCAGGCGCGGCGGGTCGGTGCTGGACATGGCGTCTCCTCTTGGAGCTGGCCCGTGTTGCCTTGTGTCCAACGAGCGATCGTTCTTCGGATGCAGTGTAAAGATCGGTCGCGGCGCGTGCTTCGTACTTGCTTGGGGCTCATCGACGTCCACTTTCGTTGCGTAAATTACTGTGGAATGATATCGTAGATTTTCACTCCACCTTCACTTCTTTGCCGTTCTCTTGCAGCTCGGACTTGTCTACCATCAGCGCGGCAATGAACCATTCAATGCCATCACCCTCTTTCCTCTACCAGAATCTATTTTATCATCCCGCTGACACGGGTCCACAGCTGTTCCTACAATTTATGCGAGCCAAGACACATAAGATCGGCGTGACTACTTGGACAGGTGAAATCCCGTCTGTGAATTTCAGCCTCCTCAGCTTATGGCTCATTTTATAGAGCCACACTGCGTCACGATCGCAGTTTAGGAGAAAGACTTTCGATTCCTCCTGAGGGTGTGGTTCGTCAGTCATTTTTTCCTTTGTGATTCTTTTGTTCTTTATACACTCACATCGTCCAGAAGATATGGGCTGATCACTGGTGTCGCCTCGGTTAAGCAAAGGGTATTGAATCGAATCCTAGTGAGTCCTCAGGACGCTCTAGCCAACTGTGGACGTGTCAACTCGACTCGTTCGCAGCAGCATCCATTTACGACCTTTCTCTGCTTTTGTCTTGATTTATTGTGTTTAAAGACATGCGTGATTTTTGATTTCGATCTTTTACGAAGTTGACCATTGAGCACAGTTAAGATCCACGGGGTCTGGGCAGAATAATGCTTCGCTTTTTGGCTCGGGCCGCAACGGAAACGCCAAACTCGTTTACCATAATTTGATCACTGGCAGATGCTACTTAGGTCAACTGAAACCGCTTATTGCCCCAGTCGTTCGAACGTCCCAGCTCGCACCAGCTGAAGCCGTGTAGGTATAGCGGCTAGCACGTCTCGTCGTCGGGATTGAGCGAGAACCTGAACGGATGACCAGACAGCTGTCCACTGCCCCCCTTTATAATACCAATCATTTTAGCATGTCACCAGTTCAACCATAGAGCACGGGCGCACCATGGGACACGCGTTCACCACGTCAGTAAGCGCGGTGTTGCAGGCCGTGCCGCCGGGACTACCTGAAGTCGCACCTGTGTTCACCGCTGTCAAGGTGCCTGCAGAATGTCCGTGAGCTCCACCCTAGTTACATTTTTGCAAGCTTGGACGTACATCGTTTCCCCGCGGGGGGCCGTTGAAGCAGCTTGAAATAGTATCGCCAGCTCCTACCTGTGTGGAGGTAAGTACTAAGTAGACAGGTGCTCATTGACGGAGACATGTACCGTCGTCGGGTTAATAGAGCTGCAGAAAGTCGAGATGAAGCTGGAGCCCCGCTGTCAAGGCAGGTGAGATCAACTGTCTGTGCGTGGATGGTGGAAACGGCCAAGAGGACGAGGCCGAGAAGCTGCTGGAGTTCCGGTTTGAATAAATGCCTGAGTGGAGCAGGAAAATGGACAGAAGTACTCACAGTACGAAGGTTGAAGAGCATATTTGCTGAAGCTGGGGGCGGGTTGAGGAGGTTACTAGTTTTATATACAGCCGTGGTGGGAGGATGTGACCAGTAAAGAAACTGAACACGATTCCTAGACAATCCGCTGACATCGGCCATGGATTGAACTTGACTGCACATATGAATCGGCAAGAAACTGAATACGATTCCTAGAAAATCCGGTGACATCGGCAGTAGATTGAACTTGACTGCAGATATGAATCGGCGATGTCGCATCTCCGGAGAGTAGTAGAGCCAATGTGCATGCATGATGAATTATCAACGGTGAACTGAAAATCTCAGATTTGGGTAGCAATTCCACGCATTCAATCCAGGAGCTCGATCGCTGGGCAGCTGTACATGTTTTCTGTGCTGTGGTAAAGAATGATGGCTGACCAGGAGCATGAAGTGAACGACATTCAAGTTGGACATTCCACCTGCCCAACAGTGCGAGAAGGATCACCCGAACGGGGACAATTCTCACGGTTCATGACTGTGAATCGACATCCGGCCAATAGAGTACATCTGTTGGCTTCGGAGTATGTTTGGTGGACAGATGAAATGAGGTGAAGACAACAAGAAGACAATATGAGCACCATATATTCGAGAGAAACAGCTCTAAAGAAGCAGTCCATAGATAGAGGGTCTTGACATGGAGGATGAGATGTGGCATGAAAGAATTATGTCTCCAAATGAATCATTTGCTGCATTCGTTCTGTAATGATTCGCTACGCAGGGCACGATGCCAAGCAGCTTCAGCCGGTTAATTCCGTGGTCGACGAGCGTCCATCTTTTCTTCATTCCCTTTCCGTCGTTTATTGAAGATGACATAGCGCTGGCGGTTACAAGTTTTGCGATGGCGCGGGGGAAAGGCACTTATTCCCCGAGTCTTACGAGTCGAGAATAATTATTTTGAGTGGTTCTATGAGGCTTGCACCGGGTAATACAAGATACAGTATACGCCGCTCTTGACACCGAAGGTCTCATCGGCTTCACCCATCGCGTTTCAAGTGCTTTGGGGTGAAGCAGGTAAACGGCATACACTCGTAGTTGGAGCTAGCGTGCGTGTTCCTCGGACCTCGGTCTCTGGATTCGGATTCAGTACTCCGTGACATGTCAACGCCGGCTTCGCTAACAATTATCAAAAGACATCATGCACGGTGGAATGGGAGAAACCCTCCAAATACACTTTTTGCGCAGTGCGGACTTCTGCTTCGCCGAGTCTATAGTAGAGTCTATAAGAGGGATCGTCCCAGTCTCTCAGAGTCAGACGCTTCAATCAAATGAACCTCGTACCTCGGCTGATTGAAACGAGCCGCGGCAACGTGGCAGCAAAAGTTCGTACCGCGGTGCGGCGCCAGGATCCTCGAACTCAGAGTTTCGGCGCTCCGCATTGACCAAAAACTCGGATGCAACCAAAACGGTGGTCGTCGTATCGGTTTTGAATTCATGTTGGCCTCGGAGCTCCCGGCTCCGATAGCGCCAAGACCGAAGAAACAGCGCGTGCCCGCCTTCGCAAGCAATCAAAAAAGTTATCCACCCACTCGAACCATCCATGACAAATCTTTGCCGGCGTCGGGACCGATTGGGGACTCTTATCAGGTCAAACGAAAAGATTTGATAGATAGAGTACGGGGTTACATATATATGTTTTTTGGTTGTGCGCAGAAATAAGCGTGAGTTGGGTTAACCGAAAAAAAATTTGACCGACTTCGTATTGTCACTGTAATCGTGCTCTAAAACGACTGTGTGCCGCAAGAGTGTAAGAGATTGATTGATTGTTTTCTCGGAAATACATTCTGCATGGAAGATTGCAGCCCCACGTGCAGAATTAACTGAGCGGCAAAACACCGAAATCGAAACTGGAAGCTGAAGAGAACACGAACATTTGAGTTGGAGTCGACTGCATGCATGAGCTGAACGTGTTCAAAATCAACCAGAACCGTGCTTCTTCTTTTCCATGGTGCATTCCCGCTTGTGAGTAGATTTCCAATGAGCCTAACAACCATCAGTCCAAGTTCCATCCGGCACAACGAGGAAGTGAGGAACTTCACCTTCTGACACGCCGGTCCACAGTAAAATCTTTGTCCACATCCGGAGCACGCTTTCAAATCGTTTGGATTCCCACAGGCAGCACACGCCGTCGCCCGTCGACTATCCCTCCCATCTTTCTTTAGCTCCTCGAAAAACCCGAACGAGTCACCCAGAGACATCGTGACCTCGCGTGTCGTCTTGCGCTTACTAGCGGTCAAAGGCCCATCGAGGAGCGCCTCCGGCGCAAGAGGCACCTTGAACGTCTTCGCGCCCGGTGCGTACGACAATTTCGTCCCCAGTGCGGTCATGACAGCCTGCGTCGTCTCTGCGAGATCGAAGTAGTCCGGGTCGAACTTGGGGCGCCGGTTCCACCCGCGATCGGTATAGTTGGGCATGGAGTAAATTTCGGCCAGAAGTTCGCGCCGTTTGATGGGCGTGCCAGATTTGGTGAGGGTTTCGATGTGTTCGGCCCAGGTATCGTTGCCCTTGCCGTTTTCCATTGGACAGATCCCAGAGCCTGCGAGGACTTGGATGCGGCCGTAGCTCTCTTCAAGCGGCGCAATTTTCTCAACCTGAGATCGTTAATATGCACGTGGATGTACGAAGTGGCGGGCACTGACGATGATATCGTGACGAAAATGATCTCCCAGATCATATTCATATTGGCATGCGTCGCCGACTTTGGTCATGACATGGGCCACGCAATAATCGTCCTCGTTGAGGAAATCATAACCGGACTGAGGTGAAGAGTACGTGAGGTAAGTTGTATGTAGGTAAATGGACGACTTACAGCGTCGATATGCATCATGTCAACCGCGCCGCTTTTCTGGAGTAGGATGAGAGATCGCAAGCAAGATGATATGGGCCGGTACGACCTTGGGGCCGTATTGCGTTCCATCGCGGTAATCAGTCAGGATGTGGGCGTGGAAGTTCCGGACCCTAGCGAAATATGTTTAGCAAAGTCAATAGATGCGAAAGGACATGCGCACCATCCCATAAGGGGTGCCAAAACCTTGTCTTGAAACACGCCCAAAGACATCCCTCCGCTTACAACGAACCGTCTCCAGATACGATCCTCACCGGTCGCCGTTTTTATGTCCCTGTTGATAGATGTGTTAATGTTCCCGTCGTTCGTAGATGGGACTCACGGCATGTGAATCCGGAGGACGTAGTCGCGGCGCGTCAAATCACCCAGATCGACTTGCTTCAGTTCGTGTTTCTATAATAGGACATTCAGCGCGTGGCCCTTGTAAAGCAGACTGGCCCGCACCCTTCGCGCCAAAACAGCATTCATGAATTGATCCTCTGGGCGGAGAAGTTGACTCGATGGATTGAGCGGCCCATATGTCATTTGGTGCATCATCTGCAACGGGATCTCATTAGTGCATACTTCAACGAGAGAACAACTAAGACGAGAAAGGACCTCGCACTTTTCTCATCATCGGATACGGTACATCTTCATGTCCTGCACCTCGTTGGCCAGGGGCGATATACTGATTGACGGATGAGAAAGATCCGTAGATGGAAGAGAGAGCATACAGGATACAAGCCCCAGGACCTGATTCTGCCGTCAGGGCCGACATGTTTGATATACGTGTCGGGATCTATATGGCTCTGAAATTTAAAAAAGGACTGAAAGCCCTTTCGCGTGTATTACGACGCACGTTCAAAAAACACAGCAGGCAAAGATGAGCCGTCATCCGTCGGAGCGAGTTGTATGAAAGCCGGAGGCCTTGTCGATGCGATGGTAGAACCCTGGAGAGCTCGCAGCATGTCTTCCATGGTGGACAAAAGGAAGGCCCGGGGCAGTAACGCAGATCACGTCACGCGGATCATTTGCCGAAAAGGCTCATTTCATATTGGGGTGAAGAGTGTAAGTATCAGGATAGGATGACTGCAAACACAATGCGCAAGAGGCAGGCGTAAATAAATTTTGGTGGGGAGTTTTGTTTATCGAGTCGGGGAATAGTCATATCGCCCTCTTTATAATATTAAATTTCGCAGTCCGAAACCATATTGAAACTCCGCCACCCGCCTCGAACTTTTAGCGCTTACGACTTGCTCAAGCGAAAGTGGTAGCGCCTCATCGCGCTCTCGTTCTATATATGCTCTATGAATTCAATTTCAATCGCCACTGCGAGAGGGCTTCGGTAGCCTGCGGGGAGGTTCAGCCTTTGATGGATGCCGCTCGAATGAACTTCGACATGGAAGATGAGATGCGGCATGAAACTATCCTTAGCCTGTTATCCTCAGTGTATAATATGGTATGGGAATGCAAACGCAGTTTACTGTCCGCAGGCATTAACCCGGGCCGCAACACTAAGTTCCTACCCACTCCTTCGTGCTCTAAGAACCATGTTCAACTTCAACTTGATCAAAATGTTGACAGCGTCTTGGTGGCGTCCCGGCGGCGAATGGCTGGGACCCCGTGGGCAGCCCGAAATGTTGGTCTGTGGTGCAGAAAGGGCCTCAGCCACCCGATCGCCTCCCAAGAGCTACCAGAAGCGGAAATCGGGGTGGAGGCACCAGCGAGCGCATGACTGAAGTGCCATTGGCACTTCAGTCACACTGGGTGGCTCGGCGCAAGCTTTCTATCTTTTTATCTATTGTCTTCGTTCTGCTTGTCGTGCCTGACAGTTGCAACAATTCTCCAAGCAGAGCACGACGCCAAGCAGCTTCGGCCTGTTAATTTCATGGTCGACGAGAGTCCATTCTATCTTCATTCCGTTCAAGTAATATTTCCGTCTACTTCAGTCCCGTCATTAGCATTTTGACATGATCTATCGATCAAATTTACCGTTGGCAAGTATGCTAAACGCCAACTGAGCGCGTTGAATGGTCGTTCACAAAACACAATCGGGCATATAGTTCATGTTTATCCTGGAGATTTTGACTGGACGGAATTCCGTTGCACCAAATATGGAGTCAACTCCTGTTTGAGATCATCGCAAGCGGCAAGCCGTGAAATAACAGTGACTGAGATGATTGAGCTTCGGGTTCGAAATGATCAACACCGCCTCGGCATTTGTCTCTAGGACGAGGGTATAAGAGATTGCTACCAGAGCCGCCACGCGCGCGCCGTTGGCCGCATCGCTTTCTAGATGCTAGAGTGATCCTAGTACTCGTCCTGCCGCGCACAGAGTCTGCCTTACCCCCAAGTCTGGCGGTTACAATTTTTGCGATGGCGCGGGGAAAAGGGGAGCCGAAACATATCTCCCGCCATTCTCGGTGGGAATATATCTTATTTTTAACTATTCGATGCCTCTTCTCCGGCAACAGTAGCCCCGACATTCCAGGCGTCAACAACAGAATTCGTCTATTGCTTTTGTGGAGTCTTGCCAGTCTAGAATAGTTATATTGAGTGGTCCTATGAGGCTTGCACCAGGCAGTACCACATACAGTATGGAAATTTCTCGGCTTTACTCGTCGCACCTGAAGAACTTCGGGGTAAAGCAGGTAAACGGCATACACTCGTAGTTGGAGCTAACGTGCATATTCCTCTGTCTTTGAAATTCCTATCAAGTAGTCCATGATATGTCAACGCCGGCTTCGCTAATGTTTAACAGACAGGATGCATGGTGGAGTGGAAATTGTCCAGAGAAAGCATGCAAATCTCGGCTTGCAAGTTTTAAATGTAATGCCGTCGATGGTCTCTTCAAATAGTGAAATCCGACCCATAGGTTGATACATACAAACGCAGGTATATAAGTTCACAGCAATTATCCGCTGCATTCAAAGCCCTCCTAGACTTACCCTCAGTCGAGGTCCCCAGGCAGAACCATGCAGACTGCCTCTGTGTAGCGGTGTACAAAATCTCTGGGTAGCTCTGAATAGTTCTGTGTAGGTGTGTGTAGGCCGGTCAAGGTGTGCGTAAGTGGTTCTACGTCTGACTAGCCTCCTACGACCTATGTCGAGGTTGAAATTCACCAGGGGAACGCTAGTAGAGCTGAGTAGAGCTGATTTTGAGTCGAGTATAGATTATAAGTACCCAAGATTATCTACATAGAGTCTGCCTAGGGACCTACAGCACGCCTAGTCAGCCTGTGATGGTACCCGACGGACAGTCCATGGTCGCGCGCGCGGCAAAAATACTGATGTTGAGATGGCGGGTTTCTCTGACCTCGTCCTCCGGAAAGCGAGACATTTTGGGAATGGTGGAATGGAGAGGACAGTGCGGTCGTTTGCCTCATAGTATTGGCCTCATTTATCGGGATAGATTGTACTTGAACTCTCATTGAACTATGCTATGCCCTGCATTCAAATCTTGGGGTTGGATTTCACTTCCATTTCGTTGCGCGACTTTGGATCTCTCACCACTAGCCTTGTATTAGGTTCCTTTTCTATGCCGATGCAAATACTCAACAATACATTCGTTTACTGAGGCTTTCGGGCAATGATGGCCCGCATTGTTCCGGTGACTCGCATCTCGTGCCGCACCGCGGAGATGGGAACCATCTGCGAGAGCCAATCGCGCGTAGCCAGCAACCAACAGCTTCCCGAGGCAGTGCAAGTCAACGGGCACCAGATTATAAAGAGCTCCTCGCCGTGTCCGAGCTCTCATCTCACGTCGAGTACTTACTCATGCGCATTAGGTTGGCCCCGACAAATTATCTTCTTATTGTTCCGACGGAGATCTGGCTCGCATGCTGGACACTGTGTTCTCTTCGGCAACTTCGACGACTGTCCCTCGTGTGCAAACTCTTTCGATCCTTGGTCCTTCCGCATCTTTTTCGCCAGCTGACCTTCGATGTGATGGCGCTGGCGAATGGACTCGACCAGGATAATTGGATGAATCGTGTACGCCACCTCCATCGTACGGCGGTCAGGCTGGACAGACTGGCCGAAGGTCCCTTGCGGCCATTCGTTCGCACCTGGAATGTCACTTTCAGTGGAGCAATGGACCTCAGCCACTCGTATCAGCATATCCAGAACATTCACTTGTTCGACACCCTGAGCCGAAGGACTCTGAAGACGTTCATCACCACACTGCTGGATTATAGAAATGTGTCGTCCTTACATATTGGATGCGCTACAATCGATTCTGCTTTCCGCGAGGCGCTGCGTTCTTTACCCAAACTCGCCGACCTCCGTCTCGCCCATTGCACAATACTCGAGGCCGAGGGTCGTCTGACGCTGCCCAGGCTTTCCATCCGGAATTGTTCGCCGGTAGCATTGGTTCACCCGGAGGCCCTACACATCCTGGACATTGCTCCAGATATCTCCCGTCCTTTCGCAGAATTCAGATCGGACTGGCTCCTGAATCTACTGGACCTGTCGGTGCACGATGTCCGTGACGCAGCGGAACTGTTCAATTTCCTGGCACGGTGTCCCCGGGTTCATTCTCTTTCCATTTCCAAGATGTCCCACAACATTCCACTCCCTGCGATTCAACTGAGCGTCATTCCCCTCCTGCGCAATATTACTGCGCCGCACGCACTTGGACAACTGTTTACTCCTGGGCGACCTGTCATAAAGGTCGTTGTAACCGATTCTAGCCCAGATCCGCTCATGCCAATGTTGACTGACATGGCCCGAAGCACTGCACACTTGCAGTGCCTCCATTTACACTGCCAATCACCTACGCTCAATGACCTCGCGACACTCGCATCTCTGTTGCCCGAATTGCAGGAGCTGTCCTTGACTTTCCTCGGACCCCCAGATTCTTTTGTGGCTTCAATTCCAGACGCCGTAAGAGTCGCAGGGCCGATACCCCCCTTGACCTGCGGACGCTGGAACTCAATGACGAAATGGCGTTCGCTGGGGAGCTGCCAGCAGATGAGATTTCGGATGTCGAATTAGAAGGAGATCCTGCGCCAACCACCTCGGCAGATATATTGCTGCCTCAAAAGATGCTGCTGTTGCAAAAGATGCGCAGCCAATCCATGTTGCGGGTGAGTCCTGCCGTTGCACCGAGTCCTTGTCTGGCTGATACCACCAATAGAATGTTTGCGGATGGCTGAATGACGGGTCACTGTTGCTCCCTCCCAACATTGAGGTCTTTCGGGTTGATGATCCGAACGGTTTATTATCTCCCGCGTCTCAGCATCAGACCATAGAGGTCTTGAGCCGGCTGTACACGCATCTCCGCGAAGTGAAATTTGCCTCACTGGAAGATGGTTGGAAGCGCACGGGGAATGCGTGGGCCAGAGAAATCTCGCGGACGCGCGAGATGATCGAGGCCGCGACGGCGGCGGATCTCTAGAATTTCGAGACGGGGTGGAGTGCGAAGGTATCAGCGAAATATATCGTTATAAATGTCCCGACTATCCGGTCAATGACTGAAGGTACCAGCGAAATATATCATTATAAATGTCCCGACTATTCGGTCAATGACTGGAGGCCTGCCCGTGGATTCCGCGCAGCACAAACACGGATACATTTGTGCCCGCTAGAATCTGTGTGGTGCAATGTATTCGCGAGTTTGAGGGAGATACTGTCATGCGACACAGTTCAACATGTGCCGCAAACTGTTGCAGCACTGCTACGGCAGGATCGCTTTGCCCCAGGACACGAGTGCGGCCAACGGCGAACCAGAGTTCGTTTTCCGTCTCCTCTTGCACGTGCGTATATTATTGAAGCTGTCGTGGACCGTGGTGGTCACCCTCACGAACTTCACCGCCTCTGATGTGTACGAGGGAGCGGATGGTTCGAATCCACTCGACATACACTGACTGCACTTTTTTGTTATCCACTAGAAATAGCACACACGCATTAATATCCAATCGCGCTCGCCAGATTCAGGTATGTATGCATCTGGAATCAGAGTGAATACGGGCTGGGACTCTGATGCGCAGTTCCGCGCCTTGCCCGGCATCAAAACTCAATTCTCGCACTTAGTGATATGATTTTCCGTCAATTCAAGTCGGCAAAGACCATGGAACTGGAAATCGTGCCAAAGCCTCAACCGCTGGATTAGCTTGTCAAATTCCGGTTGTCTGTCGTGAACCACTTCATTCGGTGCTCTGAGGATGAATACAGGATTGATTTGTGAAAAATCCCCAGGCTTACGGACTCAATGATTCAGGCATTGAAGCCGTCGAGGAGCACAGTGGTCGCCCTCATCACGTCACAGTAGTTTCATTTCGGGAGACAGCCGGAGGTTCGACCCCTCCCGACGGTATAGTGTGGAAATCTCTTTGTCAAACCGCTATCCATCATTCGCACTCTGGGCCGGCATTCGACTGCAGCTCAACCCGTGTCAGGGGAGTCGACTAGCCATGTCGAAGAATGGTGGTGACCCTCATGGGATGGCGTGGTTCGAATCCTCCCGATGGTTGCGGAACGTGTTGTGATTTTTTTATTTCTGTTTTGATGAAATCACTCACCTGGGAGACGTTGCACTGGCAGGCTTCACGGATAACTGCGGTTACCCTCTAATTTCGGCTTGAACCTCTAGTTCGACGCAATCCAGTCGACCATGAGATTTGCACTTACTGAGCATGTTTAACTCAACTCGCTCGCTCCGTGGCCCAAGCCCATCGCATTTAACCGGCCTCGAGGACTGATGTGGTCGCCTCCACATCTTGTGGTCGGAGAATGACGACAGGTAGCTGCAGGCTGAGGTTCGATTCCTCCCTAGGTCATGCACGAGCGATAAATAGAGTTGAGTTTAACAAGTGTCTCGGATTTTGCCGGTGTGGCAGTGTTGATCGGCTTTGCGTCCATCAGTGACGCGTGTCTTGCTGACTCTTCCTTGGACTCTTCTTCAAGTTTTTTCTCCTTTCCTTGCGCTCTTTGGGCTACTCCGCGCCACTCACTCGGCTATCCCACGCAGCTCGCACACGCGTACACACACGACCTCGCGATCTGACTCGCATTTCTCATGGGACGGCTTCACCGTTGAAGAATGCGGATGTCCTTGCCGCGATTCACATGTACCTTCCTCTTTCCCCATTCCCGCTCTTATCTCTTTGCCCCGCTTCTGCTTCCTTCCTCCACAGTCCCACATCAAAGAACACCCAGATCGCAATCCCAAACGTGCACCACGGGCAGCGCATCGACGTCCAAGTCACCTCGCCCACGAACGATGACTACTTCGGCTTCCTAAACCGTTCTCTGGGTCCAGAAATATCTCCTGCATCTGGTGCAAATAGTAAAGAAATGCAGCATAGTGGTCCGGCCGGCCAAAATCGTGCAGATTCAGCTTGCCTATGGGAAGAAGAGCAGGATCGGCTTGCAGATGGGACGAGGTTCGTTGCGCGATCGGGTTCTTGCATGCTTCATATTAATTGATGTTGTCGTGTTGCGCGGCCACGAATGCTTTTTCAGCTCGCACTTGCCAGGATCGTCTGCCGCATTAACCTCACGCACACTGTCCGCGATGCGTGGAACTTTATCCATAAGCGCGTTCCACCTGGTTTCTTGGACCCAAGCGTTGCGTTCTTCTCCTTTCCTGGTTGTTTTTTCTCCTTTTTTTGGCTTTCTTGATGGCATACTAACGGTGGGTGGATGTACGCAGTTGGGCCTGCGTTGGAAAAGATGGTAGCGTGCGTTTCCTTGCCTCAGTCTCGCTTCTTTTTTGCCCTCCGTTTGAATTTCAGCTGCGGAACGGCCGCCAAAGCCAAAATCACACGAATTTGGATCTGGATGCCAAGACACGACACCACGCGACGGAAAGGGAGACGACGCTGAGAGCGGCGAACGGTACATCGAATGACATGGAAGTCCGTTTGGGGCCAAGCGCGTCGTGCGGCATGCCATGCGGCAGCGCCCTCGGCGTGTGAAGGGTCCAGATGCGTCCATTCAAATTTAACTGTCGGGACAATAATTTCTGAAGCCACGAAGCCGACACTTTCGAGTGTTCAGTTTCCCGACGTGCGTTCGTATCTTTGCTCTTCTGTCTTGTGGAATAAACACGAATTTTCCTGTTGAGCGTCACATTGTAAATGTGAACCAATGTCTTCCCATCACCATGGCCCGCAAAAATGTGCTCGCACAGCAAAATTGAAGCTGAGTGGCGATCATTTGGGGATGTAGACTTTGCCCAGACATAACACATTGATTCGTGGACTGGGCCTATATGAAAGCGCAAGAGTCATTGAAACAATGAGCAAGCTTCAGCAAAAGATATGTTGCAGGGAGGAGAATTTGGCGCGCCTTTATGTCTTGCTGGCTTGTCAGCTCACCGAGTTATTCCCTAGCCAGTTGGCCACGAATGAATTCAAAGCGGTCGGTGGAAGAACGCCATGAATTTTGGGCTCCTCAACCTTGCAAATCACCGACCCGACTCGTGTGTGCTTTTAGCACCCGCCATTCTCCGCTTAAGCTCGGCTGCAGCCATTCGTGTTGTAGGGTGTCGGACAGAATCCAACCGTGAGAAAGAAGTCGACTGTACAGCGTGTCCTTCACCACTAGAATGGCTTGCCTCTCACTCCCATGTCGGGCCAGAGGTCGAAAGAATAAACACGTACTGAACAATGCATTGGGCACATCTCGTCTGATTCTAGGTTATTGACCCGACACTGGAGGGAAAACTTACTCCTCTGTATGTTCATGGATAATGCCTAGCGCACCGGCGACATGCCGCGGGTACCTGATGAAGAACCAAAACGAAATCTTCCAAAAGCGGCATCATCCAGGTGTTAGGTTAGGGTTATGATTAAGGTTGGTCTTGGGCTGTGACTGAATGTATTTCATTGTTTTGAGTAAAATTCAACACCTTCAGTGTAAGTCTACCTGTCTATGTCCGGAAAATCGAGCAGATATCCGGTTCTAGTCCAACATTGGGATATTGTTTTAACGCACTCAATATCGATCTATTCGGAGGGGCATTTTTGATACAAACAATCTATCAGGGTTGAAAAACATCGAGACAAATCGAATTTGGGCCTAACAGTCTTTGTGGAAGGGAATAAAGGCCGCGCGGCACTTACCCCGCACGCTGCGGCAATAGCACAGCCACTGCCGCGTCAAACCCGTCAATGCGCGTCAGTGCCGCGGCAGTCGCGGTACTTTCACCCAGCACTAGGTAGACCATGGAAACTCGGGTATGGAGCTGGTTGGTTTTTCGAGCCCAATATCGATGCAGGCGGAGAGACAGAAAATCCAACAAGCAGGCGAAAAAGTCGGATTGGAAATGGTGGCGCAAGTTGCAGGGTCATGATCTAATTCTGTAGGATGGCATAGCACAGTCTTCTGAGTACCACGAAAGAGTCGAGAGAGAGTAGATAGCTGGATCTGGAATTGTGAAACAAAGATTGAATGACTTGACTGAGCGAGCAGCCTTGTGCAATCGGATGCGGAAGGGTCCAGGGCAGAGGAGTGTAGTGTTAATCACACGCCGCATTATGGTAAGAAGGCAGAGCGATTTGTGGCTTGTTCAATCCGGCGTAGGTGGGTCCAGTGGGTCCAACATGTGGATAACACGCCACACTATGGTAAGAAGAAAGAGCGATTTGTGGCGGGATTCACCGCCGATCAGTGATGTCTCCACTCAAATCCATAGTAATACAAGACGGGCCTCCGCTTCGCTCCGGTATCCCGGGTAATTAGAGAGATGTGTTTTTCAATAAGGAATACTGGCACGAAACAAACACCAGCAGTACCCGGACGGGGGTTGGCCAGGAGAATTGTGTTTGACACTATGATTACCAACGGGCGCACTGAAAAAATTAAAATAGGGTAGGAAAAATGAACTCTTTTAGCGTAACGTCCAATTTAAAACAGTGCGATCCCTGACACAAATTTCATTCTCCAGGGTGCGAAGCTTGTGAAAAATCAATGACCCTGGCGCCCCTGGGATGGATCGCAGCACTGACCCAGACAAAGAGAAACACCGGCCAAGAAGAGCACAAAATGAATACAAAACTAGTAAATAGAGAGCTTCAAGATTTGTGGGGAAAGTTAAATCGAGGGAGAACAGAGTTCTCGGATGACGCAAGGCAAGGGCGAAACTGGAAATGGAAGGCGAGCAGGCCCTCGGAACGTCGGAGAATACATGCTTTTATCCCTCGAACGGCCATCTGCAGTTGCAATGCGCGAACGACAGAGAGAAAATGTTGCGTTCTGCTGCGCAGTCGAGAGGTACTTAGAAATGAGCCATTTTACTGACTAAAAGTTCACCCACCTCTCTATCTGGCCAGTGAAGGCTCATTGGATTTCTGGAGGAAGAATTGCAGTCTAGGGCAACAGATAAGATGAGCCGTCCGCAAGACTCTGGTACTGAATCATGCGGCGCAGTGGATGGAATTGACATCGACCACTAGACGCCGGAGAACAGCACTGATAATTGCCGAGAACAGTCAATATTTCCTGAAATACTGTGACAGGCGAGGTTTCCCAGTGCACGAGCAAAGGAAGACATTTTGACCAAACCCTTTGGCAGACCTGACACATTGAAAGAGGGAGGAAAGATTAGGGAAATTACCGTGGCCCACATTGTGACATTGACAGCAAATTCCCAGAGCAGTTTTGAGAAACAGTGTAGAGGAATGTTCCCAGCAGAAGGTTCAAATGTCAATAATCCCCAGCATTGATCCGAGAAGAGAACGTTCCGATTCCAGGAAATCTGAGGACGCGGGAAACGAGGGAAATTTCCCAGAAGAGAAATCTGTCCCTGTTCTTATGTCGAGGATCTTCGGCGAGAGTACGTGGCCCCCTCAGCACAATTATGATTGAAATCTGGCTGCGCCGTAGGCAACGGCAACTGCGTCCTGTCCCGAAGGAACTGCGCATAGGTCAGCGGTCGAGTCTCGTGGTGGGTTTAAAATCAGAATCTGGATCCAGCCCCAGGCATGTTCAACTGAAAGCGGCCGAGTGCGGGCCTCTGCCATGATTGTTATCAGCGTTGCGCCATCAATGGAAATGTTTGACGTCAACCAATGGAGAAAAACCGGGTCGCAAATGGGGCAGGAGGGCACGACTTAAAAGAAAGGAGGAGGAAATTGGAGGAAAGGACAAAGGAGATAAACCTACATGGGGTAATTGCACCGCCGAGAGGCCATTTCGTTAAAGAACGGTTAATAAGTAATATATAATGCCGTGAACACGGCCGTAATGGCCGCACGCACACGGTCAACACGGTTCACTCCCGTGTTGTGTCCGTGCCGTCACAGAAATATCCAGAAGCTCCACGGACACGGTACCGTGACCGTAATACGGTGCCGTATTTCGTGCTTCACGGTTACGGTGCCCAGCCCTACTGACGAAACAGTTTCTGAAGTGACTCCGATATGAACACCCCCCTCTGTTCTTTGTTCCTGGGTCAGTTCAATGGGCTGATTATTTACTAGGCAGCGTTGCGTGATGCGCACGGCTCCATACATGCTCCGTCCTGCCTCGAGACCTGTTTTGAGCGGGAGACCGCCCACTGGCAGAGCCAGCACCATGTCAATGTTATTTCAGTCTTTCTTGCTCTCTTCAGAAAAGGACTTCAGATCTTTTTCAAACTTCACTCGAATTCCTCCTCCGCTTGAAGTGGGTATACTATATACGGGCCCAACTATATACTGGAATAAAGCATCGTTGACGATCTCGTCCTTTCCCCCGATGTCTTGGTTTTCCTCCGGAATTATGCACAGCACGCTTGATCCGAACCTGGGCGGACAGACAGCATGCTTGGATCACGCGCCGACGGGGACCTTGCTTTGCATTTCAAGTGCGACACGACAAACAATATTCTCGCGCCTAGTGGCACTTCGACGCATTTACGAAGTCTCTAATGTTGGAGCTGTGGAGTGGCCAATCTGGAAGCCGGTATATTCTAGTGCCGGCGCGAGAAATCCATAAATCCAAACTCCACGTGAAAAGAGTTTCTTGAGCCCGTTCCTGTCGGAGGCGCGTCCCCTCCCTCGATTCACCCTGTCACTAGGACAAGCATTGACGCGAAAAGCGGCGCCCGATGCCGCCCCCGGTATTGTTATTTCCCCGGATCTCGACCCGAACGGCCCATCAACCATCACTTGTTTCATCGTCCCAGGACGCTTACTACTGGGAGGTTTTTCTGAAGCCGCCTCGGCGATGTCCGTAAGTCCCTCCAATCTCGAACTGGAAGCAAATAAGGCATGGAACATTCTTTGCTGCTCCAGCTTGCCTCCCAGAAATAGATTCAATACTCAAGAAACAAGCCGCCAAGACAGGCTAGGACCGACATGTCGGACTAGAACCTAATACTCTTGCTGCCCCGGCTTGACTCCCAGAAATAGATTCAATACTAAAAAAGCAAGCTGCCAATCGACCTGCTAGGACCGACATGTCGGCTGAATGATGATGTCTAATTTATCTGATTTAGTATCGCTCGGTACCGGGATGCGACCGACGAGGGTTCCGCCATCGGAAGTATTATCTATCGATATATAAACACTGGAGCCGATGCCTTTAAAAATCAGCATCTTTGCTACCACTCTCGTTCAGTCGATTAACTCTCCAAAACTCGCTCGCAATGTGCCTCGGCGATAACAGCGCGACGCTCTCCGCGCGATACCTCAATGCGCAATTGAAGGCGATGTGGGAAAACGCCGTCGAGTGTGCCACTCACGACATCCAGCCCGCCGTCGACTTCCGGTCCCATGAGTTACGGTCGGCGGGATGGTCGCGGATGGTTTTGACATTTTGATTTTTGATTTTTGATCTTCGCTTATATATATACCGAGTTCCGAGATTGATGCGGTAGTACACGAACACGTGAGGACCATCTAGCACGGTTTGGAGCGCGACCCAACCACAAAACATATCCAGAGGTCCAGAGACCAGCAAGAGTACATGAACAGTAGCTAATCATCATCAAGCTGTTTGCATCGTTGGCCACACTCATGCTGATCAATAAATGTCTGAATCCCATCTTCACCGTGATCACCAGCCCCACTGTCACTACGAAAAAATGAGATGGGATGCACTGCCAATATTAGCAGACACCAACCCGGACAAGGTATGCAATATCAGATCAAACAAGATTGATGCCTTGGTGGATGGATCATGGCTCTCGGAAGCTGTGATGTGGTTCTTCAGATCATTGGATTACAAGAATAGCAGATAAACCCACATTGAATATCGGTGGGAAGAAGACTTTTGTTTGAGTTGAGGTAGGTAAAATGTTGAAAAGCGTTGATTGTCGTGCCTTGTTTGTCCGTGTGACGCGGATGTTCAAGTGTGCCAGAATACTTCCGAAAATCCACATTTCCTCATTCACGCTCAAGAAGTCAGGTCACAGAGAACACCAAATCATCATTGATCACAAGCTCGTCCTTCTCGCTATTGGTGAGTGCCTCATATTCAGAGACCTTGATGCCGGATGCAGGGGAAGGTGCAAATGAAGATTTATCTGGATCTTCCGGCACATGGCGCACACCCTCACGGGCAATTATGAAGTCAGTGACCTCGAAATCTGTGAAAACCGAATTTAAAGCTGCCACATTTTAAAACACAGAATAGGCTTGCCTGAAATGTTGATATCTTGATACTCACATTCATCCTTGAAGTTGGTGAGGAAGAATTTTGCACGCCCGAGGGTTGTTGCCTCTTTGATGAGCTCATTACGGTTTGCAATAATGGATACTGGTGTACCATTGCCCAAGGTGTAGCAGCGCTTAGCTACATACAGCAATTCGTTGTAGACCACCTGTTTGAATGTGAAAATCACAAGACACTCCAGCTGGAAAGTAACACACTTTGAACACAAACTTGGACTTGCCCTTGTTGCTGGGTATGTTGTCAATCATGACCGAACTTGATATTATGGCCTCTGTTGGCCAGGTAAAAGATTGAATTCCCGTAGTTGCATCAGAGCTCTGCTGAGCGAAAAACAGAGTAACTGCGGCGTTGGTTGCGGGAGCATGCAATGCGAAAGAAGACTTGAGGGATCACGCAGTGTTAGCTGCAGAATCAGGTAAATGCTAGTATTTCAGTCAATATGAGTTTACAGACCAAGGCAGGAATGTTTAAGGACTGATCCCCCTTGAGAACTGTTCAAAGTATCGTTCCGAGCTCGCTTCGGGACTTTGAAGAGTGCACGAGGCGGGCTGACTCCAGTGCGATCTTCGAACTATGTAATAAATGAGTGCACATTCTCTTTTCATTCCAACACTGATGGAACATACCTTGGCCAGTTCAATCCGTCTTGTTCAAAGGCTGGCCGCTGTCCTTTAGAACAGTCTGCAAAACATCTTTGAAGAGAGCCTGTGGTTCAATTTCGATATGAACATTGTTCAGTTCTCCCAAGTTGGAGGTTCTTTCTGGGTGGGCTATATTCAATGCGATGGCTCCATTGGTTTGCCAGGAAATGAACGCTCGTGCTGTGTAGAAATCCTACCTTTAGTAATGCCCGTGAAATTGATCTACAATGAAGAATGATTGTAGCTCAATTTCCTGCCAAATTACACTGCACTCCCTGCTCACTTTCTGGGCAAAATTTCTTCAATATGTTGTGTGGTTGGGTCGCGCTCCAAACCGTGCGAGACGGTCCTCACGTGTTCGTGTACTACCGCATCAATCTCGGAACTCGGTACATACATAAGCGAAGATCAAAAATCAAAAATCAAAAAGTCAAAACCATCCGCGACCATCCCGCCGACCGTACATGAGTACCAAAAGCACAAGTACACTCGCAGTCTCGCCGAGTTCTACTTCGCTGGGGACGCGCCAAGGGGTTTGATCGCCAAAGAGGGCATGTTCTTCAATGGGACCTTCGGCGAACCGCGCCTCGAGTTCATCTGCAACCACGAAGTTGCCCTCTATCTCAAGCTCGAGAGGGGCCACTTCAACAAGGTGTACCCTAACTTGAAAGTCGTCCGAGGATACAAGGCAACCTCGTATGTTCATTTCCTTTGTCCGGAGACCCAAACCCCCTAACTTCTCCTCGACAGCAAGGACCACTTTGACTTTGAGAACCTCGAGGTCGCATTCCGTGTCAAGTTCTCTCGCCGCACCTTGGGCGGGAAGGACACGCGTATCGGCAGCGGCACGAACTTGATTCAAATGATGATTTTGGACTTTACCAGTAAGTAGTCGTACTCATCCCGGATTCCCTTACTCAAACATGTCCCACATTCCAGGTGCGCAGATGGTGCTCTTCCATCCCGACCTCCCGGCCGGCACCGCGGACTCCCTCGAGTGGTACCTCAGAAAGTACCTGACCTTCCTTCAGAACGCTGGGCACCACGTGCGCTTCGATCTCCCCGACTTCGATGACGCCACCTACAAGCCTAATATTGACTACTCTCTTGCGACTCGCGCCTTTGTGGACGCGGACCTGTGTGCTGGCGTTGACGTCCACGGCATCGCGGAGTGGAAGATCAACGAGTTCCTCCGCCAGACGTGGCTTGATATCGACTTTAAGATGGGGGCTTTGACCGACAAAGTCTCGGGCTGCCTTTCCCAAATCGAGAGCAACTGGATTCCGCACCTTGATCAGCACTTCCGCATCGAATTCGCCCCGCCCCGCGTCCGAGCGCTTTGCAAACATGAAGTAGTTCTCTACTTCACAGCAGCGAATGTCTTCTTTTTCGAAAGCCAGGACTTTGCGTCGTATGTCGCTTTTCCAAGTCCGAGTGTTTACGAGTGTAGATTAACAATACCTGCAGCAGGCCGATCCAGTCGTTCGAGAACTGGGAGTTTGCCTTCATTGTGAATGTCGTCGAAGACAAATTCAACGAGACCGCCGAGCCCAGCCTCAGGATAGATATCAGTAGTGCGTGTCCCGCCCTTTCCCGTTCCTTTGTGCTCAGCAGACTACAGGTGCTCGTTTCTGCCGGCATCTCTCGACGATCTTCGCCGAGACAGTGAACATGCACTTCACGTATCTCATCACCTTCTTCCAGGAGCACTATCTTAACCTCCTCTTCCAATACGAGATGATCTCCATCTACTACCCCGGCGGCAAGCCTGACTTCGAGGCCCCCGGCTTTGAAGAAATCGAGGAATCCAGCGAGTGGAAGGAGATCAAGGAAGGGAGCACATCCACCACCGTCGTCGTTTGGACGGACATTGTCAAGGAGATCAAACTCTACGGGTACGACCACCTGATTGCAATTTCGGAGGTGTCGATCAACGCCCTGTTCGACAATCTTCGCAAGACCGTCGGCGGGTGCCTCGTCGAGTGGAGTTATGAGGGCTTCTATGCCCAGTTCTCTGACATGAGGGTCAAACTTCTGTCCGGTAACCAGGCGCTCGTCACCTTTACTATCCAGAGTGGCTATCTCACGCCCGACGAGTAAGTTCATTTTCCACAACGACCGATGGAGCGCTAACGATGATTGCAGCATGGACAAGTTCCACGAGTGGACCATCTCCTACAAAGTGGATATCAAGATGGTCGACCAGACCGAATTACACAGCACGGCGGACTGGGTGGCGCACTACGGCGGCTTGACTGTGAGCGTGGGTGGAGGCGGCATTTACCGCACTGTGCGGCACGTTATCCTCGATTTTGCCAGTGCGTCCGCTCACACACATTCGTTTGTTTCTCTATTTGACCGCTTCGTTGTTTCCAGACGCCGAGTACATTTTCGAGCACTCATCCCAGCCCGGCATGTGGGACCACGGTGCTCTCGTTGCTAAAAGGCAGTTCGGAAGCTTCCGGAACTTCATCAAAAAGTACCTTGAGGTACTCTCGACGAACGGCCACAACATCATCCACTCGACGCCTATTGTCCCGATTTCCGACTCGTTCGGTTTCACCGACGTATCCTTCCAGATTGTGTCGAAAGAAACCGTCACCGCGGCGAACTGCGTTTTCCACCGCGAGGCCCCGGTTCTCATTGTCTACGGCATGATGAGTGGCCGCCCGATGCCCCAAGCGGTCATTCAGTGGGGCCACGGGTGGGTCGTTCCTGGCCGGATCCCGTCGCACGGCACCGTGGTTCTTTCTCGCGAGTGTTTCCTGGAGAACAAGTTGCTCGCCATGCTTGAGGTTGTCAATCGGCGCACGACTGTCGTACCTCGCTTCCCGCACGCGGACGAGGAGGAGTGGAAGGTGCACCTCACCACCTGGGATGACCACCTCTACCGCAGGAAGGAACGCTGCAACTGGAAGAAGGTTGCCAAGGTCAATCCAGGCTGGCTCGAGTACGCTTGGGAGCACCGCGACGAGTGGACTTACGAACACGATGGCACGCACAACCAGACTTTCGCCTACGCTGTCCTCTGTAAGTTCTACCCGAAGTATTCTACGACCAAATCTCATTCCAAACTGCCTAGGCCACACCAAGAATCAACTTTGCATTCCAACCACGTACCGCCCCCGCTCGATGGAAATTATCCTTCGTGGCGAGTCGGTTCTGCGCCTCAAGTCCAAGGAGGAGAAGGACCACTCGAACTGGACGTAAGGTCTTTTCGTCCATTGACTCACTCAGATTCTCACCCTTTCATGTTAGCAAACGTTCTTCTGCCAAATGGAGCGTCAAGATGAACGTCAACACGGATGCCAGTGGTCTTCGTGTCACGCTCGCCGAACAGGTCCATCCTGTCTTCGACAAGACTGAGTCTGAGGGCACATGGGATATCGATACCCACGAGCTGCTCGCGACCCACCTCCCGCGTATTATTGACGTCGGGGAGGTCATCGATAGCCTCAAGGACGTGTTCGAAGGCGCCTGGAAGTTGTCTTGCGCTGGTTCAAAGACCTACAGCCTCGGTGCGCCCGTGTTCACGCAGAACGGCGACATCATCATTCAACTCGGCGGTTTCGTGGAACTTGCGTCCACGAAGATCCCCAACTCCGTACCGGCCTCGCCATTTGCACTCCAACGTGAGTAGATTAGCCCCTCGCTTCTTGACGTTTTACTCACAAATCTTCTCATGTAGCGGCTCGCTCCGCCGGCGGTCTCTCGCCCATGAAGCCCCTTCTGCTGGCCAATAATCTCGTCACTTCCGTGACCAGCCCTCCCCTGACACCTCTGCTAGAAGCCGAAGGGCTTGCTGCTCACTAGGCGATGATGCCCTCTGAGGAGGGCTAGCGAGTGGAGATAGCAGGGGGTGGGTGCGTATATCGGAGACGTTCCTGGGCCCTTGCCACGAGACATGGGCGGTCACCCCGAAGCATAAAAGTAACATACATGAAAGTCAGGGGTAGATTAGTCGACCAAAAAACTTAGTTGTACACCAGAGAATTTGAACCCTTTTCTCTTTGACTGTCCAAACACTCCGCAAGCCACGAGGAAGCCTGCGTGCTCTGTGGAAGTACCCACCTGTTTTTTATCATGCTGTACTGGCACATTTCTCATGATCAGCTTATAAACTTTTGCATCTATCGACAGCAGAAAGGCTCTGAATTCGCACAATGCGACTTGTCCAATTGGCCACCCAAACTGATGGAGGAGAAACTGTTCTTCCAGTCTGGCCAAAGATTAGAAATACATAGGACTCAACCACTAGGATATTGCATGTTGTCAATACTTAATACCTGTCTGATTTCTGTGCACCAAGGCAGAACAGAAAAATTAAGTACTCGTCCTGCCGTGCATAACGTTGGCCTTACCCACCAAGTTGAATTAAATCATCCAGTACATCGATGTGTACATAGATGATCAAAACCAAACGGAGCACTCACCCGCCCTGCAACGAGGAGGCTATAAAGGACAGGTTAGATCCAGCCAAAATAATGGAAGAATCAAGGGATCCGTACCATTTACAAGTCAAACGCGTCCATGTCTTGAAACGCTGGCACAACTTCCATACAAGTGCGTGATAATCAACAAAGGCCATTCACATGAATTTTTAAGCTAGAGAATTGAGAAATACTTACGACCCGGTCACCGCAGCTGACCAGAAGCCATCGCGCAATGCAATATGCGCGTCCACATCTACGGAGAGTATGAATTCGGATCTACAAAGCAGCACAATAGCGCACGTAGCTCAAGCAAAGAAGTTTGTCCTCTCCCCGGGATTCAAGACCTGTGCGCCATTGTAAGCAAGCCAAGTCAGCAATATGGAATCAAATCAAGTCCGCCGGGAATTACCTCGATCGCTGGTGTTGTCGAAACTGGAGCCAGCTGCCCTCGAATCTAAATCCAAAGCGAAGTCAGTACCAACTTCTCCAAGTCAGGACGGCGCGCAAAATTTACTCATCAGCTAGTCAGTCGGTGTGCACTGCCACAACTCCTAGAAAACTTCCGTCGCAGCGATTAGTGAAAGGATCATTGCTTGAAGGTTCGGAAGAGTTGGCTAGTAAGACGAAATCAGTGCCGCGGAATCAATTTACCCAAGGCGTCAAAGCGAAACAAGTCAGAAGGCGTTCACTAAATATCTCGAATGCACGTAATTTGACGCCGCTGGCTGAAAACAAGTGAGACGCACGACACGGATCGCGTCCTCGAGGACTCACCCAGGTAAATATTAAATTGCAGAAGAAGGGAGAGCCGGGTCGTTCTAAACGGCACCAAGTCAGTTTTGTATCTGCGGGTATGAACATAGATCAACGTTCACAGTCAGATGGACAAATATAGTGCATGAGGCCATGATATTATCGTGCTACTAGCTATAATGCCCTCCTGTGAGAAGAATTAAGTTGCTAACTCGACTTGGACATTGAGACAAACAAAGACAGACTTTTGGTTTCTGACCCACTTTGTGGAATCTTCTCAACAGTAGGTTTTTGTAGGTTTTGTCCGCCTGCCCCGCGTGAAAGATGAGCGTATGAATACGGCAAAGAGTTGGTCAAAGATTCAAAGATGATGGCTTACCGGAGTCTGTGCCAGCCTCAAGGCTTCCAATCAACCTGAAATGAAGTCATTACAAACTGAAATTGCCCGACAACGAATAGACCTGCCTCCAGGGTTGAACTTGGGTCTTGTTATTAATGAGGTTGGCGTTCATGGCGGCGAGACAACCTGAAATTAAGTCAGTAAATCTAACTCGGCAATGATTTTACTGTACCTCAAATGTTCAGCTTGAGTTGTCAACTAAATAACTGTACAGACCCAAGGTCTGGGCAAGAGACAAGTCAACCGAAGGAAAGACAGATATAAAATTATAGAAATGAAACTCACGAATAGGCATGGTTCATAGGATTTCCGGTTGTGTCTTGGGATAGGTAACTCGCGATAGTACTGCCTCCGAGCCGAGTTCATAATTCAATAACAGTCAAAGGAGTAAATTGACTGGAGGATGATATGTACCATGTTATCGTTCAAGTGGATGTTAAAGGAGAGGAACACGCACTACAGTCAAACAGTGGGGCGCGTTAAGCGAAAACTCCGAAGTTGAGCCACATCGCGAGCAGCTTCAGTCAGAATGCTCGCGTACACGCAAAGATCCAAACGACAGGGGGCGGGAACAAGTGCTGCAGAGCCCGGTCCATTAGCTACAAATAAAGAGAGAGCACCTTAGTATGTGATACGACAGATGTGGAATTATTTAGGGTGCCAGGGTTTTAACCAACGGTCCTGCCTTTTTAGGGCCGGCCGGTCCACAGTGAATTATGTATGATCCGACCCCCTGGAATGGTGTGTGCTCCGTTGGCATCTGGTAGCATATGTCAGGATAACCACCCCTACATTACTACTTGTTTGTCTTTAGTAAATGTTAGCAGTAATATCTTATCTATCTCCTCATACATACACTCTCTCTTTCATCCCATCATCCCGTCCTTCATGCACTCCTTCATAATTTTACGTAACGCTTCACAGCCTCAGTTACTCTTTGCTCCGTAACTGAGGCACTACGCTAACAGTAAACTCGTTGTTCAGCCATTTGGACCACGGAGGATACTAAATCTCCCCCCGTTGGATATGCCTCCTGCAGGTCTGGCAGCACGAGCTCGTTGCGTTCGCGGAAGAACTGCTTTCAAACGGTGAATGGCGAGACAGTATGGACCCATCTGCAGAAGCACATCAGGGTTCAACCCAAGCTGTCCACCCGCAATGAGATCAAAACCCGATTAGCCGTTGATGGCTTGCTCGAAAATAGTTCTTTGTTAGTCCGGCAGCCATCTGGATATCTCGTGTTCATCATTGTTCCCCATTCAAGTTCGATCGGGAATCTGCCCCAACTCTGATGGGAAGAAATATATAGTGGGTTGAATAATGTAGAAAGTAACACAGCGGCTGGAGTTCAGAACTCCAACTGAGTGTGTGATATTTGGGTAGTAGTCCAAGTCTGGTCCTCATTTCCTGGGACGCAGTCCACTACCTGCAACTACACAGTAGTGATCACGCAACCAAGCCAGAACTTGATACCATTGCTTAAATATACCGAACCCAGCTGAGCAACACCACCGCTCGCATCGCCCGAAGTTGAAGTTGAGTTGAACAAAGTTGAACATCACCCGCCATCCCCGGAGGCGGTGTTGATCGGCTTTGCCTTGTGCTGCCCCATCAGCGACACGTGTCTTACTGACTCTTCCTTGGACCAGTTTTTCCTCCTTTCCTTGCGCTCTTTGGGCTACTCCGCACCACTTACTCGGTAATCCCGCGCGACTCGCACACACGTACACACACGACCTCGCGATCTGGCGACTCGCATTCCTGTGGAGTGCTTCCCATTCGCGCCTGGTGCCTCTCCTCTCATTGTTCCCAACGATATAAAGTAAGCGCCAACTCGCAGCTCATTTCACTCGCAGGCAAGCCCCGCCTTCGATCCTATACGTGCGCAACGGCCAGCTCGTCGACGTCCATGCCACGCTATTGACCTCCAAGCCGCTCTCTGCATCCGGGAATCGGGTCGGCGCCGGTGCCTCCGTTATCTGCCTGCCACTCTGCGGCTCCTTTGACCTCCACGGTGAGTGAATTCTTCGACCTCGGCGAATTCCACGAGTGCCCGAATCAGCTTCTCGGAGGCGCAGCCGACGACAAGCGCACAAATCCGGCTCGCCGGTGCGACGGAGTGTGTCCCTCTCTCTCTACTTCTTCCTTCCTTCAATGTCCTCAACCGCGTACTCCGCACACTTCAACACTCGCTCCGCACATTCTCATACTCGCACCTCGCCCCGCTCACTTCGCTCCTAACGTTCGCCCCCCTCGACGTCCCGCTCCCTCGAACTCATCGAAACTCGCTTCCGCTTCACCAATCGCACTCGCACTTGCCCTTGCACTCTCCCACCCAGTCATAATGCTCCCCCTGATTCGCTGGCCTCGCTTCTTTCGTGCTCGCTCGCTCTTCCCCTTCGCCCACTTGGCTCACGTCATTCCACTCGCTATACTTCGCTCACTTTGCCCGCCCGCCCGCTCTCCTAGGCTGTTTTTGTGTATAGGTGGGTTTTATCAGCATGCCTTCAATACGCCAACTGGACTTGGACTCGCAAGCCGTCGACAACCAGGCGGGTCCCCCTTGGGAATTGTGGCATACTGGTTTGTGGCGAAGGAGCAGGAGGTTCGGCTCCTCCCGACGACATGTATGATGTCGCGGCAATCCAAACTCTTTTTTCCATTTCGATTCATTCGCGCGGGGCTTTTGGAATTCATGCGCTTACGACTCCAGCCACTCGAGCGATGGGTGCTTGTTTTCTTCTGCTCACCAATCCAAATCCACGGTGTATCAACCTAACCTTCAAGTAGTCGCGACCCCTGGGCCATACGTTTGCGTTGAGATTGAGTATTGAGCATTGAAGTGGTGGCGGGGTTCGACTCCTCCATACCGTAAGTATGGAGGAAGAAGCCTGAAGCTCTTCTAACTTTTCGCCGCCGTGGTTTATAAATCCACTCACAGGCATTCGCTATTCAGATTATATTATGGGGCGTACAATGGACCTCGCCTGGGCAAGCAAGTGAGTGTCAACTTTAGTTGGATAGAGGCCTGAATTCGGCATCATCTAGCATAGCGATCCAAGTGCGCAGTCCTCTGTGAATTCGAGCCACCATCCCAGCCATTACCTTCGAGCAGGTGTTAGTGCGAGAGCGAGCTTAGGTTCGATTCTCCCCGACAGCATACCTTGGTTTGGAACTTTTCTCTTTCTCATTTTCGCAATCGCACCCGCAGATACTGAACGAACAGCAATGCCTACCATTTTTTCTGCGGTAAATCCACTCCAACTGCGCTTGAATGTAAACCACCTTCTCATCTTATTCAATACGGATAACAGTATCTCGAACCCTCGAGGAATACGGTGGGCATTGCATGGCAGGCTAAATGCCATTTTTCTCCCAGATTGAACTTGTATTCGCGAGCGAAACTCATTCGAGAAACTTCGCTCACCAGGCAATGTTCGCAAGGTGGAGGTTCGAATCCTCTCGACGCCTTGCTGATTCATGTGGGTTTTTTTAGACAATCCTTCAAAATCCATGCGCTTGCGACCCGAGCCAGCTCATGCAGGAACAGGTAGTGGTTCTGTTCAACCTTATCTTGCCGGATTGCAGTCCTCAGAAGTTGACTCCTACCAACACGCCCCAACCCGACTCGGTACCAACCTACACCTATGCAGATGCATAGATTCTGTTGATGTCGTAGACACTTGTGGTCTGCCTCATACCATATGCCGCGGTTCATGTAACTTGGTGAGAGAAGAATGGCGGTTCAAATCATTCCGATTGCATATGTGGTTCTTTCTTGACCTACCCACATATTCCTTCATCCGCACACCCAATTTTGTCATTGAAGCTTTCGCATACGATGGTACTCTCGCTGAACTTCTCAATTTAGAGGGAGCAGGAGGTTCGAATCCTCCCGCGGGCGTAGTGCGTCCCAGTTTGTCCTTTTGGGCTTCTTTTATGATTTTATCCGCTCAGATTCTTCGGAGTTTACGAGTACGACTCAAGCCCCCTCACGTTCAAGCAACGGGTACTGAAAAGCTTTCACAACAACCACAAGACATTTCCTTCTTTCCGCTTACAAGCCCATCGCCCTTCTGGCTCCCGCACCGCACAAACAATAATCCATCGAACGAATAATCCATCGAACGGCTGTGTATTTGTTTCTTCGGCAAGGAGAGCGGCCGTATATCATGAGGTCAAGTTCCCGTTGCGTGCGTAGTTGAATTTTTATGCAATGAAACAGGACAAAGTGCGTGTGTACTCTCTGTTCGCCTACAGCGGGTGCACCATACCTAAGATCGACAATATAATATAACGCCACGGGCGATCCCGTCACCCTCCCCCCCCCCGACCCACAAAGAACGCACGGTACGCTGGATCCCAACCCGGATGCACAGATAGCACCCCCGCACTAGGGCCGACGGGGAGTATTCTTTGCATTTCAAGTGGGACACGCGACAAACACCATTCTCGTAACTGGTTGGCGTTACTAACACTTTGACGAATTTATGGTGGCTATGGGTCGGAGCTGTGGAGTGGCCAATCAGGTTTGGAATCTCATCCTAAAGCCGGTATATGCTATTGCCGGCGCGAGCAATACACAGCGATAAAGCCCGTTCCCATCGGCGATGCGTCCCTGCCGTCGATTCATCCAGGACAAGCGTTAGGGCGAAAAGGCGCCGCCCGAGGCCCCGGTGTTCCTATTTCCCCGACCCAAACGGCCCATCAACCGAGGCCCCCTTCTCGCTGTTTTCTCCTATGACTCATTCCAGCCGTCCTACAGTACTACTGGAGGGTATTTCTGAAGTGGCTTCAGCAATGTCTTCCCAATACGAGCTGAAGCAAATGAGGAATGAAGTATTCTGTGCCGCCCCAGCTTCAATCCCAGAAATAGATCCAATAACAACGAAACAAGCTGTCAGTCAACCTGCTTAGACCAACATGTCAGCCGGCTTCATTTCGAGGACTTGAAGGCTGAATGATGATGGAACTCGCTTCTTTATATCCACCGCTGAGCTAGGGTCGCCCTACTCGCCCGGGACTGAGACGCGGCCGACGGAGGTTCAGTCGGCACCAAGTATGGTCCATTTCAATATAAACACGGGAGCCAATGCCTCTAAAAATCAGCATCTTTGCTGCCACTCTCTTTCAGTCCGTTAACTCTCCAAAACTCGCTCGCAATGTGCCTCGGCGATAACAGCGCGACGCTCTCCGCGCGTTACCTCAATGCGCAATTGAAGGCGATGTGGGAGAACGCCGTCGAATGTGCCACCCACGACATCCAGCCCGGCGTCGACTTTCGATCCCATGAATACCAAAAGCACAAGTACACTCGCAGTCTCGCCGAGTTCTACTTCGCTGGAGACGCGCCAAGGGGTTTCATCGCCAAAGAGGGCATGTTCTTCAATGGGACCTTCGGCGAACCGCGCCTCGAGTTCATCTGCAATCACGAAGTTGCCCTCTATCTCAAGCTCAGGAGCGGCCACTTTAACAAGGTGTACCCTAACTTGAAAGTCGCTCGAGGATACAAGGCAACCTCGTATGCCCGTTTCCTTTGTCCCGAGATACCCATCCCCTAACTTCTCTTCGATAGCAAGGACCACTTCGACTTCGAGAACCTCGAGGTCGCATTCCGTGTCAAATTCTCTCGCCGCACCTTGGGTGGGAAGGACACGCGTATCGGCAGCGGCACGCACTTGATTCAAATGATGATTTTGGACTTTGCCAGTAAGTAGTCGTTCTCATCCCGGATTGCCTTGCTCAAACATGTTCCTATATTCTAGGTGCGCAGATGGTGCTCTCCCATCCCGACCTCCCGGCCGGCACCGCGGACTCCCTCGAGTGGTACCTCAGAAAGTACCTGACCTTCCTTCAGAACGCTGGGCACCACGTGCGCTTCGATCTCCCCGACTTCGACGACGCCACGTACAAGCCTAATATTGACTACTCCCTTGCGACTCGCGCCTTCGTGGACGCGGAACTGTGTGCTGGCGTTGACGTCCATGGCATCGCCGAATGGAAGATCAACGAGTTCCTCCGCCAGACATGGCTTGATATCGACTTCAAGATGGGGGGCAAGTCTACACACCCTTTGACCGACAAAGTCTCGGGCTGCCTCTCGCAAATCGAGAGCAACTGGATTCCGCATCTTGATCAGCACTTCCGCATTGAATTCGCCCCGCCCCGCGTTCGAGCGCTTTGCAAACATGAAGTTGTTCTCTACTTCACAGCAGCGAATGTCTTCTTCTACGAAAGCCAGGACTTTGCGTCGTAGGTCGCTTTTGAAATCCGAGTTATCACGGGCGGAGGTTAACAATATCTGCAGCAGGCCCATACAGTCTTTCGAGAATTGGGAGTTTGCCTTCATTGTGAATGTCGTCGAAGACAAATTCAACGAGACCGCCGAGCCCAGCCTCAGGATAGATATCAGTAGTAAGTGTCCCGCCCTTTCCCGTTCCCTTGTGCTCAGCAGACTACAGGTGCTCGTTTCTGCCGGCATCTCTCGACGATCTTCGCCGAGACAGTGAACTTGCACTTCACGTATCTCATCACCTTCTTCCAGGAGCACTATCTCAACCTCCTCTTCCAATACGAGATGATCTCCATCTACTACCCCGGCGGCAAGCCTGACTTCGAGGCTCCCGGCTTTGAAGAAATCGAGGAATCCAGCGAGTGGAAGCAGATCAAGGAAGGGAGCACATCCACCACCACCACCACCGTCGTCGTTTGGACGGACATTGTCAAGGAGATCAAACTCTACGGGTACGACCATCTAATTGCTATTTCAGAGGTGTCGATCAATGCACTGTTCGACAACCTTCGCAAGACCGTCGGCGGGTGCCTCGTCGAGTGGAACTACGAGGGCTTCTATGCCCAGTTCTCTGACATGAGGGTCAAACTTCTGTCCGGCAACCAGGCGCTCGTCACCTTTACTATCGAGAGTGGCTACCTCACGCCCGACGAGTAGGTTCATCTCCCACAACTAACGATGGAGCGCTAACAATGATTGCAGCCTGGACAAGTTTAACTCGTGGACCATCTCTTACAAAGTGGATATCAAGATGGTCGACCAGACCGAATTGCACAGCACGGCGGACTGGGTGGCGCACTACGGCGGCTTGAGTGTCAGCGTGGGTGGAGGCGGGATTTACCGCACTGTGCGGCACGTTATCCTCGATTTTGCCAGTGCGTCCGCTCACACACACTCGTTGGTGTCGCTGTTTTGACCGCTTCGTTGTTTCCAGACGCCGAGTACATTTTCGAGCACTCATCCCAGCCCGGAATGTGGGACCACGGTGCTCGCGTTGCTAAAAGACAGTTCGGCAGCTTCCGGTACTTCATCGAAAAGTACCTCGATGTACTCTCGACGAACGGCCACAACATCATCCACTCGACGCCTATTGTCCCGATTTCCGACTCGTTCGGTTTCACAGATGTATCGTTCCAGATCGTGTCGAAAGAAACCGTCACCGCGGCGAACTGCGTTTTCCACCGCGAGGCCCCGCTTCTCATTGTCTACGGCATGATGAGTGGCCGCCCGATGCCTCAATCGGTCATTCAGTGGGGCCACGGGTGGGTCGTTCCTGGCAGGATCCCGTCGCACGGTACTGTGGTTCTCTCTCGCGAGTCTTTCCTCGAGAGCAAGTTGCTCGCCATGCTCGAGGTCGTCAATCGGCGCACGACTGTAGTACCTCGTTTCCCGCGCACCGACGAGGAGGAGTGGCGGGTGCACCTCACCACCTGGGACGACCACCACTACCGCAGGAACGAACGCTGCAACTGGAAAAAGGTTGCCCAGAGCAATCCCGGCTGGCTCGAGTACGCTTGGGAGCACCGCGACGAATGGACCTACGAACACGAAGGCACGCACAACCAGACTTTTGCCTACGCTGTACTCTGTGAGTTCTACCCAAATATTCTACGACCAAATCTAATGCCAAACTGCCTAGGCCACACCAAGAATCAACTTTGCATTCCCACCACGTATCGCCCCCGCTCGATGGAAATCATTCTTCGCGGCGAGTCGGTTCTGCGGCTCAAGTCGAAGGACAACAAGGACCACTCGAACTGGACGTAAGGTCTTTTCGTCCATTCTTTCAATCCGATTCTCACCCTTTCACGTTAGCAAACGTTCTTCTGCCAAATGGAGCGTCAAGATGAACGTCAACACGGATGCCAACGGCCTTCGTGTCACGCTCGCCGAACAGGTCCACCCTGTCTTCGACAAGACCGAGTCTGAGGGCACATGGGATATCGATACCCACGAGCTGCTCGCGACCCACCTCCCGCGTATTATTGACGTCGGGGAGGTCATTAATGGCCTCAAGGACGTGTTCGAAGGCGCTTGGAAGTTGTCTTGCGCTGGTTCAAAGACCTACAGCCTCGGTGCGCCCATGTTCACGCAGAATGGCGACATCATCATTCAACTCGGCGGCTTTGTGGAACTTGCACCCACGAAGATCTCCAACTCCGTACCGGCCTCGCCATTCACACTCCGACGTGAGTAGATTCGCCCCTTGCTCTTGACGTTTTACTCACAAATCTTCTCATGTAGCGGCTCGCTCCGCCGGCGGTCTCTCGCCTATGAAGCCCCTTCTGCTGGCCAATAATCTCGTCACTTCCGCCACCAGCCCCCTCCTGACACCTCCCGTGATGGAGGCCGAAGGAATTCCCTCTGCAGAGAGCGTGCCTGTGAACGGCACTCTGGAGGCACAGCTTGCGGCAGAGGCGATGGCCGCTGCTCACAAGGCGATGGTGCACACTGAAGAAGAAGTCCCGCCCAATGTCTACGGCCCCACGCCCACAATGGAGGTTGATTTTTCTCGCGCGGACGCTCTGTAAAGGTGCCGACTACGGATAAAAAATTGGGCGTCCGCGTGCGAGAGGCCATGAGTTGGCAAACCATCCGTAGCATTCGATTTCCTTCTCTCACCATGTTCACGATTGGCTCCTGCTTGTTTGGAGCAAATCCTTGTACTCGCTAAATGATCAATTGGAACGTATTCTCTTACTAGTATCGAATTTTGTGGATGCTTTTCAGAAAATTGGACTTCGCCGGCCAATTGCAACCGTCGAGCACCCTGGCCACCTCAACTCATTTAAGCCTCTACTTATAGCAACTAGTAACAGGCAACTGAAAGTTCGAATCCTCCCCATGGTATACCCTTTTATCCCTTTTTTTCTTCGGACATCCAATAATCTTCACTCCCGCCGACGAACTCGTAGATTCGCTCTCGTTGCCTGAGCAAATTTACTGGTTCGTTATCATTAGTGATTTTGGGGCCTGGCCTGAAGCCCTGAAGCCCTGAAGCCCGGCTTGTTCAGGCCAAGTCAAGCCCGGCCTAACTTCGGGCCTGAGCAGGCTTAGGGCTCGGGCTTCGAAAATTCAGGCCAGGCCCGGCCTTCAAGCCTGAGCCTGCGTACTTGCGCATGAGATCGCAGCAAATGTCAGGTAAGAAACAACGAAAATTATCTGAGCTTTCCTGGAATCTTTGCAAATGAACTAACCTCCCGTGCGGCAGATTTTACTCTTTGTTCGAGGTTCTGTGAATAATATTTCAACGTCTGATACAAATAATACCTCTCAAAATGTCACCAATCCCTATCCAAATGAAGAGTTCTGTCACAATTGCGAAGTCAATAGATCAAGCAGCATTTCCTACGCTTAGTAAATTCATTATAAGACTATCAACTCGCCCTTGACTCCGAAATTGGTTGCTCACCTCAGACCCTGGCTCAGGCCCAAGTCCGGCCCGGCCAAGCCCTCCTCGAGGGCTTGGGCTTGGGCTTGAGAATTCCCGAGCTCGAGCCCGAGCCGGGGCTTTCAGGCCAAGCCGGACCTTTAATATCACTAGTTATCATTCAGTCTACTGTAGGATTCCCAACTTGACCCTCCGATTCATGTCTGGTGACTCGAGTGCGGCATTATCGAGTTGAATTGGCGAGTATTCGCACCTCAACTTTACTCTCTCATGCGAATGCTCAGTAAACTCAAGCTGTCGAGGACCAGGGTGGTCACTCTCATCTTAAGGTTCCGAAGGTGCAGGTTAAAAGAGATATTATTATTGACAAGGAATGGGTGGTTCGATTCCTCCCAACGGCATGACAGAGTAAACATTGTTTTAGTTCCCACCTTCCCGGGTTTGACTCCCTGGTTTCGATTGGCCCGGTAATCAATGTTTCGGTACTCCGTGAATATTTTGAGGTGTATGTGCCAGGATAACGCTCTGTATGTTCCACCTGGAGTTCCGCCTGCTACTGTTGGCGGGCCCAATTTGGGCGCGCGTGTACCGGTTTCTCTCATTCTTAATCCGCCCCTTTCACTCATCAAGTTTATCACAAAGAGTCTGGCGGAGATTCTTTTTGAATCCTTTCAACAACATGGTGAGTTCGTAGCAAATTACCCTTACACCAATATCAAGGAATCTCCTCAGCCCTCGTCAGCCCGCTGGGAATTGTACATCGTAATGGTCCTTTCAACCTGGGTCTGGCGCCCCAGAGGAGTGGATCACCGAACTTCAAGAAAGATGGATCTGGAAGTGGGATACGTAGTTTCCTCCAGAGATCTTTACCTTGCGTTCGTATTCGTCTCAACGTTGTTCGAGGAGCTTCGACGTATATTTCATGTTCGACAGGTTTACAATGCATGTTTCTATAGCGCAAAATCAGCAACTAGGTACTGAAATCCATCGTGGCAAGTACGTGCGATGGTACGGAAGTCTGCACGCACGATCTCCACCAATATTTCCACCATCGCGTCTCGAGACCTGATTGATTCTGATGCCGAAACCGAAATGGATCCTGAGCGGACGCTAACAGGGGATGAGCAAGAGGAACGGAATGAAACAACCTCGTCCTCGTCATCCTCCTCCGAGGACAAAGACTTTACGCGCAGGTAATGCCGAAAGTCCAGTGATTTCTTTACTAATTTCCCAGTGTCTTTGTCCATTTCAAGGCGACCTGTCAGCAGATCTTTCGTACGCGCCGAAGTTTCGATCTCGTGGTCAATCCACGCTTCCATCGAATGCTTAACAGCTTTCATCGCTTCTTTGACTGCTGCTACATCTAGGCCATTTTCTATATCGAGTTCCACTGGTATGTGTAGTTTTGATAGCACCAAACGCAAATCAATCGCCCAGGAAATCTGTTTAGTACGGGCAAGATCAACAAACTCTTGAAGAGCACAGGCCGATCTTGATCCATGAGCTTGATAATGTGACACAGGTTTTTCAGCGCGAGGTAAATCCGTCTGTATTTGATTGGCCATATACCAGTTTCCGAGAAGAGTACCGCAGTCAGGCATCGCGCCCCGATACCCAACATCTGCTTCAAGAATTTGCACTGGACCTTTTCGAGGAGTTTAAAACTTTTTGCACTCATATCCAGACAAAATTCACATCCAGCAATGAGGTAAGGGTCAACACGGGCCATATCGCATCCCACGCAATCATTGCGCCCACGATACGGTTCAGTCCGATGATCACACTAGCCACTGTGGAAGCCTTCTTTGCCTTGACCGTGTACTGTTCCCGCCACATAAATTTGGCGACCGTCTCGAACCAAATTCCGAGGTAACACGCCTTTTGCACTCGCTGTAGATGTTTCCCGCCGAGATGGAATATTGGGTAGCCCGAGGATGGTTGCCGGCGCCCAAAGATTTGCACCAGACATTTTGGTATTGATGTTTCACAGCTGTTGTTGTTGCACCAGGACTGAGCATCATTCAGGTGGATCTGGAACCCGGAAGGACAGCCTGAGGCAGTTAAAATATCGTCAGCATGCTCGATGTTGGATACTGGCACGCCGTTTAACTCAATGTCTTCCGAATGATAAGCCAAAATAAAGTCTGACATGAAGAGGTTCCATAGATGTGGGGACCCAGGTCACCGGTCAGGATACCAAGCAGCGAGCGGAATTCAGGCCTGAATTTTCCTTCCAGGCGGACGATGTAGCAAATCCTCTCGTACAGGAGTTTCAACTATTTGATCATCGGTTCACAAATGCCTAAACTTGCCAGCTCAACCCACAGCGTTGACCGATCTGTTCCAGGGAAAGCGTTCCTGGGATCCAGATGAGCAACGTACAGGGGTTTTCCTATCGCTTCAGCCTTGTCGATGAGGCATAAGAGAACAAACAGGTTGCTATTTGTGCGAAGGTGCGGTTGAAAACCATTTTGGGAATTTGGGATAGCACCGATATCCTCTGCGCCTTCCCGTAAACGTCGGTCAATAATGAGGGCGAGCATTTTGAGCATGCAACACTCTAAGGCAATTAACCGGTAGCTTGCTGGATCCGAAGCATCCTTGCCCTTCTTGAGAATACCAATCAACAATGACATGAAACACAGACGGGGCATTTGCTTGTTTTTGACACAGAACATGAAGAAGTCAAGGAGTTTCTCATTTGGAATGGCCAGACAATCCTCGTAGGAAAGCCCATCAGCTCCGACCGCCGTGTCCAAGCCGTGCTCCTTGATATGCCGCTTCATATCTTCAATGTCGTCGAGAGTAATATCGCGTGTGTAGGATAGTCGCGGGGGCACATCAGCTTGCTCGCTCGCAAGTTTTCGTGCCATTGCAGCATTAAAGGCCAGGTGCTCGGCATTGAACTGACTAGGGGCTTCAGCAGGGTAGTTTAGACGACTTTCAAATCCGTGGAAAGGTTTGGTAAAGAAACTTTAGAATTATTGGGGCGTAGATCTGAGTGTTTGCGGACAAAATCCCAGAAGTCCTTGTGTGTTTACGTAACAACCCATAAGTTCCATTCGGCGAACAGTTTGTAGCGCATGGACTTTGGCGCGACCACGGTGGCTCGAATTTGCATCGGTATCATCGTCGCCTTCACCGGTCTTCCAGGGTTTCAGTTTCTCCGGGGATTTCTTACCCCGCTCCGTCGAAACCTTGCAGGCGATTTCATTTGCAATTGGGAGGTGGTCCCGTGCGCAGGGCAATAAAGGTTCACTCTGGCTTGACTGGAACTCCGTCGCACTCTCTGGTACCGTGAGCGCTACTTTAGCTATCAGATATGCCGCTTGCCTTGCAGGATTTTCCTCGTTGCGTGGGGCATGGACAAAGCTGGTCCGGGCGTGTCTGGCAACCAATAATTTTACCGCGGCTTTGGAGATGTCGCTATTTGAACCCGGCCATCCTATGGCCGTATTCCGGGTGGCGGCATACCACAGTTGGCGTATGACCATTTTGGACGAGCAAAAAATCACTGCAGTTTTATCTGAACCCAAAGCTCGAAGGGCCTCATGGATACCAAATATGCAATCTCTATCGGATGTTAGGCGGTGTGGCCCAGGAACCTTGAGCGAGAGGTTGTGCGTAGATCCCAGACCAAAGAACATTCCAATCGCCGCAGATTTTGTAGGGATTTTTCCCGGAGCGGCACCTTCAATATGGATGTGGACGGGCGGCGAAACGGACAGAACGGCGCCATATAGGGATATTAGGGCTTGCTCTGGTGACTCTCGGGCATCCATTACTTCCTGATACCGGACATCTACTGGTTGATCTCCAGTAATCCGGTGTAAGTTCTCTTGCTTGTGCTGTGTACGGACTGCGTGAGATGGTAGAAGCATCAAGAGACACACGGATGTGATCCGCCCAATCGTCTTCTGGGTCTGGTGCGGGCAACTAACTCGATGTGGAATTGTTTCACCAGCGGAATCAGCCCCTCAGACACAATACCATAGTCGATGGTGGATTTCCCTCCGGGTTGAAATGAGGTAAGTCGTCCCGGTGACGCAGCCTCCAAGCTCGTTCCGTTGAGTACACACAGCCTGTGTGATTCACATTCGGCCAGGATTTCATTATCACGAGTATTCCCAGTTTCATCCGCAGCCATCCGCGGGTATTCTGCTTCGAAAGCCGGGACCTGTAACTGCTTGATACGGCCATTAAGATCCGCCAAAACCACAAGATACTTGTTGTTACTTGCGGTACAGACAGCGACAGTTTCCCAGAGCTGTTCAAATGGGTTCACCTCGGTCCAACCCTCCCAGCGCGAAGTCACTGGAGGGATATACGCTCCAATCAATCAAATTGACCTGAGGTCTATCACGAGAATGTCAGGGGAACTAAACGGAGACTTCACAAGAACACTGCCGCAACGTGCGGCAGCCGTACCGTTGCAGCACTGCTGCGGCAGAATCACTTTGCCCCCAAGAAGCGAGTGTGGTCAAGGGCCAACCAGAGTTCGTTGTCCGTTCCGTCTTCCACGTAGGGGACTCAGATCCCCAATGTGGCAGTTCGCCCCTCAATTCTCGGAATTTTCCGTCAGTTCAAGCTGGCGAAGACCACGAGCATGGAAATGTTGCCGACCGCTCGACCCCCAGGTTCAACTTTTCAAACCCGGCTGTCTGCAGTGCTTAAATAGTACATGAAACAGTGCTCTGAAATGAATACAGGTTTGAGGGTTGAAGATTCCCAAGCTCACTGGGTCATTCTTACTCATTGGTTCAAATGCAGATAACTGTATTGAAGCCGTCGAGGACCAAGGTGGCCCTCACCATGTTACTGTTACCTCATTTGGGAAGGGGCCGGAGGTTCGACTCCTCCCGATGGTATACTGAGGAAATGTGGTGTTTTATTTGAATCTCTTTTGTTCATCATTCGCACTGTTAGTCTTGACTGACAATTTGGCCAGTGCAGCTCGATCCCTGACAGATGAGCCATGCAATTAGTGAACTGCTGAAACTCCTCCAACTCACTGACCTTTGTAAACGTGCAGATATCGTCAAATATATTCGAGCCACTCGCATGGAAGACGTCGCACTGGTTCATGTATAGCTAATCAACCACGAGGTTCGCACTTACGGAGCAAACTCGACTCCGATCTCTCACCCCGTGGCCCCAGGCCCATTGCATTTGACTGCCCTTCAGGACCGAGCTGGTCGCCTCCACATCTTCTTGTCTGGGAATGACGAGCCTGAGAGACAGGCGGAGGTTCGGTTCCTCCTGCCAGAGGGCATGCGCCAGCGAGACATGTTTTTTTTTCTTTCATTCCTCTCTTCAAGCTCGATTATGCTTTCATCCGCTTTCTATATATATGCTGTGAAAACGTGTTTCTTAGGTATCTAAATTTGCTCTTGCGGTCTGTTTCTCTCTTTGACCGGCCACATCGGTACTTGACAGTAGACAATGTCGTACTTACTTTCCCCTCCCGTCTACTTTTAATGTTTTACCCACTAAGCCGGAACTACATGACATTGCTTAAATATATCGAACCGAACTGAGTAACACCACATGCACAGCTCATATCGCCTGAAGTTGGAATTGAAATCGGCGGCCATCCCCGAAGGCAGTGTTGTTCGGCTTTGCCTTGTGTTGCCCCATCAGCGGCTCCTCCTTTCTTTGCGCCTCGTTCCAATTCATTGCTTGCGCATTTGCCTCCACACCACTCACTCGGCGCTCGCACAGGTGTTCACACACAGACGACCTCGCGATCAGCCAACTCACACTCCCGCAGGACGGTTTCACCATCGAGGATGCCCTGGAGCCATTCGCATTTCTCTTATTCCCAACGATGGGCCCACTTCAATCGCAGGAAAGCCCCGCCATCTATCCTATACGTGCGCCACCGCCAGCTCGTCGATTTTCAGCCACGCCATGCACTTCCAAGCCACCCTCTGTGTCCGGGAATCCGGTCGGCGGGCCGGGCCTGCCATTCTGCCGCTGCTTCGACCTCCATGGTGAGCGGATTATTCGGCCTCGGCGAATTCCACCTATACGAATCAGTTTCGTGGAGACGCAGTCGACGACGAGGATACACATCGGGAGTGCGTCTCTTTGCTTTCTTCCGTTCATATTCTCGACCACGCTCACTTCGCCCGCCCTCGCTCAACAACTCGCGCCGCTCACTTTGCTCCTGATGTTCGCTCTGAAGTGCCACTTCCTCGAACTCATCGAAACTCGCTTCTCCGCTCCGCCACTCGCACTCACACCCTCCCTCCCACCCAGTCCTAACACTCCCCCTGCTTCGCTGCCCTTGCTTCCTTGGTGCTCGCTCGCTCTTCCCCTTCGCTTGCTCGTCTCACGTCATTCCACTCGCTATGCTTCGCTCACTTTGCCCGCCCGCTCTTCTGAGCTCTTGTTGTGTAAAGGTGGGTGTTCTCAGCACGAGTTCAATATGCAAACTAGACTTGGGCTTGCAAGCTGTCGGGGACCATGGTGGTCCCCTTGGGGAATTTGCACATACTGGGTCAAATTGGTAGCGGGGGAGCAGGAGGTTCGAATCCTCCCGATGACATGAGGTGGCAATCGGTTTCTTTTTTCCATTTCGATTCATTCCCGCGGGACTTTCACAATTCATTCGCTTAAGACTCCAGCCACGAGCGATAGGTACGTATTTTCGTCGGCTCACTCGGGGCAAATTCCATTGCGTCTCTGGGCACTATCATCCTCCGGCCAACCAACCTTCAAGCGCCAAGTGGACTCGTCAACACCTTCACCTACTGCTTAGCCGATCTATCTATCCATCCCGAGTCGTCGTAGACCGTGGTGGTCGTTGTTTGACTCTCTATCCAATTTCATTAAATTCATTTGCAGTATGCCGTTGATTTTAGCTCCGCTTTACTGACTTTTGGAATCCTTGGATCGGGGCATCTCGGCCGAGCTCCATTTGCAGTTCAGTGCACGCCCCACATGCTTTTTCCGTGCCAAGCACGGCGGGTTCAAATTTGTTTCCTTACCTGCTAATGGCCAAGCAAAGTTTTACGTCAATAGTTGGTGGCCGTGCCAAGGATGAATTCGGTTCCACACCGCTACATATTCAGTCAGGGCTCGACGGTTCAAATTTGGCAGGGAGGGGATCACGTACTTCATCTACTTTGGCTGGCTGCTGATCGCTCAGGGTCCACTCATGTCCTTGAGTACTTACTCATGTGGGCGATCGCTCGCAAATGCAGGATACGGAAATGGGAATCAAAGTTGAATATAACCAGTCTCATTTCGATGGACCTCGGGCGATCAGATGTAACGAGTGGCGCTCAAATTAGTAGAGTTTACACCCGTCGCAAGTGTGAATGCATCAATTAAGCAGGTATGTTCACATCTAGATATATGGTACGTTGGCCAGATGCCAACGCGCGCCCCCAGTCGGCGAAGCGGCGGCATATCTTATCTCAACTTAGGCGGACAGCAAGCAACCTTGAACTAGGGCCGACGGCCCGACAGGGTGCATTCTTTGCATTTAAAGTGCGACAAACGAAAATAGGATTCTCGTAACTGGTTGGCACTATTCACGAGTTGACGAATTAAAAAATTTACCAGGTCTCTATTGGTTGGAGCTGCGGAGCAGCCAATCATTTTAGAATATCTTTCCAAAACCAACTCAAGTCGGTATATTCTGTGCTGACCGACGAGCAATACAAATCACGGGATAAGATTCTTGAACCCGTTCCTTTCGGAGGCGCTCGATTCATCCGTCAATATCAGGACGGGAAAAAGTGCCCCGATTGCCCCGGTGTTGCTATTTCCCCGGATCTCGACCCAAACGCCCATCACCGAGGCCCCTTTCTCGCGGCTGTTTACTATGGCTCGTTTCACCATCCTAGTGTACTACTGGAGGGTTTTCTAAAGCCTCAGCAATGTCTGCCCAATACAGCTGAAGCAAATGAGAATGAAATATTCTTTGCGCCCCAGCTGACTCCCATAAATAGATCCAATAACAACGAAACAAGCTGTCAAGAAGTCAAGATGCTTGGACGAACATATCGGCCGCATGTCGCTTCATTTTGAGGACTTGAAGGCTGAATTATGATGGAACTCGCCTCTTTATATCCACGCTGATCTAGGTCGACTCGCCCGGCATGGGACGCGACCGGCGGAGTTCAGTCGGCACCAAGGATGGTCCATTTCGATATATAACACTGGAGCCAATGCCTCCAAAATCAGCATCTTTGCTACGACTCTCTCAGTCGATTAACTCTCCAAAACTCGCTCGCAATGTGCCTCGGCGATAACAGCGCGACGCTCTCCGCGCGATACCTCAATGCGCAATTGAAGGCGATGTGGGAAAACGCCGTCGAGTGTGCCACCACGACATCAGCCCGCCGTCGACTTCCGGTCCCATGAATACCAAAAGCACAAGTACACTCGCAGTCTCGCCGAGTTCTACTTCGCTGGGGAGCGCCAAGGGGTTTGATCGCCAAAGACGGCATGTTCTTCAATGGACCTTCGGCGAACCGCGCCTCGAGTTCATCTGCAACCACGAAGTTGCCCTCTATCTCAAGCCAAGAGCGGCCACTTTAACAAGGTGTACCCTAACTTGAAAGTCGCTCGAGGATACAAGGCAACCTCGTATGCCGTTTCCTTTGTCCTGAGATTCCATTCCCTAACTTCTCTCGACAGCAAGGACCACTTCGACTTCGAGAACCTCGAGGTCGCATTCCGCGTCAAGTTCTCTCGCCGCACCTTGGGTGGGAAGGACACGCGTATCGGCAGCGGCACGCACTTGATTCAAATGATGGTTTTGGACTTTGCTAGTAAGTAGTCGTTCTCATCCCGGATTGTTGCTCAAACATGTCCTATATTCTAGGTGCGCAGATGGTGCTCTTCCATCCCGACCTCCCGGCCGGCACCGCGGACTCCCTCGAGTGGTACCTCAGAAAGTACCTGACCTTCCTTCAGAACGCTGGGCACCACGTGCGCTTCGACTCCCCGACTTCGACGACGCCACGTACAAGCCTAATATCGACTACTCCTTGCGACTCGCGCCTTCGTGGACGCGGACCTGTGTGCTGGCGTTGACGTGCACGGCATCGCCGAGTGGAAGATCAACGAGTTCCTCCGCCAGACGTGGCTTGATATCGACTTCAAGATGGGGCTTTGACCGACAAAGTCTCGGGCTGCCTTTCCAAATCGAGAGCAACTGGATTCCGCACCTTGATCAGCACTTCCGCATCGAATTCGCCCGCCCGCGTTCGAGCGCTTTGCAAACATGAAGTTGTTCTCTACTTCACAGCAGCGAATGTCTTCTTCTTCGAAAGCCAGGACTTTGCGTCGTATGTCGCTTTTCAAATCCGAGTTATTACGAGCGTAGGTTAACATATCTGCAGCAGGCCGATCCAGTCTTCGAGAACTGGGAGTTTGCCTTCATTGTGAATGTCGTCGAAGACAAATTCAACGAGACCGCCGAGCCCAGCCTCAGGATAGATATCAGTAGTACGTGTCCCGCCCTTTCCCTTCCCTTGTGCTCAGCAGACTACAGGTGCTCGTTTCTGCCGGCATCTCTCGACGATCTTCGCTGAGGAAGTGAACTTGCACTTCACGTATCTCATCACCTTCTTCCAGGAGCACTATCTCAACCTCCTCTTCCAATACGAGATGATCTCCATCTACTACCCCGGCGGCAAGCCTGACTTCGAGGCCCCCGGCTTTGAAGAAATCGAGGAATCCAGCGAGTGGAAGGAGATCAAGGAAGGGAGCACGTCCACCACCGTCGTCGTTTGGACGGACATTGTCAAGGAGATCAAACTCTACGGGTACGACCACCTGATTGCTATTTCAGAGGTGTCGATCAATGCACTGTTCGACAACCTTCGCAAGACCGTCGGCGGGTGCCTCGTCGAGTGGAGCTACGAGGGCTTCTATGCCCAGTTCTCTGACATGAGGGTCAAACTTCTGTCCGGCAACCAGGCGCTCGTCACCTTTACTATCGAGAGTGGCTACCTCACGCCCGACGAGTAGTTCATCTCCCACAACGAACGATGGAGCGCTAACGAATGATTGCAGCATGGACAAGTTTACGTGGACCATCTCCTACAAAGTGGATATCAAGATGGTCGACCAGACCGACCGACACAGCACGGAGACTGGGTGGCGCACTACGGCGGCTTGACTGTTAGCGTGGGTGGAGGCGGCATTTACCGCACTGTGCGGCACGTTATCCTCGATTTTGCCAGTGCGTGCTCATACACATTCGTTGTTGCTCTGTTTTGACCGCTTCGTTGTTTCCAGACGCCAATACATTTTCGAGCACTCATCCCAGCCCGGAATGTGGGACCACGGTGCCTCGTTGCTAAAAGACAGTTCGGAGCTTCCGGTACTTCATCGAAAAGTACCTCGGTACTCTCGACGAACGGCCACAACATCATCCACTCGACGCCTATTGTCCCGATTTCCGACTCGTTCGGTTTCACAGATATCTTCCAGATCGTGTCGAAAGAACCGTCACCGCGGCGAACTGCGTGTTCCACGCGAGGCCCCGGTTCTCATTGTCTACGGCATGATGAGTGGCCGCCCGATGCCCCAAGCGGTCATTCAGTGGGGCCACGGGTGGGTCGTTCCAGGCCGGATCCCGTCGCACGGTACTGTGGTTCTCTCTCGCGAGTCTTTCCTCGAGAGCAAGTTGCTCGCCATGCTCGAGGTCGTCAATCGGCGCACGACTGTCGTACCTCGCTTCCCGCGCGCGGACGAGGAGGAGTGGAGGTGCACCTCACCACCTGGGACGACCACCACTACCGCAGGAACGAACGCTGCAACTGGAAGAAGGTTGCCCAGGTCAATCCCGGCTGGCTCGAGTACGCTTGGGAGCACCGCGACGAATGGACCTACGAACACGAAGGCACGCACAACCAGACTTTCTCCTACGCTGTACTCTGTGAGTTCTACCAAGTATTCTACTACCAAATCTAATGCCAAACTGCCTAGGCCACACCAAGAATCAACTTTGCATTCCCACCACGTACCGCCCCCGTTCGATGGAAATCATCCTTCGCGGAGTCGGTTCTGCGGCTCAAGTCGAAGGACAACAAGGACCACTCGAACTGGACGTAAGGTCTTTTCGTCCATTCATTCAATACGATTCTCACCCTTCATCTTAGCAAACGCTCTTCTGCCAAATGGAGCGTCAAGATGAACGTCAATACGGACGCCAGCGGTCTTCGTGTCACGCTCGCCGAACAGGTCCACCCTGTCTTCGACAAGACCGAGTCTGAGGGCACATGGGATATCGATACCCACGAGCTGCTCGCGACCCACCTCCCGCGTATTATTGACGTCGGGGAGGTCATTAATGGCCTCAAGGACGTGTTCGAAGGCGCTGGAAGTTGTCTTGCGCTGGTTCAAAGACCTACAGCCTCGGTGCGCCCATGTTCACGCAGAATGGCGACATCATCATTCAACTCGGCGGCTTTGTGGAACTTGCACCCACGAAGATCTCCAACTCCGTACCGGCCTCGCCATTCAAACTCCAACGTGAGTAGATTCGCCCCTTGCTTCTTCAGCTTCTACTCACAAATCTTCTCATGTAGCGGCTCGCTCCGCCGGCAGTCTCTCGCCTATGAAGCCCTTCTGCTGCCCAATTCTCTCGTCACTTCCGCGACCAGCCCTCCCCGACACCTCTGCTGGAAGCCCAAGGAATTGCTGCTCGCTAGGAGATGATGCCCTCTGAGGAGACTATATAAACATCCCCACCACGGACGAAAAATCACCCGTCAGACGTCCCTCTCTCGATTTCGACTAGTTCATACATCGCTCGTTAATTACATCATCGCTCACCGTCGTTCCCTGTCTTGTACCCTCGCGTAGTAAATTCATTTTCTTCCCTTTTCCTTTAGTTTCGCTTGCTGTTGTGTGGGGCCCTCAGGCCCGTTTCCCTCTCTTCTCGCCATCGCACGAGCTTTCAGCTCTCTGTAGCTGTGCTCCTTTTCGGGCCGCCCCGGGTCTCGTCTCAAATCCCCGAGTGCCTGTAGCCCGGATCCTAGGCTTCACAGCACACCAGATTCCAAGTCAACGAATCGGAAATGGGCGAGATATTATTGTTTGTCCGAGTACTAGGTATGTCCGGCGAGGCAGGGGGGATATTATTCTCCTCTAGTTAAACACAAAGATTCTCGACTCAACTCTTTCTCTTAGTGACGAAAATAAGTAAGCACCGGCGGTTAGTGGTCACCCCCATATCACTGGGCTGAATGTAAGAAATCATTGATCGGAGGTTCGACTCCTCCCGACGGTGTAACACCGACCTCGCCTCTTTGTTCTCTTTCTTCCTTTGATACATTTGCTCAAGACTTTGGGTCAAATCGTCCAAGTCTCAATCTTCTTCTAGATGTCAAAATATGAAGAAGGAGAAAGCCTGCCGCACAACCGTGTTCCAAAGTCCCTTTTTAGTATGCGGTGTTCCTATTCCCTCCGCGCAAAAGTACAATATTGATATTGACTCACGCTATATCGCTGGACCCGCACGTGCGAACCGAACCCTGCGAGCATAAATTGGCGTTGAATAGATAGATGTCTTATCAATGGCACTGATGTTTGCGATTTTCAACTGGGCGCTCTCATTATGTCATGATCCGGATACCCACTGTATTGAAGCCGTTGGGGATCATAGCGGTTCCCCTCATCATATTTACTACTGCCCTGTCATACGAGGGAGCTGAACGCTCGGAGTCCTCTCGACGGGATGTGCGTCATTCCGAGACATTTTTGACCGGGATTTCAGACTCGCATATCTGTCCACTTTTACCTTCCTCCCACCGTGACACTACCTCTCCCGGTTGTGTCACCCTGCAAGAACGTCGCGAAATTTTTGTATACATATACGGTAGGACATATCCGCGGAACTTCGAACTGCAAGCCGGGAAGCAGTACAGTACCATAGCGGGCATTGCGTCAAATACGAATGATCCAACATCAACTTCTGAGTCCAAATAACACTGGCAACTTGGCTTTCGTCAGGCCCATTCATTGAAATGTAGATATCAAGGTATTCAAGCCGTTGAGGATCACGGTGATCACTCTCAAAATCTGACTTAAATAGATCCCATCATTGGAGAGGGACTTGCAAGTTCAACTCCTCCAGCGGTATGATGTAGAATTAAGGAACTTTTTTGTTTCGCTTTTGGTCTTCTTGTGGGGAAACAAGCGGTAAATAATTCGTAACGTTAGAAGGCTTCTTCCTTTTGCGGAGCTGGCGTAAAATAACACAGAAATTCAACATCGCCGGCCATCTCCGGAGGCGGTGCCCATCTGCTTTACTTTGTTGGATCCGTTCCCGTGATCCGATGTGCGTGACGCGGTCTCCTTGCTCTTCTCTTCTTTTTCTGCTTTGCTTGCGTTCTTTCGGGCTCGTTCATTGCTTGCGCATTTGGCTGTGTTTCTTGCACATGGATTGTTTATCCGGTTATCCCTCGGGGCGCGCTTGCTTGCACACAGACGACCTCGCGCTTCAGCGACTCACATTCTTGTGGAAGGGCTTCATCTCGAGGATGTCCTTGGGGCCATTCACGCAGGGTGCGTGGCTTTCGCTCCCTCTCTTCCCTTTCTTTTCTTCTATTCCCAATGATAATAAACTCGCGGCTAGCTTCACTCGCAGGCACGCCCTTGAGCCCGAACGTGCACAACGGTCAGTCAGCGCACTGACATCCAAGTCACGCTGGGCACTACGCCAAAGTCGTTCTGGGCTCTGGAATTAGCTTGGCGCGCCTCTGCTTGCGTGTTTTGCCTCCCACTTCATGGTGAGTGTGAATTGTTCGGCTTCGGCGAATCACTCGACTACGCCGATTGGCTTCGAGCTAGACGCCGCTGATGACGACCGTGCAGATCCGGCTTGCGGATGGCACGAGCTGCGTTCCCCGCTCAACATTAGCCCTTCCCTCCTGTTTCTTCATTTCATGCCTTCGATCGCCGGTTCGCCCACACTCACTGTACTCGCTCGTGCTTACTCGGCTCACCACTCGCTCCGCTCTATTCATTCTCGCACCCGCAACTCGCGCAATGCACTCCATCTAACCACCGGACTCTCTTTCTGCTCCGCCATGCTGGCTTGGCCATTCACACTCGCACGCGCCCACCGAGTCCTGATACTCCCTTCGCTTTGCTATCCTCCTTCCTCCCGTACTCACTCGCCCGGTTGCCGCGATTCATGCGGGGTGCACTCGCCTTCAAAAAAATCGGATCATAAATGGCAACTGGCTGAATCACTTCACCCGCTTCGTTCGCTTCTAAACGTGCGCCACGGCCAGAACGTCGACCTCCAAGTCGCGCAGCGCACGGCCCCCGCTCAAGCCCCTCGCCGGTACGGCGAATACTCGGCGCGCCGGTGCCCTCCTATCTCCAACTCAGCTACCTCGGCAACCGCGAATTCCGTGACTACGCAAACCCCTGGAGGAGGAAGCGCGCACTTCGAGGAGGTAGACCAGCCGTTTGGTGAGTATAACCTAGCTCTCTCTCGCCCGGTCTTCCGAACAGGCAGTTTATTCGAGCCTTCGAAAACCATGGCGGTCA